>OX438675.1:3600000-4200000 GCA_949316385.1 Globia sparganii
CTTGCCATCATTGGTTCGGGAGAAACCAATGGAGTTGGGGCTTTAGCGCCACATTATGTTCTCCATTCGCATTCACTTACTGAGAGAACCTAGGAAAAAATTTACACACCGACTCGGATAGGTTATGTTTACTTTTGTCATTTTATAGAAAAATTATTTGGTAACAATTAAAAGAGCCAAAGTTTCGAGAGCGAGCGAAGCGAGCTCGAAAAATTTTGCAATCACTCTCGAATAGGTTAGATTTTTTTTAAATAGATGATGTAGGTAATAATATAAAAGCATAGCATGCCAAATCACTACCTTTTGCGCTCTGAATGTGATAACTTTGAAGATAAACTCATCTCATTGTCTAAATCAATTAATTAGGAGCGAATATCCCAAGGCCTTATGAGTTCATTCGATAAATACGTACACGTGTAAGAGAGTACTTATTTATGCAGCCAAAAATTGGACGGTTAGAACTGGTTACGTTTGTAACATAATAATAAAATCTAATAACATGTCAAAATAACTCATCAAGTCATTAAAAGCCGTGTGCCTTATGGAATTTCTCATCAGCCCAAATTACGAACTTCTAAACAAAATTTCATCCCCTGTTTAAAATTTTTAGGGGGTGAATTTTCTAAAATTCTTCCTAAGTGCAACACTTTCGCTATAAAATAATGGAAGTCTTGTGTAGCTATTTAATATTGTTATCAATGGCGCTACGCTATGATGTAATTCCCATTAAGTATGCATCATTATGATTGATTGCATAACTCAAGGTGAATCACGACACAGAGAATACAATGAACTTTTAATATAGACTAACCTATACTAATAATAAATCTGAAGAGTTTGTTTGTTTGTTTGAACGCGCTAATCTCTGAAACTACCAACCCGATAAAAAAAAAAACTTTTTGAATTTGGTAGCTTAATTCTTGGGATAGACTAAAAGCTATTTAACATCACAATAGGGCCTTAGAAGCCGAGCAAAAAGAAAAAAAAGTCAGAAAAAACGCTAATCGAAAACAAAGTTAAAGCGCGGGCAGGCGATGCAATGGGGTGGGTCGGGGAGCAAGAAATTTCATGCGGACGAAGTCGCGGACAGAAACCCGTAGCGCATTCAGCGCTGAAAGAATATTAAACATAACTGTTTCGGTCAGTGATGTTTAAAATTTGTTTAGTGTTAACTCAAACTCAAAGCATTTAATTCAATTAAACCATTTCCAGGCACTTTTGAATTGTCAAAATTAACTAGTCGGTCAGTTAGTCAGAAAGTTGAAGCTAGTTGCCCATTCCAAAACGTAGATCTCTTGGAGAAGAACGGGCAAGAAACTCCAAGGTCACTCTTTTAAATTAAGATATTACAAAATCCTGAGTACAGTATTCTTGTTGCTTCTATATGTGAGAACAATGTTATGAAGAAACAATTCAAAATAGATATAAGATTAAAAAGAAGCCCTGGCAGCTAAGAGATGACCAGACTAACTTATTTAGCTTGCCTAAATTGGAGTAATTTTAATAGGTAACATTTGACAGTTCATTATGCAAAGCAAAGTGCTACTTATGTGCATCAGGAGTAGAGACTAATTTTCTAAATAAATAATTGTATTAAAAAAACTGATGTTGTTTTCTTGAGTTTTATTCCTTTAGCGTAAGGTATATTTTTCTTTGCATACATTAACTGTCAAATGTTACCTATTAAAATGACTCCACTTTACTTGTCGTGCAAGCCGCCTTTAGTAACCATTGAGTAGTAGAAAAGTGGGAGAGGGGAAAGGATTCCTCAAAATTTAACCCTGGACTATGAGCTGCGGGGTAATTGCGTAACACACTATCAATAGCAATGGCGTTCAATTTGACAGTTCAACAATATTCATTGCGTTATTTACGTTGTTGAGCAGACACATTTTTCAAACATATGAAGCAATGGATCAGCAATATACTTCAAAATGATTCAAATTGAGATTGTTAAGCAATTAGGCTGCAGGTCAAACGTTGGTTGAAGTTTATTATACAAAAGAAGTCACAGGCATAAGCTAGTTAAAATCTAATTTTTTTATGAGTTTGTTAACCTTGTAAGAGAAAAATTAACATATTCTTATGAAATAATATTTATAATAATATATTATTATTATAATCTAGAGTTATTATTATGTATCTGTAGCGCTTACTTTTGTTCCGGCTTTTTTGGACTAGTTTTAAAAACATTATTAGGATAAATAAACATTAAATAATTAAAATGTAGGATTTACAACTTTTATTGAAAATGGTTTTAAGTCGTTTGTATATTATTGATTGTAATATTTAAAAAAATAAATTAGGGCATATTATATTTAGGGATTTCAATTTTATGGCGTGTGATATGAAGTTCGGGCGGACAAAAAAATTAGGGCTCTTTAGATTATGGATAAAAAAGTTAGGTAACACAATAGAGAACCTAGATATCTACTAATTATCCAGCTAATTAGTTAATGGTCGCTAACAGTAAAATTAAACGACGAAGCCCCTCGTTATCCTTGGGTACAGTGTTATATCATCACGGAATCATGTTAATGGATCCTTTGCAGCGCTATTGTGTTTTAGATGTAGTAAAATACACTATTAATTTTATTGTTATTATTTATAATTATTTACCTATAGCGGTCCAGTGCTGTAGCTACGTTTATCCACACTAAAGTGGATACGCGGAATCGCATAGTCCGAAAATTCACCCTAGGCCTATAAATTCCGTTTACCTAAATAGGCCTACGGTGGATTCTTGGTCATGCGTTTCCTCGTATCAACCTTAGGATGGATAAACGAAATAACCCGAGCTATTCTGTAATAATCTCATTATGAAAAGTTAGATGAAGGGAGTTTGAAGTGAGGAATCAATCCCCGGCATTTCACTTCAAGCTCACTTCACCTTAATTTTCACTGCGAGCTTTTTCCAGAATAAATTGGCTGGACATAGGCCTCTCGACAACATGCCACACGTGTATTTGAGCACCGTACTTAATTACACAAAAGAGAGGGAGAGGGGACCGTGGCTAAATAATAACAGCCGCACAGGTCGATCGATCAGGTTAAGAACGCTTGCCGCGGTTGGTCTGTGGATAGGTGACCATCTTTACATACCGAGATCCCTTCGTGCCTCGGAAAACACGTTAAGCCGTTGGTCCCGGCTGTTATTCGTGGATCTTTGACAGTCGTTACGGGTAGTCAGAAGCCCGAAAGTCTAACAACCAGTCTTACCGAGGGGTATCGTATTACCCAGTAACTGGGTTGTGGAGGTCAGATAGGCAGTCGCTTCATGTAAAATACTGCAGTGCTATTCTGTAAAAATCTCAGCGTGAAAACTAAGGTGAAGTGAGCTGTCATTCCACCTGATGTTAGGGATTGCCTCCATTGATAGTTAGTTCACTTCACGCTCACTTCACCTATGTTATCACGGTGAGATTTTTACAGAATCGATAGGCTGGTATTCAGCTGCATCCGGTTAGACTGGAAGCCGACCCCAACATAGTTGGAAAAAGGCTAGGCAGATGATGACTTAATTACACGAGCGGCAAATTGTCGAGACGGCTGGAGTTACCTCTGCCATTGACGTGTGTCGCTCATGTGTATGAGCACTAAGCCCGGGCGGTTTTATCTAGCGGTGATCTATTTTTTCGCGAACTGGATTTTCAACGCACTGCTTAGCGCCGAGCGTCGAAAATCCAACAGTGTGTTTTTTTGACGCGCTAGGATGCGCTCTGTTTGATTCTCAATGCTCGGTTCCACACCGAGAGTTGAAAATCCAGTGCGCGATAGAATTCCGCCGCGATATTTTTACGTCCGGGCGAACGTGGGCTAACTCAGTTTCTAAGAATCTAAGGATAGTGCCCAAGGAATAAATTGTATTTCTATTTGAGGAATTTCCTTCACTAGGACAGAATACAACACTCTTCCGGTGTCAGGCCCTGCCAGGCACTTTTTTTAAAACCAGCTCGACCTAGAATGATAATTTTTGACACAGGAAGTGGTCAATTATAATAAAAACTAGGTGTTTATATACATGGTATTAATATCATGTATAACCAGTATATTCAAGTACTGCCCACAATCAAAATGACTGGTTTTTTAACTATATCCGACTTCCTATTCCGGTTCCTTCAGAGTCTGCTATACCTTTGAATGATATATTTTTAAACATGAACTGAAGTACAGTATTTTTAAGGCGAGGTTGTTCTAATTTTTAAGTTTTTGTAGCTATTTATTTCCAATTATTGTAAATATTGTTCTAAACAAAAATCATCTTAACAAAATTTGAACATACGGTCAAGCCCTGACTAAAGACGAAAAAGTAATTACGACTCCATAAAAAAAATCGCAAAGATGACACTAAATCGATATTTCGAACGTACAACTTTATACTATACTTACAGGGTTATTTGAAAAACACCAGCAACCTCTTAAGAGGTCATTGTACTCATCATTATGAACAACTTTTACTAAGGGACCAAACCTGAAATCGCGAAATAAAAGTCAGCTGTTCCCTACATTTATTTTCGTCTATCTCGTCAAAATGTAGGGAACAGCTGATTTTTTTTTCGCTATTTCAGGTTTGGTCCCATAGTAAAAGTTGTTCATAATGATGAGTACAATGACCTCTTAAGAGGTTGTTGGTGTTTTCAAATAACCCTGTATATCTTAGTATAACTTTATATTAAGAAACCATCTAAGTAATATATCAAAAGATAGGTTAGCGCTGGGTAAAGACGGTTTTTATAAACCTAAGTGGTTATTTATTTTTGTAAGAACAAAAATTAGACGATATTGAGCAGTTCAAGCGCTCACGCCTGCCGGTCAGTGCCTGCAAGAGAGAGATGCCCCAATACGTATTATGGGGGGAGTGAGGAAACTTTATCATAACTACACACAATAGGCTTGTCAAATGCAAAAATCTACTTAATCCGTCACTTAGATTATCAAAAAATATTTGACCCGTATTTTTTCTTTTGTTACGTAAACCAAAAATGACGAAGATACGACGCTTTTAAAATTCTCAATATGTCACAACATGGTATAATTTTTAGTGCGTTCTGACGTCACCCACTCCCGAGTTTTGATGCGTTTTATCTTTGTCAATATTTATTGATTAGAAAAACAAAAAATACGTGTCTATTATTTTCCAATACTCTAACTGACGGACTAAATATATTTACAGTGGCCCCGATTCTGTTGTTCACAAACTAAACTAAATTTAAGTTCAGTGCATGTTTTTCTTTTTATTTCATTATGAAAAGGACAGAAGATAAATATTAGTTAAGTCCTGTCAAATTAGTCAGCGCCTGACGTAAATTGACGTATTTTTAGTAGCCAATTTTTTAATCTCGTCTAACTTGTCTGTGGATTATCTAATTTGACAGGACTAAACTAATATTTTATCATCTGTCCTTTTCGTAATGAAATAGAAAGAAAAAGGCGCACTGAACTTAAATTTAATTTAGTTTGTGAACAACAGAATCGTGGCCAATATATTGATGGTGGAAACTAGCCTATTGGACAAGTTACCAAGTGTAGGTACGGCGTACAAAGTTGCTGTGAATGTTCGTGTAAGCGCAGGAGCTCTCGGTGCCGTCCGTGTCAATCATTGATATATATTATGTTACACTAGATTAGTAATTACCGCACCAAGGCGTTGCAACTAGACTGATGGCCACAGCCATCAGCGTGGCTAACGTCAGTTCAGTGCTCTGTGTGACGCCAACCGAAGTCAACCGAGTGACATGCGACAAAAAATATCGCGAAAGAGTGCTATTCAAGATCACAAAAACATAATAAATTAACCGGAATTACTTTCCACACGTAAATTAATTTTCTCTGTGTTTATATCAACGTAAAAACGCAATAAAATGTAGAATTTTGTAAATTAGGTTCAGTGTTACCACTAAAAACTTAGTTTTAGTTTCCCACATTTGTGGAAGTTTTTAATTTATGGAAAAATTTATTTTAAATATTTTTTTTAATAATAACGTAGCAGGGTGCCTAAAGATACAGCACACCGTGGAAAATGGGTGGAAATAATCCGATTGCTGAGAAAAGAGACTGACTGGCTACTTACTAAATCATTCAACTTCATTAATAATAAAGAAAAAATATTCAAAAAGAAAATGTCTTAGTTATTTTCATTATTAATAAACTTCTATTACACATCCAATAAGAAATACATAATTCAAATATTTAAAAAATAATTTAACTTAACCTATAACGCTTTTTATGGCTTAAAATGATGGGTAAAATTTCGCATGGGTAGGCAGCCCCATCCCGTCATTGCATGTTTATATTGCGGTCTTTGTCTAATCTAAGCGACGGTATTATTCTTACGACGTGTGTAAGTGAGACAGATATTTGATTACTTTTAAATGTTTAGTGGTTTCAAAGCTACGTCGTCGCGCTTAAAAAGTGGGTACACTTTTTTGACACATTTTATTGAGGTTTGCTTCTCTAGTGTCAATACTGAATTCGGAAGTGTGCGTGTGTGTGTGTTATGTGCTGACGTTACTCGTCTTCACGAACACATTAATAGAGTGTTTGTATACTTTGTTACCACAAGTAAACCGGGCGTCGCTTCGTAAGATAAAAATACTATAAGGATTAAGATCTTAAATGGTCTGCTCCGAAAATATCTGATGGAAGTGAAACCAAACCGTTTTCAGCCGATCGATTCTGTAAAACTCTCACCGTGAAAAGTTAGGTGAAGTGAGCTTAGAGTGAGCTGTCAAGAGTATCAATCCCTAGCATCAGGATGACACTTACAGCTCACTCCACGCTCACTTTACCTAAGTTTTCACGGTGAGATGGTTACAGAATCGCACTGCAGGTTAAATTCTTACACACGCACTAAAGGGAATTAGTAAAACATTCATTACAGATGAATGTGTTACTCATTTTCTGAGACGTCCGCAATAATCCGAAATCTACAGTTGGCCCACGCCCTCTCGAAGAGAGGAGGCCTATTTCCCAGCAGTGGGGCCATTATAAGCTTATTATGAGCAAAACCGAGTCACAGAATGGCTCGAGGTTTCCTCACAGCTTTATCGAGTTAATCTAGCTCAAAGTTCCAACTCTAGGCGTACTCCAGCCGATTCCGATCCGATTCCACCGCCGCCGGCCGATTCTACTAACAAAATTGTTCGAAAACGCAATGGAACCACAGCTGAATCACGGCTGTTAAGCGTTTTCATATTCTACTAATAAACAACGATTCATCTGCGGTTACGTTTTAGTTTAAGCAAACGATCGATCGAAATAATTTCAAAATTTATTCTGCTAACAAAAACGAACATGAGCGTGACGTTTAGTCACATTCTACTGTTATTTTGACACTTGTTAGAATCAAATGGTCTAAATATAATTTTTTATTCGAAAATACTTTCGGTGACATCATTAAAACATACTATTTGGCATGTTGGTAACACAGTTTATCCGCTGTTACGTTTCCGCTACCATTCAGCTGCGATTCAGCATAGATTTAGTTTCCAGTTTGCTTATAAAATAGTAGAATGACTTTACAAGTAACTATCGAACGTCGATCGAAATCGAACTGTTATTAAAACACAATTGAACGTGTAACGTTGCAAATTAGTAGAATCGCCCCCCAGAATTGTCTAACGAGACACTCGAGGGGATCATCAAGGACATTGACAAACGACCAACATCCTCATTACCAGCACAATTATACCGTTCATCCAATCACGGCAATTGCTTAATTCTAGATCAATCTCTATAACGTTGTCTCTTTCGGCTGGACTGTGGAAGAGGAGAATGGAAGATGCTGTTGATTCAGGACGATTGATTTGAAGAGGGAACTACAACATTGGTGTTTAGGTTCAATTTCCATGTGTAGGTATTTTTGACAATGGCGAAGACTATTATGGATAACCTTTAGTTCCTTCATCCTTCATTCATCAGCCTTTCAAGAATTTAATCTCCAACTTTAATAATAAAAAAAAATATTAATAGATGGGATCCTTTATTATTAAAAGTTGGAGTTTTGAGACGGAGTAGGTACCTAAACCGTTGTAGTTACAGAAAAACGGTCTTAGGAGACATCTCCTTATTCTTTTGAGACTCGCCTTATTTTTTTAGACTCTCCTTATTCTTTTGACTCTCCTTATTTTTTTTAAACTCTCCTTATTTTTTTGAGACACTCCTTATTTTTTTGAGACTCTCCTTATTCTTTTGGGAAATTTTCATCCTCATTTACTGATTTTGAAAAACGCGTTTTCGTTCCAATTCCGAACTTTTTTGTTCATTTTAGCGGCGGCCAGGTTATTGCAATGGCCTGTCTTTCCAAAAAATAAAAACTAAGTTGGGAGTGTCATTTCCTACGAAATTTATGTGTAATCTAATATATAAAATTCTCGTGTCACAGTGTTAGTTACCATACTCCTCCGAAACGGCTGGACCGATTTCTATGAAATTTTGTATGCATATTCAGTAGGTCTGAGAATCGGCTACTATCTATTTTTTTTTTCGCAAAACGACGTTTGCGGAGTCAGCTAGTCTAATATATAAAATTCTCGTGTCACAGTGTTAGTTACCATACTCCTCCGAAACGGCTGGACCGATTTGTATGAAATTTTGTGTGCACATCGGGTAGTTCTGAGAATCGGCTACTATCTATATATATTTTTTTTTTGCAAAACGACATTTGCGGGGTCAGCTAGTGTGTACTAACTAACGGCTGATTTTTCAATCATCTGATAACATTCGAGGAATAGTTTTAAAATTTTGTCAGTTATTTCATACAAAAACTATCAAACATCAATTTTATTCCTCGAATAAAAGTTATCTAGCGGTGGAGAGAAATCAGCCATAAAATTCACATCCGTGTCCTTTACTTGACCGGTTAATTGTTTAATAGGTTCAGCGCTGTGCTGTGGGTCCCCTATAGCACAGCATCATGCTGAGTGGAAGCCTTCTTGTTACAGTCATGACGTGCAGCCGTCGACTATCTCTGCTTTGTGCTCGTGTATAAAGATATTTTTTTTTTGTTTTTTTATATATATGCTGTCATTAGAATTAATTATCTTTTTGTTTGCACGTGTTTCTGTGACAAATAAACCTATTTTTCTTTCTTTTAGTTTTTAAAGTGAAACTTTT
Source organism: Globia sparganii (assembly GCA_949316385.1). Classification (NCBI taxonomy): domain Eukaryota; kingdom Metazoa; phylum Arthropoda; class Insecta; order Lepidoptera; family Noctuidae; genus Globia; species Globia sparganii. Next base: position 3,609,115 of record OX438675.1, read on the forward strand.
ATTACGTCGTCTCAGACTTTTTCGTCTGTGTGTTGCATATCGCGTGACGGTCGGCCGCGGAGTAGGGATAAAGTTTCACTTTTACCGTGGTTACATAAAACCACACAATCCTTTTTTTCCTCAATTTAGTTTTTCCTCAATTTAGTTTTGGCGTTGTAAAAATTCGTGTTAAGAAAATAAATAAAGCAAATACTTTGGCTTTCCCCCATGGCAGAAACCTCGGCCATAAATAAATGCCATGTCGGATCCAAAAAGTATTACCTACACCAAATCCATAAGGAAACCTTAAAATCTCTATACAGAATGAAATTTTAATCACCGTTTTCCTCATAAGGGATCATTGTACTCATAATTAAGAACAACTTTTACTATGGAACAAACCAGAACTCGTCAAAATGCAGGGAACAGCTGATTTTTTTTTCCGCGATTTCAGGTTTGTCATACTTTAGCATTTTTACTTTAATTATATACCTACTTAATTTCAGATTTCCCACCGACTCAACTAACCAGATACGGCTCAACCATAGTAGTTTTTAGGCATAGCTCACTGATCTGACGTCATGCGCTATACTAACTTTACTACGACACTATCCACTAGTTTATAGCTTGCGATCTGAATGCTCCCTAATGAATTTTCAGTTAAACTTTGCAGCAATTAGTAAGTATATTACGTAAAAATAAAGCATAAAAATAAAACTGGGAGTGATTAGATTTTTTCTCTTAAATAATAAATTACTAGACAGTGGTTTTATCGATATATAAAGTTCATAAAAGTATTTTTTATCGAAGGATATGTCCCATCTCTAATGTTAATTCCAAGCACCCTCACGTTGCTATCAGCCGCAGCAATCAGCGCTAAAAATGGCAAAAATCAAATGTCTTCATTTTTTCATCGATAGTATTGAAGTCCAGCAGTAGTGCTATTCTGTAAAAATCTCACCGTGAAAACTTAGGTGAAGTGAGCTGTAACTCCACATGTTAGGGATTACCCCAATTGATAGCTCACTTCACGCTCACTTCACCTAAGTTATCACGTTGAGATTTTACAGAATCGACCGGCAGCATACTTGTATAATACAGGCCAGGCAAATAAGCTCTATGGTTACACAATATTTTTATTTTCCACAAGCCACCGACTCCGTTACCAAGGCAACCAAATAAACAGCGGTGCACCGAGACAGTTTTACAAAGATTATTTACCTGTTTTGTTTTAGTATTGTTTGTTAATATTTTTAATGTAATTTCTGTAAGTCTGAGGATTACTTTCTAAAATGGATGACGAAGAAGACTTCGGCATGGCCGTCACCAGCGGCTCGGAGACCACCGAAGCTGAGAAGGAATTTGCTAAGGTAATTTTTCTATGTTATTCTAGTTACATAGTACACACGACGACATATCAAAGTATAAATGTCCAGTTTTAGCTGACATCTCTTATCATAAGCTTTTCTTACAATGAGAAGTCAACTTATACTGGAAGTGTATAGCTTGATATGTCACCGTGCATACCTCCTGACCCCGAGTTGAGCTTTTAAGCCTGATTTAAATTACGATGCCAATTAATTGCCTGTAGCATACGTAGCTTAAATTAGAGCCACAATAAAAGTTGTGTGTGTATTTAGACGACGCAAATCATTTGTTGCTTCAATGTTATTGTAAGCCACAGGCAAGAAACTTGCACCGTATCTTACCCAGCTACGAACGAGCGCGTTTTCCCGCGGTGATATTTCTCGCGCACTAGATTTTCAACGCACTGCTTAGCGTCGAGAGTTCAAAATTCAACAGTGTTTTCTTGACGCGGTAGGATGGCCTTTGTTGGATTTTCAATGCTCGACTCAATAGCGAGAGTTGAAAATCCACTGCGCGATAAAAACCCGGCGCGATATTTTGACGACCGTGCGTAGGTACGTGCGCTTAGAGTAAGCGCACACAAGCCACCAGCACCCTAATTCACAACCATACGACAAGCTATCGTATCGAAAATGGCACATTTCAATAACCTGATTTGCTTTGCCCCCGACAGCAAACAGCTGTCGAAAGAATAGTGGTCGTCTATTTAATTTAAACTGACAAAATTTTCGGATTTTGGCCTTGTGACCAGCATTTATAGGACTCCTACGATAGCATTGATTGACGTTCGATGCGGTACGGAAACGTATCGAGTAGTTGTGGAATAGCTATGCTGGTGCGGTAGCGGGTGCACCACCACCAGCCACACGTGTGCGATGAATCCATGATGAACTACACCTCGCGCGCTCTCTGTCGCTCGTACATTGAGACAGCGGTGTGCAAAAGAGAGCGCGCGAAGTGTAGTTTGCGTTATCGCGACAATGTAGCCGTAGCATGAGGAAGTAATTTAGTAGGTAGTAATTAGTAAAGCTCTTTGTGGAGGAACTTATTTAGGGGGTACTACAATATTTTTATCTCACGAAGCGACTCGCGCTTTTCTTGTGGTACCCAGTATACCAAACACGCTGTAAATGTGTGCATGAAGACGAGTAGCATCACCACATAACACACACCCACTAACGAGGCACGGAGGGGTCTTGATATGTAATTTGATGGTCATCAATAAATAAATCTACCGCGGCAAGCGTAGTTTAACTTTCGATCTACCCATGCGTCTGTTATGATTTAGCCATGAGCCCCTTGATTTTGCTCGAGTTCACAAAACTGTTAATATAAATAATCCAAGGAACATATTAATTTCAATGTTTATCATTGTATATTTCCAGGTCCTTGACCAGCTTCGAGAGACAGAAGGCATGAAGTTCATATCAGATGTCTACACCAAGCTATATGACACATACTATAAGCTGAAGGATGAGAACCACCAGCATTGTGAGGAGAAACAAGAACTTCAGGTAGGTAACTCGCTTCGCTCGCTCTTACATAAGTACGAGGTTTTCATGCGAAAAATGAATCATGTAGGTTTTTAAAAAAGTACCTACCTACTATAATGATCATTGTTTGAAGAAAGTAATTTGGCTCAAATACTTAAAGTGATATGGAACGAAAAATAACGTATTTGTTAAGAAACATTGATTTGACTAGTGAAAAATCACTACACAGCGAAAACAATTATGAAAAAGTTCGGTTTTATCTTGTAGACCTTAAAACCTTAAACAAACTAAGTTCTACCATAACCCCCCTAGGTAAAATTTGCTACAGGCCCCGCGCTGGCTTAATCCGGCACTGTATAGTACAAATGTTGAAGATAGTCATTCTTAGATTCCCACACGGGCGTTAGCACGGTTCGACGTAGGACGTAAGTACCTACTGTGAGAGCTGTACGAGCTCTCAGTACCGGGATGAGCTACGAATAATAAAAGTCAAGAAATGTAACTCAAGCTCAAAAATAGCACCACGCAAATGTTTACCGCGGTGGGCGTTGCCGAAAAGTCCACCGCGCACCAGAACCAATCACGGCGCTTGCCGGAATACAACGCTTTACGCGAGCGCAGCTGATTGGCTGATTTGCATACAGTGTGTTCTTTCGTTCGAATACTCGAGGTATTTTGTCAATGTAGTGAAGTTTTGGAGCCCATTTCTCGTTGATTTCGTTCATAAACGTTTCCTGACTTTTTATTATTCGTAGGGGACGAGTAAATAAAACCACAGTTATTACTTCAATAATTATTCTTAGAAAATGGTTCTACGTTTTTAAAATTTTTATATTTTTATCCTTGTGACTTGGGTTGTCAGCCAAACCTTATACCTGCTGTTTTTTCTCTTTTTATAAATCTATGGTCGGGGGTCACGGCAGACCACGTAGGAGATGGTGGGACGTGCTAGATAGGTTCCGTCAAAACTGGAAGGAGAACGCGCGGGCTCGTGAAAGACGAAATTAGCGGAGCCTTTTTCCAGGACACTTGACAGCGTAGGCTAATAAAAAAAAAACAAAATTTGTCTCGTTTTTCAGCCACTTTTAAAAGTATTCAAAAAGTTTGTATTTAAGCACCTCCAAATAGGACCTCTACAGTTATATATCTGTGGAGGCTTGTTATTAGCAACTTGATAATATGTTGTTGTTACCTACTATTTGTAATTAGTCTGTAAGCCTTCTTAAAACTAATAAAATAAATAAAATAAAAAATTATTACTCATGTAAAGCTATATAACACCATATAATAAAGTTTTTTTTAAATACAGAATTTCAACTACTATAACTATACTTTCTTCGGTAACGAAACCATATCGAGTTACTTAGCAGACATATAACATTGAGTATCAGCGATCAATCATTTTGCGACTTCATCAATTTTTCATCGCGTGTTGATGATTTTCAACGATCTGTCGCTCCCCTCTTCTTTCTAAAATTAATGCATGAATTCTACTTAATACTTGTTATGTTATATTCCAGACCAAACTAAATCGTTTCGACGATACCGTTACCGACTACATTGCTGAAATATCCGAAAATAACAAACTTATTGATAAACTACGCCAGGATATCAGTGAGTATCAATAATCTTCTTCCTGTCCTTGTGCCATGTTACTTCATTATATGTTATACTAGTAACTTCGATACAAAATAGAGCAGAAAAATGATTAAAAAAAAAAACATAAAGAAACCCTTTTAAAAAAGGTTTTTTTAACACAACTTTCAAGAAAAGACATAAATTCAGGCGTCAAACATTTTATATCAAACAACTTTTAAAAAAATATTCTCGTTGTCCACCACTGGGGGACACTTCATGGTATGAATAGGTCGAATCTGTTCCAAAACTGAATCGGAGCACCCCCGACTTCACGAAGTCTTTTGGCTGCTACCCCTAGAGTGTATATAAAAACCGGAGGCGCGAAGGGGGAGCAACCCAAACAAAGCATAGGCACCCGTGTGAGCCGTAGCGGCTGAGGCTGCGGAGGTGAGCATGGGTGCCTATCCTTTGTTACGTAAGGGCGGAGGGGTTGCACTTCCCGCAGCGCCGGAGATGTTCCGGAAGAGACTTTAAAGTGTTTTGAGGTTAGGTTACAATAATTTGTCCCCTAGTGATGGACAACGAGAATAATTTTTAAAGTTATTTCGGTGTCCCCCAGTGGTGGCCAAACAAACTCAAACTCAAAGCATTCATTTCATTTAAACCATTTCCAGGCACTTTTGAATTGTCAAAATTAACTAGTCGGTCAGTTAGTCAGAAAGTTGAAGCTAGTTGCCCATTCCAAAACGTAGATCTCTTGGAGAAGAACGGGCAAGAAACTAAATGGACAAGTGGTGGACATCGGGAATAATCGATATATAGGGTGACTGGTAATTAGTGACCGATACCTAAACACGTGATTGTACTCATGATAACAAACAACTTTTACTATGGGACCAAACCTGAATTCGCGAAAAAATCTGCTGTTCAGTACCTACATTTTGACCAGTTAGGCGAACATAAATGACTGAACAGCAGATTTTTTTTCACAATTTCAGGTTTGGTCCCATAGTAAAAGTTGTTTGTTATCATGAGTACAAGCACGTGTTTAAGTATCGGTCACTAATTATCAGTCACCGTATATATGTCATTTAACAACACACCCTATAATCCCCAAATACACGACGACACGGTTGGCACAGTGGCTAAGCAATCGACTGCGGCGCTGCGGGTTCGATTCCCGTACGGAACAAATATTTGTATTGCCTACAGCTAGTTCTTCCGGATCAGGCTGTTTGTGTATGTGAGTTTAAATGTTTGTAAACGCACCCAACGATACAGGAGTCATTCATAGTGTGGGGCAACGTTTTTTTTTTAAAAAGTAAGGCAGAGGTTATACACACGGCTACACATCAAGCTATACATTTCCAGTTTTAACTGACCTCGCATTGTATAGGTTTTTCGTACAATCAGAAGTCAGCATATACTGGTTATGTATAGCTTGATGTGTAGCCGTGCGTACTTATAGTATACCAACATTTCTTCAATTATATTAAAGTCCCATGTAACAGGGGGCGAGCCTACTGCCATCGACCGAAGACGAATCCAAACTACGGGCTCCTACTGATAAATTTCAGAACGAAAAACCCAATAAGACTTAACCTAACCTGGGAATCGAACCCAGGATCTCACGCCCAGCAGTAGCGCTTGCGACCAACGAAGCCTTTGCTAATTATTCTCCATTATTCTGGTAGAGGAAGCCCAAGCTCTAGCAGACGCCATGCATGCTCGCGAGCTCCACAGCGTGGAGAGTCTGGAAGCCATGAAGAGACAACTCACAAAGCTGGAGAAAGAACTCGACGCGAGGAAACGAGCTGGCGATGATGATGCGTAAGTATTCAATGACGGAATGCTCAAACCTTGATGTCTGAAGATTAACATCAACTCTTGGCCATCAATGGGTCAACCACGATAGACCTGTGGCTTAAGGTAAATGGGAAGTGGTAGACCGCGAAATTCAAATTTTCTTACGTTTTTTGCAATTTGCAGGTCAGTGTCAGGTTGTATCTTGATCAAAATTTGATTCGCGACTATAACAAGTACGTATTTACAGAATTATAATCATAGGAAACATTCTTAAATCTTTATAAGTGAGATTTGTACCATAAACACTTTTCCCTAGGAGATTTCTTCTTGTGGTACAAATCTAAGTTAGGAAGATGTATTAATGATTCTAATTCTTTAGATACATACCTTTTATAGTCGCGAATCAAATTTTTTCCTGTCAAATTAGATAATCCATAGACAAGTTTAGACGTGATTAAAAAATTGGCTACTAAAAATACGTCATTTACGTCAGGCGCTGACTAATTTGACAGGACTAAACTAATATTTATCTTCTGTCCTTTTCTTAGTGAAATAGAAAGAAAAAGATGCACTGAACTTAAATTTAGTTTAGTTTGTGAACAACAGAATCGGGGCCATTCTACTTTCATAATTATAAATAACCACATAACTTTTCAAAAGTGGAGCAACATCAGCTGCTAAAGAAAAAGAAAAGTTCGAGAAAGAGAAGGCTCGACTTCAGGGCGAACTGGATGGAGCTAAGCAACGGCTGGCAAACTCGCTGAGTTACATCGAGGAGTTGGAGGGGAAGACCCTTGCCAATGAAGTCACCATCTCGAAGCTTGAAGAGCAGATTGAGGTAAGTTTTGCCGCGCTGCCCAAAGATTTAAATCGATAAATTTGCCCTTATCTTACTTACTAAGAAGTGTGCGCTCACACGTTATTTATATCGTCGTTTCCATGACAAGTCAAGTCACTACGTAATTATGTGTCAAAGGTATCAAAACGAAATAGAAACGCGACTATCTTTTGACACGATAAGGCGTGTTAGCGGTTTAAATCTTTGTCGCTGGCACATGTCAAAACGAAGATTTCTGTCCTATTTCTAACGTAGTACAGAACTCTTCGTTTTGACATGTCGCAGACGTAGCACAGCGATCTTCGTTTTGACATGTTGCCACATCAGTGGTTCAGTAGATCGAACTCGAAATAGGCTGGTTGCTAATCAATATTACTTCACATCAAAAAAAAAAACAAGCGCCTTGTCCACCAAATTAGATAACCATTACTTTTAAGTAACGCACGTTTTCCCCAACTTTTTTCAACTATTCGTGTTAAAATTGCGTAAAAATTATGCTTAATTTCTGTACTTTATACCTACTGTTATTTTTTTAATATTTTGTTGTTCTTTTTGCATGCTGTGTCTATCGCTAATATTGCACTTTGCTTGAGTGTGAGCTCGTGTGAATTTCGTTGAAAAGTGTTTAGATTTACGATAGACCAATAAATAAATACACATTAACGCTGTCATTCCTTTGTTTTTTTAGGAAGCTGAGAACAACGCCGTGCGGCAGAACCGCCTGGTCGAACACATAAAGGGTGAGAGTGAACAGCTGAAGACTGAGCTGGACGCGCGAGGAACCACCATCGCCGGTCTCCATGACAAAGTTAGTTGTATCTCTAATCTGCCTTCGCGATGTATTTGCCAAAAATGTAAACAAATATGGAAAAATAACTTTAAAACCTACACAACAAAGTTCAGTTTACGCTACGAAATCAAACATTTTTATAACTGTTTCAATAGTGCTAGTCACTCTGAAATCAAATTAATTGCCATCAAAATAAAGTTGATATTTGTTTTACTTGAAATAATATCAATTTGAAACATATGTTTGAATAGACTTTACACACAGGGTGGTATCCCTATCAACGTGCAACCTGCACCCCAATCGCGTAACACGCTATCAATCTCAATCTGAATGATTTTGAAGTATATTGCAAATCCATTGCTTCTTATGTTCGACAACGTAAATAACGCAATGAATGTTGTTGAACTGTCAAATGAAGCCATTGCTAATGATAGTATGTTACGCAATTAACCTGCTGTTACGATGGATTCAGTTCGAATGCTGTTCCATATATTTTAACCGCATAGGTACAGTCCGCGAGGCCTAAGCTGAGCTTTGCATTTGTGTGAGTGCACACAAATGCAAATGCAAATGCAATGCGTGTGTGTGTGTGTGTGTGTAGGTGTAACGTCGGCCTAGAGCGCGACGCGTCCTTTGCTTGGTTTAAACCGGTTTATACTGCTTTTTGGCAATCGGCCTGAGGCGCACTCACACTAATGCAAAGCTCAGCTTAGACCTCGCGGACTTGTATAGGACTTAACGAACTCCGGCCACCATAAGAAGGGGCCTGAGGGCAGTCAAATTGGGGTCTTGTCGTCGCTCGAGCAGTCAGGCTCAAAGGGATGGCACGCAGTATACACGCATTAATAGCGGGACGTGACGGATGGGGCCCGCTAGGCATGGCGGGCTGATAACAGTCGGGGGTGCGGCGAATGTACAAGTATCTCCCGGGCCCCCGACTCATGGTACTGAAGGAACAGTGGGGTTTTAGTCGGTAGTAGTCCGACATAACCCTCCGTTCTTCCCAGACCGAGGGTATCCATGAGGATTTTCCCACGAAAAAAAAAAATAAATTATGGCACTTTTCTATGGAACTTCTGATATGTTTTTTTAATAACCGACGAAGATTTTCGACGTCAAAGTGCTCGTACCGTGATGTTAAGTAGCCTAATAAGATTTTTTCAAATCTGACGTCTGCACGTTCAAACAAAACTCTCTTAGCATACTTTTACTAATCTACCATCTTCTTCATACAGCTTGCAAAAGCAGAAAAGGCGATAGAGCGTCGAGACCGTCAGCTCCACAACATGACGACGAAACTGGATACGGCACAAGCAGAGCAAGAGGCCGCGGTCCACAAGAGCGAACATCTGAGAGAAGTACTGTCAGCGACCAACGCGGAGTTCGACAAGACTAAGCTAACGCTCAATAATACTAGCAAAGAGCTTAAGGTAAACCTTATTTATCTAATATATAAAATTCTCGTGTCACAGTGTTAGATGCCATACTCCTCCAAAACGGCTGGACCGATTTGTATGAAATTTTGTGTGCATATCGTACCCCTATTTTTCATAAGTACCCCTATTTTTTTTTTGCAAAACGACGTTTGCGGGGTCATCTAGTATAAATATATATTATTTCTTAAGCCGTATAAATCAAATAAATAAATCATGTACACCAGCCTAACCTTTTTAAAGTCAAAGTCAAATCATTATTTGAAGTAGGCTCCTAAAACGCACTTTAGAAATGAAATGAAATGTTTATTTGGTCTTGTAAGACATTTTTACACGTCAATATATTTTTGGTCAATATTAAAAAAATCGGCCAAGTGTGTGTGGGACTACGCACAATGAAGGATTCCGTAATTGGAATTCATTTATCCCAAGAACAAAATTAACCACAGAATAAATAGACCTAGATAACGCAAGTATCATGAACTGTATGAAAATCTAGTGGCCATTTTTTTTACTACCTACTATGACGTCACAAGCGCTCTTTCTCACTCATGCTCACCCACAGGACTGAGCGCAAAAGTGGCGGATTACGATTTTTGAACGTAAGTTGGTGCGATTATTGGCACGCGAAGTAGTTGCTCTTGCGTTATCTAGGTGTATCTATATCTGTGAACTTAACATTGTTGATGAAAATCATGTTCTTCCATACATTGCAACAGCAAATTGAAGTTGGTCGACTACTCGTAAACTTGTAAAGCTTGCTTAGCTGTGATAGTTTTGCTTTTAATTTCGTTACTGCCGTGATTTTTTTCACATATATATTAAGATATGCTACAACATGTTTAGCTATGCTTACCGGGGTTGGTCTATGAATGGGTGACCATCTTTACATACTAAAAGCCCTCCGTGCCTCGGAAAGCACTCCCGGCTTTCATTCGTGGATCTTTGACAGTCATTACGGGTCGCCAGAAGCCCTAAAATCTGACAACCAGTCTTACCAAGGGGTATCGTATTACCCAGTAACTGGGTTGTGGAGGTCAGATAGGCAGTCGCTCCATGTAAAATACTGGTATTCAGCTGCATCCGGCTAGACTGAAAGCCGACCCCAATAAAGTTGGGAAAAGGCTAGGCAGAAGATGATGATGATGGAGAAGCTACACGCTTTAAAAGATTTTGGAAGGTATTATTCCCGTCCTTGTCGCGCGGTACGGACAATGTATGGCGCTCTAGTATGAAGTTACATAGTCGTGACGTCACTTCTGTGATAGTGCCGTCTGTGATAGTGTCTAGCAGTTATTTTGAAACGTTAATAACTTGGCCGTTTTTTAAGCTTTTACACTTTTACTAAGTAATATAGTTTGCACTATTTCCAAAAAATATTTTTTGAGTTCAAAATAATAAAAAAATGTAATCATCCCTATTCTCTTTCTTTCTTTAAAATCTATGTTTTTCTCCCAGAACACGATCGCCGACGGCAACAAACTACGCAACGAAGCTACGAAGCTGGCGAAGCAGGTCGTCCAGATAACCAAGAAGTACCAACTTATGGAGCACAGCAAAGCTGCCATCGATTCTGATCGGTACGTAGGTACTTTAATCAACCTCAGAAATAAATTATAAACCAATTGTATTCAAAATGTGTTTATTGTAAGTGTAACAATCAGAGTACCAAAACTATTAGCTACCTACCAAACTTATTGTGGAGATAACTTATTGTTCGATATTTATGTCTGTAATTTATAATGGTGTACATAATAAAGAGTATTCTATTCTATTCTATAATCACCCAATTTCAAAACGTATCGTACCCTTAAAACTAAACTTATTGTGCCATTTAAAACTTATTGCGAACCAAAACTTAATTTTCTTGCCCCCGTTGGCTTCCCACCGTTCCGCCAAAATGCCAAACTCCCCGCTTACGTCATCCGTCCAGTCAGTATGGCCAAACTTTTTCTTCCATTTTATTATTTATGTTTAAAACCTTACAGTACTGAGATTTACTATTACTTTTAAATAAATTTTATTTCAGAAAAGCACATTGAAGGTTCACAAAAACAATTTTCCTACTAAAAAATTAACATTACTGAAAAAGGTGTATCTTTGGTCTATCTGTACTAATGAATGAATATCATTGTATCACACACGCCAGCGCTTCCAAACTAAAATCAAGCAACTATTATTAGTTGTCTATATGAAGCAGGATTACCTAATAAAATATACACACCACCAATCAACCGTATTTATTATTTTTAACCAGCAAAACTTTATATGCAAAACCTAACAAACTGATAGAATATATGTCATATGAACACTGAATTAGTTAGCTAATCAATTGTCACCGAGAAAACACGATAGTGAGGTGGAAAGACGTCCGTCGTCGTCGGCTGTCGATCCAAAAGAGAGCGAGTGCTCTCCGCCGTCTGTAGTTGCTGCGGACTATCCCCACTCTTCAAGCAGATGTCTTGGCCACGCCCCTCGATCCCTACAACTTCTTTAGTCTTCTAACCACAGAGTACTTTTTTTCTTCTAACACTACGTATTTACTTAGGTTGAATTTTTGTGCGTGCACGAGAGTGCATGGGTGAGTGATTCTGTATGTGTGTAAGTCGCGGGAAACACCTGGATTAGCACTTAATAAATAATTAGGTAATTAAAGCTTAATATTACGCAAAAGAATCCCTAAATCGAAAAATGGTTATACCGGCTGACTTTTTTTACCGTCTGGAAAAAAACTGGATTGAAGATTTTTTAGAAGCCTTCTAACGCGCCATTTTGATTTTAAAGAATTTCAAAATGGTGGTCACGCATGTTACCAATATAATTTGACAGCTGAAATCAATGCAAACACAAATATAATAGGACCAAACCGCGTAAAGCGTCACGTTTGCGTGATATTAACGTTCAAAGTTTATCACGCGAGGTGATTCGTGACAGTAGATACCTACGCCAAGCTCTAAAAAAACTCCAATCTCCTTTGAATTTCGTAGGCTACCTTAGCGCTTCCCGCGTAAGGTGTTTTTGTAATAAACTTATCTTTGTTTGTTTCTTTCTATCTGCCCCCAGCGAGCGCCTGCGCCAGCAAGTGTCGGTGATGGAGCGTGACCTCATGCTGGGCAAGAAGCAAGCCGAATGCGATAAGCGAGAAATCGAGAACATGAAGAGAGAGAAGGACATATTCTTGAAGAACATGCAGAAGATACAGAGTTCGTACACGCATTTTTTTTCTTCATTTTCTTGGGTGCGTAAGCCAAAGATAACCCGTACACGGAAATATGTGATCTATGGAAAGAACTTATGAGGATATGCGGTCGGAGAGACTTTTGAAAAAGCCTAGTAAAAAGTCATAATTCGAGACTGTAGATTTCGGATGTTGTATTTTGGTGTTTTTATTCCGACAGATGTAAATTTCATTCAAAATTGACATTTAGACTTGTTGACATTTAGACTTGTTGACATTTAGACTTGTTGAATTGACATTTTGACTTCTAAAGTCGTATTTTATATTTTCAACTGAAGGCTAATATCCGTAATTAAAATCGTTCAAAATCTACTCCTACTTCTACTTCTTATCCCAACAATCAATATTTATCCTTGTCATATTTATTCTTCAGATAAAAGTAACCTGAATAGTGAAAAATCAACCCTTAGTCTTAATAAAAAACTTTTTACACTTTGTAAAAGTTATTTTTCACTTTGTAGTGTTTTTTGGAAGTCAGTTGTTTTTTTTTTCTAAAAAGTTTTTTATTTTTCACTTTTTAGTGGGCCAATTTGTAACTTATCTAAGTTACAATAGCCTAATCTCTACTACTCATCACCTTTTACAAAACATTGATTTTCCCGATGCAGGGACGTCAATTGTTGAGGAGTTCTCCTTGTAAAAACCAGGAGAACTGGATCTGATTGAGAAGTCACCATCAGCTCCACTTCACGATACGCATTGTGCTAAGCAACCACATTAAAGTACCTAATCGAATTGCAACCCGTGAAATATTTATTATTGAGTAGTTCCGATGGCCATCTGTGTTCCACTTCACCGGATGGTGCTTTCTGAGAGCAAATGCACGAGTTACTATGAAAAATACCCAAATCGCTATAGGTGTGCCTACAAAATTTGAGGGTTTCCCTCGATTTCCATGGGATCCCCTCATCAGATTCCGATTTGGTGACAATGGAACCACCTCGGGAGCATACCCTTTCAAATAAAGAAAGAATTTTGAAAATCCGTCGACAATTGGCGGAGTATTCAATGAACAAACATACAAAAAAAAAAAACACAAACATCCGAACATAGTACCTCCTCCTTTTTGTGAAGTCGGTAAATAATATGGTAACTGCCTCTCTGATTTATGGATGGTGGCCATTTTTCACCACTCTCTTTCTGTCACTTACTTTTGTCTAATAAATCCTCGTCATCTTCCAGATGAAGCGCTCGAGAACCTGAACATGCTGGACCTCCAGGAGCAGAGACGAAAGCAGCTGGAACATGAGCTGGAAGTCAACTCCATGCAGATTAACAAGCAAAGGCTAACGATACGAAACTTTGAGAAGGAGAAGGATAGGTGAGAGATGGGTAGATGTGTCTACAGACGCCATCACATCAAGCTACCCGAAACTGTCAAATTTTCCCAATCAACTTTGAACCTTATGCCTTAGCAATAAAGTTGAAATTCTATTAAAGAAATTTGACATATTATAATAGCTTGATGTGCTGGCGTCTGTAGTTTAGATTATCTGAAAAATGGTTGATCTATTTTATCTTTATTTCTTGTACCTATTAAAAATATGTCTACCACTTATTTTTTCTTACACACATATTGTTTACATTTGAAAATTTGCACCAACCCGCGCTGGGCCCGCGTGGTGGATTATGGCCCACTCCCATAGGGAGGAGGCCTGTGTCTCAGAAGTGAGAACATTATAGGCTCATACTGTTATAAAATGATTTCATAAATAAATTGTAGATAGATCTTAATATAATGTTGTTTAATCAATTTATTTCAAGAAAAATAAGTTAAATTCTTTTCCAGGATGTTGGAGGAGACGATCGCTCTTAACGAGAAAATTGATGAAACAACAGGCAAGTTATTCACGATTATTTATTTTTGCTGGTCTTTCAATTCAAATTAAGTGTTTGAGGCACAGTCAGGCCCGTCAGGGAAATATGTTACCTAACAAACTGAAATATATTTAAAATAAAACAAGATCTTACAGCTATACTGACAGTTAATTGTCAAGCATACAATTAATTTTCTTGACTGTACGCGAAATACCTTTGATTAGGTATTTTTAAATATGCTGTAAAAAAATAATGAGAACCTTTCAAAATCAAAATCAAAATATTTTATTTCACATAAGCCTATATGGGCACTTATGAAACGTCAGAAGCTAGGTGCACGGTTCCAATTGGTCGTTTCCTATGGAGAAGAGCCGACAAGAAACTCCACGGTTACTCTTTTAAAAATAATTGGTTTTTACAATGTTTTCAAATTATAGTAGGTATGAGAGGACAGCGTGTCAAAAAGAGGAGAGAGAGGCCTGTCAAAAAGTACCAGTACTTGATAAAATAAAACAATGACTACAGATCTAAAGTACAAGGCCTACAAAGTCCTCACATTTACAAAATAAGAATCTATGAAAAGGATAAAACACACTAATATTATAAAGGCGAGAGTTTGTCTCTTCTTCACGCTCAAACAGCTGGACCAATTTTGATGCAATTTGTAAGGAGGTAGCTGACACCCTGGATTAACTTAAAGGCTACTTTTTATTCCTATATTCCCACGGGTTCGAAACTTATGCGGGTGAAACCGCGAGGCGCATCTAGTAAAATATAAAAACCTATTAAAACCAAGTGATATGATTGCCATTACAACCACTAATAAAGAGTTGAAAACTATCTGCACAGAGGAAGTCCGTCTCCGGACTGCCGACATCGTGGACTTGAAGAAGGCTCTCCGCGAGGAGTCCATCAGCTCGCGCAAGCTGTCCGTCGCGCTCGACGCCACCCGCGCGGAGAGGAACATGCTGCACAAGAACTATACTGAAGCCCTGGATGAGATACAGGACTTGAAACAGAAGATGAAGGTAAATTTAGTTTGTGGCGCCATCTGTAACGCCACATACGAACTACGTGTTGCGTCTGATGTCACGTATTATTAACATTTTACTAAATAAATCTTTGGTCCCAAGTTTAAAGTAAATTACTATACCTCACAGCACTTATAAATCCCCTACCTACTGTTTGCAGTAGGTGTTCCTCTATAAGCCGCTCTTCTGTATAGCCCTCCAGACTAACAATATCAAAGAAGACTAGCCTCCGGCGCGGGATATATAGTGCATAAGGTGTGTGCGCCGACACAGATGCACTCTCTCTTCCCTCACTCTCATAGTCCGATGGGACGACACGCAAGCCGTTCTACATATAAACCATCCGGAATAAATTCTCTAAATGATGGTGAAAATAAGAAATAACAGCCGCATGGTTCGATCGATCAGGTTAAGCTACGCTTGCTGCGGTTGGTCCGTGGATGAGTGATCATCTTTACATACCAAGAACCCTCCGTGCCTCGAAAAGCACGTTAAGACGTTGTGCGTTGGTCCCGGCTGTCATTCGTGGATCTTTGACAGTCGTTACGGGTCGTCAGAAGCCCGAAGGTCTGACAAACAGTCTTACAGAGGGGTATCGTATTACCCAATAACTGGGGTCTGGACGTCCGATAGGCAGTCGCTCCATGTAAAATACTGGTATTCAGCTGCATCCGGTTAGACTGGAAGCCGACCCCAATCTAGTTGGGAAAAGGCTAGGCAGATGATGATGGTGAAAACCTCCTCAAAATCCATTGTGTAATTTCGAAGCAATAAGCGGTCACACAGACACGAAAAGCGACTCGAGAACTATACCGCAGATGAAAAAAAGCGCAAAGTATTACCTACTAACAATTTTTACGTCTTCCACAGATGCTAGCATACCAAATAGAACAGCTAAAAGAGGACATAAGCGGAAAGGAGACAGGTCTCAAGTCCTGCGAGGGTTTGCTCGCCAAGTGCAACAAGAGGAACGAACAGCTGCGCATGGAGATACAGGCGGGGCTCCTGAAGCTGTCCGAGGCGCGCGCGGACATCGCCGCGTTGAGGCAGGAGGAGGCGAGGCTTAATAGGATCGTGCAGGTTCGTGCAATTACTTCTTCATAATCAGCCTGTAATGTTCCCACTGCTGGGACATAGCTAGGCCTCCTCGTAATCCACTACTCGGGCCCAGTGCGGGTTGATAGATACCCCATGTCTTCGATTTTTGGTTCTAGTATATGACGGTTTTCCTCACGATGCTTTTCTTGACCATTTTGAGGACAGTGGTGATGAAATAATCTACACAATGTTAAGCGCCTGACTTCCACCACTACATTCTTGTTTGAGTAGTATGACGGGTTTATCACATCACACTAATATTATAAAGGCAAAAATTTGTGAGTGTGTTTGAATGTTTGTTAAATGTACTCTTCAATACTTTCCCAAATTCTACATTCTCTTCCTTATCTGTATCGCAAAACTATACTGAACGGATTTGGATGAAATTTACAATTTGAGTTTATAATCAGAATTAACACATATGATACTTTTTATACCATTTTAAAATGTTTTAAATATATTTTTGTTATTCAAATATACAATATAAACTATATTTTCTCCTCCCTCCCTCGAAGCTCTCGGCTCGGATACGCTGATGATATGATATCCTATAAAACTTAATTCATTTTTAGGAGGGTGACACAGCCCGTGCCAAGCTGATGAAGGAGCTAGAAGGGCTGATGAACGAGCGCGACGTGGTGGGCGCACAGCTCGTGAGGAGGAACGACGAGATCTCGCTGCTGTACGAGAAGATACGGATACTGGAGGTCACGCTGCAGAGAGGTATGTTCCCACTCCTGGTTCACCTCGTCTCTTCGAGATTTAGTGGACTGTAATTACTAATTACCCACGCAGACCCAGTCCGGGTTGGCAGATGTCACATGCCTTCGAATTTTTGGTTCTAGGACATGCCGGTTTCCTCACAATGTTTTCATTCATTGTTTTGAGCGCAATAGTGATGAAATTATTTACACAAAATAAAGTGCCTGCCTGGAATCCACGACATACATGTCATGTGACGTGTTTAAGCATGGTCGTCAGTGTTGAATGGATCACTATGGAAGCTTCTAAATACGGCACAACCACAAGAAACCGTGCCGTATACAACGGGTCTTCTGCCCTAATCAAATTTCTATATTTATTTATTTAATTAATTAATGAAATACAGCTTATTTACAATATTAAGTCTTAAACTAGAGTGGTAGGTATTAATAATGGGATCTACCTGAACTAGGGTAAACCAGTATCTCATGTATCATACGTGCAAATTAGCTTATTACATTGATGATAAACATAAACAGCGAGTAACTTAATCAACTAATGATAGGACAATACTGAATTAAAAATAATATTTAACTTAAGACAACCAGTAACTTTTTTGTGTCATCATAAGACAAATTTTGTAACCAAGTTGTAATAACAGTTTTGCAATGTACCGTTTTTAATGTTTATATCTTCAAAGGTGAGCGCCAGTATGAACAGCGTGTGGAAGACATCCGACTTCTGCGACTGGAGATCATCCGACTGCGCAAGGAGAAGAACTTGCTCTCCAAGGGAATTGAGAATATGACCGATTTGAGATTAGAGGTAAGTTTGCATAGTTTGTTTTTTAGTTTGCCTCGTATACTTAGTTCACAGTGGCCTCGCAAAAGTTTCAGATACGTCGATAATCACCCATTGGTGTTATAGCCTTAGACAGCCATATCTTAAAATCGAGTTTTTATTTTGTGGTCACCGTAGACACAAAAATCGTGTTAGGTCGCAAAAAATTGCTTTAAAAAGTATATAACACTGTACTGTTTTTTTTTTGCTGTATGCTGTTAGGATAAATATACCGATAGTGGTATATCAAGTTTACAGCTTCAAAAGACTAGTGATGTGTGTTTTAAAAGTTAGAAGCCAAAAACTGAAAGAAGTCCAAAAATTTCGAAGTTTTTCGTGCACCACGCAGTTAGAACAGGATATTCGTAAAAAAAAATTACACTATTTTTTGCGACCTACGAGATTTTAAATAACTGATCTCTTAGTCTAATAGATATTCACCTCATTTACATATCGTTATTATTTTTTTTTTCAATGTCGTCCATTTAATTGGTGGTGATAAGTATTAAGTACAGAGGCCAGCACATCAAGCTACCACAATCTGTCAAATTTATTTGATAGATTTTCAACTTTACCTCAAAGGAATAAGGTTCATAATCAATTGGGAAAATTTGACAGATTGGGGTAGCTTGATGTACTGGCCTCTGTACATTAAATTAGTATTACAGCTGACCTATGTTATTACTGATTACTAGTTTATATGGCTTGAGGCAACACAGTAAAAATAATTTACGATATTATTATAATGCAATATAATTATCATAATTATATCATTACATTTGACCTCCTCGAACTAACGCTGCAGGACGCTTTCCGGCTGAAATGATAAAATTGGATTTTTAACCGACTTCTAAAACAGGTTCTCAATTTGGATGTTTTTTTTTTTTTTTGTTTGAAAGAGGTTTATTCCGAAATGCTTAAATAAATTTTATTAACTTTGCTTGAGTAGTTTTTGTGTTAGCTTCAATAATACGAATTTTTTCCACTTAGTTTAAATTGATGATGTTTTAATAGCTTCCTGTCACTGATATTTACATAGCGAGTAGTGTTATATGAATTTGTGTGGGATAAGTACAGAGGCCAGCACATCAAGCTTTACCACATTTTTAACTTTACCACAAGGGAATAAGATTCATAATCAACTGGGAAAATTAGACAGATCGGGGTAGCTTGATGTGCTGGCCTCTGTACAACTAAAAACTAAAAAATAGAACCTTTTTGACAAAAAAAAAACAACCGACTTCAAAAAAAAACAATACAAAATGAAAAATAACTTTAATTTCGGAAGTCGGTGTCATAAAACAAAAATGCGGAACCAACGACACCGACTTCCGAAATTAAAGTTATTTTTCACTTTGTAGTGTTTTTTTTTGGAAGTCGGTTGTTTTTTTTTACTTTTAAATCTTAATTTGTTGAATGCTCGACATGAAAGGGATTCCGAGTGTGGTATGCAAATAGGGTACAGTTTTACTAGCATTTCCCTTACTTAGACAGCTAAGCTCCGGTCCCCTAGAAGAGCTCTGTAGCCGCTTCTGACAGCCGCAGTGCCGACTGTTATAAAAGATGGTAGTGGCAAAGATTTATTTATTTATTTACTAGCTGCGCCCCGCGGTTTCACTCGCGTAAGTTTCGATCCCGTGGGAATATCGGCATAAAAAGTATCCTATGTGTTATTCTGATGTATAAGCTATATTACTGTAAAGTTTCATCAAAATCCGTTCAGTAGTTTTTGCGTGAAAGAGTAACAAACATCCATCCTCACAAACTTTCGCATTTATAATATTAGTAGGATAGGAAGTAGGAAGTAGGATTAGTAGGATAGTAGGATAGGATTATTCCCTAGCCTGCGAATGTCGTAGAACCGATGACCGTTGGGGTTGACGTGTTCTTGAGTGGAGACCGCGAATCGGTAAACGTAAGGTGGGACGTCCTCAGGCCAGGTGGAGCGACGATCTTCGCTGGATGGCTGGTAGCAGCTGGAATGAGAGTTGCCGAAAACCGAGTTGAATGGCGTGCAATAGGAGAGGCTTATGTCCAGCAGTGGACTACTGTAGGCTGATGATGTAAAAGAAAGCTAGCTTTTTTCCATTACAGAATAAACATGTAAATTATTTTTTGCGAACTCATTCAGAGAACAGGTAAATAAATCCACCTTTTCCGCGATTTCGTTAAGTGTATGCAAGGCGCGCGTCAAAGGTGCTTTATCCACGCATAATGGTCTATTTGAAGGACTAAGTGCGGAAACCAAACCTATAACATAGAACATAGAAGGTGCTTTACCCAGCATATTGGTCCGGCCGCGAGGCACCACCAGCCGATCGATTCTGTAAAAATCTCACAGTGATAACTTAGGTGAAGTGAGCGTGAAGTGAGATAACAATAGGGGCAATCCCCATCAGGTGGAATGGCAGCTCACTTCACCTTACTTTTCACGGTGAGATTTTTGCAGAATAGCACTGCAGTAACCGCGGCGGCGGCGGTAAATCGTTAGATTCGCCGCCGCCGTACCGCGTTACACATAGTCGCATTTCTGATCCCTTTTGACACCTATTCACACAATGACGTAGTGACTTCACTTGGAAGATTGTCACGGAAACGCTATTTTATATGTGTGAGCTCCCTGTTCTCTGTATGCACACTTTTTCTTCTGACTAAGTACGGTGAGGGCAAATCTAGCGATTTAAATCTCGGGTTTGGCTTAATGTCAAATACTGGTGAGAATCACAGATTTCCATAACGGCCACTATGTCATGGAAAACTGTCATTATAATATGACGGCACCGCTTTCCTGGGGAACCAAAGCTTTTAATCCGAGATCTATAAACGTTACTTAGCACTGGTTTTAGCTTAGACACGTTTCCGTCTCTATTATCCGCTTGTAGTTCGGCAATTGTACGACAGTGAAAGGAATAACGCTTAGCCAAAGTACGTGCCACAAGTAATGTATAAAAGATCCTCCCTCAGACATCTTTCTCGCCTTTTCCCAGGTATTCAACCTAGAACGCGAGTTAGGTCGGGAGCGCCTTCGAGTGAGGGCCCTCGAGGAGGCGCTGGAGACTCCTCTCAACGTGCACCGCTGGCGCAAGCTACAGGGCACCGACCCCGAGAGTGTGCGCCTCACGCAGAAACTCAGACTGACGCAGAAGTAAGTAGCTTTGTGTACGTAGAAGTAGGTAATGGCACCGATTCCCTTGTTCACAAAAAACTAAACTATATTTAAGTACAGTGCATCTTTTTCTTTCTATTTCATTAAGAAACGTACAGAAGATAAATTTTAGTTTAGTCCCGTCAAATTAATCAGCGCCTGACACTACTCCATGCAAGTTTAGACGTGATTAAAAACTTGCTTACTAAAATTACGTAAATTTACGTCAGAACTTAAATTTAGTTTAGTTTCTGAATAACAGAATCGGCACCAATACCAGGGCCCCAAGTCTGCTATTACAATAGTGTCAGAATGTCTATCATTGATTTCATAATTGTTGATTTTGACAAGTTTGGTAATCTACTAATATAATGGCGTCATTATGGCTTTCCAATGGTCAACCACTGACACTCCATTGAAAGAATTGGCATAAAATGGTAATCTCGTACATAATGACAAATTAATAAATGTAATGTTTATTGCTATTTACGAACTTCTTACTACTTCAGATTGCAAACACTAATACGTAATATGTAAAAATATATATTAAATGAAATCTAGCATGAAATTTATTAGTAGTTTTCTCAGACCATTGTCCGACCAATGATCGACCATTATGAATTTAGCAGATTACGAATTTTTAGCAAAACGACAATGGGATCGTGTTGGAATGACGAATTTATAAAAATAGCAGACTTGGGCCTCAGCAGACACTTCAAATTTATTTATTTGTATAGCAAATGTACAGCACCCTAATTGCGTAACCCACTATCAATCGGAATCTGAATCATTTTGAAGCAAATTGCTAATCCATTGCTTCATAAGTTCGAAAAATTGTCTGCTCAACACGTAAATAACGCAATGAATGTTGTTGAACTGTCAAAATGAAACCGATTCCGATTGATAATGTGTTACGCAATTAACCCGCAGATCCTTTAAACTTTCATTCTACACTATGACTATGTCCTGTGTCGTGAGTGCAATGACACATCTCATCATCATTATCATCATAATTAGCCTATAATGTTCCTACTGCTGGGGCCTTCTCTCGATGAGAGGGAGTGGGCCGTAATCCAGTGCGGGTTGGTAGATGTCACTTGTCTTCGACTTTTTGGTTCTAGGACATGCTGGTTTCCTCACGATGGTTTTCTTCACCGTTTTGAGAGCTGCCGATCGATTCCGTAAAAATCTCACCGTGATAACTTAGGTGAAGTGAGCGTGAAGTGAGCTATCAATAGGGGCAATCCCTAACATCAGATGGAATGACAGCTCACTTCACCTTAGTTTTCACGGTGAGATTTTTACAGAATAGCACTGCAGTAGTGATGAAATAATTTACCTACACAAAGTTGGTAAAGCGCCTGACTGGGTTCGAATCTACGCGTACTACACGGGCCGTTACCACTAGACCACGATTGATATATTCTTAAATTCACTGACAGACAACGCTCATGCTGGGTCTAGAACTATGAGATTTTGCACAAAAGTTCCATAGAGTCTATGGAACTTTTGTGCAAAATTCTATTTTCTATATCTATGGCATAGAGGTATCTTATAACGAATGTGGCTAATAAGGAAGGATTTTGATTTATTCATCCCTAAAAGGGTTAAACTGGGGATGAAGTTTGTACGGAAGCTCGTCATAAAGACTTGAAGGAAGGATTCCGTACAATTATCTATAAAACCGGCAAAAAAATCATGTCTGTTGTAAAAATAAATAATTAAACATATATTTAAGGGGGGGTCCCTTAAATATATGTTTAATTATTTATTTTTAAAGTGAATATATAACTAAATATTCTGTGAATATTTCAAGCGTCTTTCTGCTGCCGTTATCAATATCGAGCAAAAACGAGCAAAAAAGTCACGTTTGTTGTATGGGAGCCCCCTTAAATATTTATTTTATTCTGTTTTTTAGTATTTGCTGTTAAAGCGGCTACAGAAATACATTTACTGTGAAATTTTCAACTGTCTAACTATCACGGTTCATGAGATAGGTTCAGCCTGGTGACAGACGGACGGACAGCGGAGTAATAGGATCCCGTTTTACCCTTTGGGTACGGAACCTAAAAAGGTACAAATCAAAAAGGTCAAGGTCAAGGGGTATCGAGCCCAAGTTTTGCCCTTCAAAACCGTAAATTGATCCTCATCAAACCGGTCCTATGCCATTAGACAATCATTATACCTTTAATTGATGTTTTAAAGAACTATCTATGGATATATATAAACAAACTATCGTTAAATGTTGGAGCGATTTATAAACCGGGGGATACCAACGTTAACAACTTTTTGGAAATATATTCATCCCAATTCACAACATTTCAATTTTTTTGCCTTGTGTTTTTTTATGCTCAATAAATAGTACTTAGAAAACTAAGAGACCCATATTTTTTCTTTTCACAAAATTTGTATTCTAAGTTAGTCAAAAATAATTTTGAAATCTCGAAAAATTCAAAAACGCTTGTAAGGTTGAATCTACATATTACCTTTGCTTGGGTCATGAAAAAAAAAATGAGATGGAGATTGACGTGATGACGTCTTATGATGACGTTGACGTTTGCTAAATTTAGGATTTGTTTCCCTATATTGGTTTTTGTATTTTAATTTTTCGCATTTGTCTAGGCTGAATTGGAAATAATTGATAATAGATTGCTTCGAAATAGAACTTTTTTACTGCTACCTCAGATGGTTATATAAATTTTGTGTCATAAATTTTGTGTCTGAAGGTTATGGGGGACGTCTATGTGATATGTATTGTATTTAGTGGAACAAAGTGGATATTTAGAGATAATACCAGCAAATGCTACCATTCTAGCAGACAGAGGTTTTAAGCATTTAGAATCACATTTAGTTAAGAAATCTGTTAAAGTTCTGCGCCCGCCTAGTATCCTCAAAGACACGAAAATGACAAAATCGGAGGTGATTGATAGTAAAATTTTAGCTAGTTTACGCATACATATAGAAAGGGTTATCAGGAGGGTAACACTTTTTAAAATGTTGAAACCACATGCTGTTGTAAATAATAAATTAATAAATGTACTAGATGATGCAGTGGTAGTTGCTTGTGGACTTATAAATTTACAGACACCTGTCATAAGGAAGTATTAGGCATTGGATGGCCTCCCTCAGTGTACAATTTTTAATTTATATTTAAGAAAACTATGTTATGTTTGTATATGTTTTGATAACTTTAACTGTGCGTTGCTATAGATACTTAATAAAAGAGATACTTCATGATTAAAATTTTAATTTTAATTTATCATAATGTACAATATCAAGCATTTTATTAAAAATAAATTTCTCCCAAAACATATCACCTTCCTTCACTAACTTTTCTACAAACAATCTGTCATAGTAGACCCAGTGTTCATTATAGGCTTTATTTCTTTCAAAGTCTGGATCAGTCTGATCTGCTCTTCAGTCCGCTTAATAAGCCACATAATAAAACAAATTCAATGTTTGCATCCACCCTGACTTGCAGCACAATCTTCACATTTCACATCCAATATTGTTTTTTCTGCCTTGTTAATGCTAACGACAACTGAGTACATTTTAGTACGAACTCTGTGCTCAGGAGTTACTCTGCCCTTGATAAAACACACAGCATTTTCTCGTTTCACTTCCACGTAGCCTACAGAAGTTTCAACATAAGCATACCTTAATGACAACAAAACCTTAGCTCCCCGGATTTCGGCAACGTTAAACGAGTCGTTTTCACGCATGTATTGCAACAACATCATATAATCCACCTTGTGAAGGTTGCGGCTGTCTGCCATGGCATAACCGTCCGAAACTTTAATGGCAAATCAATCTTTAAAATGATGCGTTATCATTAGTAAATAACAATGCGTTTTCAAACAAAACATCCTCGGGAAACAACACTGATATTTGACAATGACAGATGACTATATTCGACATTGACAACTTTTGTTTTTATTCATAATAATTAGGAGCAAAAGTAACACTGTGACGATGCCTTACTCTGGATAGTTAGAGGATTTTTTTGAATATTTCGTTAAATAAGTAATAAAAAAATCTAAAAATTATGGAATGGAATACTTAAATATAAAGCTCTAAATGGTTGTCGGTACCTTAGTATTTATTTAAAACTGAAATGTTGTGAATTGGAGCGGCGAAAAAGATCAATAGTCCTTGGAGACTTCAACATAGATTTACTTAGTGCAAACAGTAATGTATCAAGATACCAACATGGAATCCAGGAAGCCGGCTATAGAATAATAAATAAAATCAACAAATCATACAGCACACGTGACACGGCCACAACGAACACAATACTGGACCACGTGTGTACTAACATAAACAACCATTTTCTCAGCGTCTCGATAATTGAATCAAGTCTTTCTGACCATAAACAGATATATCTCCAAATAGGACGTCTGTCTCCTCCACATAACAAAAAGCAACATTATAAGGCACTGGATTATGAAACATTGTACAACAACACACTAGAAGCAAAATACAGGAATGACGACCACGACTACAACCACCTAGAGGCATTTATCTCAGAACAGATAGACAAGAACAAAGTAGATAAGATTAAAATTCTAAACCCCCCCAAAAAAGACTGGATAAATCAGAACATTATAAACGCAATCAATTCACGAAATAGTTTATGTCAACAAACCAAATCAGACCCAGATAACGACGATTTATGGAAAAAGTTCCAGGAAGAAAAACAGAAAGTGAAGATGCTAACAAACACGCATAAGAAGAACTACACACATCAAAAGTGTCTAGGGATCAACATATATTTTTGCAATAACTTTTCTCCTGATTGATATTAATTAAAATTTTCTTTAAGGATTCATCAAATAAAGTGTTTTCGTTTGTCACAGTAACGATAAACCAAGTCACCTTTGCATTAATAAAGAAATTTTCCATTTTCCTAATAAAGGGATTTTTGACATTTGAACCACTAACACAAAAGTTCGAAAAAAAGACTGAAATAACAGTTTTCTCTAAAATTTTATTGGGTAACTTAAACAATTAATAATCCGTGTTTCTACCGCGAACACTAACAACACAAGAACATCGGTTTGGCATACTCAAAATGAGTTCATCCAAATCACGCTGTGGAATGGCCGCCCATGTTCGTTGCAACAACAAAAAAAGGTCTTCTTGCGACTGGATACCCTCCATATTCGGCAGAGCTCTTCTCTGTAGCATATCCCATGCATGCTCAATCGGGTTCAAGTCTGGCGACTGAGCAGGCCAGGGCAGGACATTGATGTTAGCTGCGGCGAGAGTCTGTCTTACAACTCTTGCGGTGTGCGGTCGTGCATTATCATGCATTAACTGAAATAAGGGACCGATTTGCACTTGTAGAGGAACGATGACGTCTGATACAATCGTCTCAGCATAAATTTGAGCGTTGAGGTTGCCTCTGATCCAAATCAACTCAGTTCTTCCGCCGATCCAAATACCCGCCCATACCATGATGGTTCCACCACTATAAGGATGGACTTCCTGGCAGGATTTTAATCGCTGTTGGCGTCCAGGGGTTCTCCAGTGTCGTATACGTCTTGTATCCGGTCTCATACCAAAACGAGACTCATCAGAAAAGCACACGAAACGCCATTGTTCTTCTGCCCAATTTCTGTGTTCAAGAGCCCATTGATATCGAATCCTACGATTGTGCATTGCTATAGGTGGTACCCGTAGCGGTCTTCGGGAATGAAGGTTCACTTCATGCAAGCGGTTTCTGACTGTTTGGTCGCTAATTAAGTTCCCTGAAGAGTGATGAAGCCTCACGGCTAACATCATGGCGGTTATTGTTGGAGCTCTTCGAGTTAAGATTTGAATGTATCGGTCTTGTCTCCGTGTGGTGCAGCGATACCGTCCTCCATGGCGCTCAGCCACGGTACCAGTGCTTCGGTAACGTGTCCAAAGTCGACTGATAACACTCTGACTTGTATTCAGAGCTAAAGCCACAGTACGTTGCCGGGAACCAGCTTCTATCATTCCCACGGCTCTGAGCATTTCTTCCCTGCTTAAATGACGTCGCCGCTCCATAATAACGTTGGTTTTAATCAGTAGTAGGGAAACAGTAGCACTAATAATGTCTTCAATGCGTTGTATGTTTTTATAGGGAAAATATTGACAGCTGATTTTCATCTTTTACTCGAATTTGATTCACAGTTCCTGATTCAAATTATGAAATGCACCAAAAAGGATCCATATAAATTTATAAAATCATAAATTTATTACAAAGCCACATCTCAATCTCAAGAAATCCGCATAAAAATGCTTGATCCCTAGACAGTTTTGATGTGTGTATTACTATAATTTATTTCAAAACTGCAGCAATCAACCAAAAAAAATGTGGGACCTCATTAATAACTTAGGATTGAATAAAGTTAAAGACAGCCCTGCTCCTCCCAAACTAATGTCAAACGCTGGACTTCTAACAGAAGGTAACTCAATATGTGACTTGTTCAATTCTTTTTTCTCATCTATTGGTGCAGACTTAGCAAAAAAAATACCGGACACATACCACACAAATACTGGCAACACACTAATGTATGATCATAACTATACACATGACATAACACTGAACGAACTAACGCCTTGCACCACAGAGGAAATAATTAAAATCATTGACGACCTCGATAGTAACACTAGCACTGGTCTGGATGGTATTAGTACTAAGGCAATAAAATGTTTAAAAAATTTAATCGTTGAGCAGCTAACTAACTGTATAAACGCCTGTTTACTACAAGGTACTTTTCCTGATTCCCTCAAGGTGGCTCGGGCACACCCCGGACACTCCGTACAACGCGCGCAAAATAATTACCTACTACTACTACATATCCAAATGACGTTGGTACACGTGCAAATGTGTGCGTAAACTCTAGTAGGGTTGGTTGTCGTGCGGAGCGTAAAAAAAATGGCGGGAACGACGACGACGCGACTAGAAAGGACTAGTTTGATTGTTTATCTAATTAGTCGGGTTCGTAATGAAATAAAAATAATATTATAATAGTTAAGTAATAAATGTAAAACTTTTTAACAATAACTTTAATTTCGGAAGTCGGTGTCTTTGGATCTGTATTTTAGTTTATTGCCACCGACTTACGAAATTAAAGTTATTTTTCACTTTGTACTTAGTGTTTTTTTGGAAGTCGGTTTTTTTTTTGCTAAAAAGTTTTTATTTCTCGCTTTTTAGTGGGTCTGTTTATAAAGTATCTAAGTTACAATAGCCTAATGTCAACTTGCTCATCGCCTTGTACAAAATATTGCTTTTCCCGATGCAGGAACGTTAATTGTTGAGGAGTTCTCTTGGCACTCCATCATCAGCTCCATTTCACCATTCGCATTGTGACGAGCATAAATTGTGCTTAGCAAACATAATAAAGTAATCGAATCGCAACCTGTGAAATACTTATTATTGAGTAGTCCCGGTGGCCATCTGTGGTCTTCATCATCAGTTCCACTTCACTAAATGTTGCTATCCTAGAGCAAATACCCATGCGGTAAGGTACTTAGCTAAATATTGCTTACACTAAAATATTTTCGTTTAAATGACCTACTTAACTATAAATAATCGGTTATTATATCGCATGGTATTAAAATGCGATATCTTACAAACATTTATGTAAATACAAATTCGGAAAAGCATCACAATATCGAACCATCGTGATCAAAACTCTGATAAAACTTTTAAATCGCAAAATTGTGTGTTCGTGTCAGCAGTACAGTGCTGCGGTTCTTTGTGAGCGCCCGAGCTAATGAACCGCCGATAATGTCGCGGGTGTGCGGGGTAAGGTGCGGTATCTGATGTCAGCGCGGGGTAGGGAGTGGCCATTCTGTACGAAGTACTATTAGGTATTCTGTGGCTCGGGTTAGTCCTATTTACAAATCTGGAAAAAGAACTGACCCGAGCAACTACAGGCCAGTGTCAGTGTTACCTGTAATGTCCAAAATATTTGAACGCGTATTATATAGTCACCTAAACAACTATTTGACACAAAAAAAAATTCTAATAAACGAACAGTATGGTTTTCGTCCTAAATCTAGTACCCTCTCGGTTGCAGCGGATCTAGTTACCAAAATTAAAACTTGTATAGATCAAGGGATGGTTGCCTTAGGCATATTTATCGATTTAAAAAAAGCGTTCGATACCGTGAGTCATCAAAAACTGCTACAGAAGCTAGATAACATAGGTGTTACAGGTGCAGCACATAAAATGTTCAAGTCGTATTTGGAGAACAGGCGCCAAGTTGTTAAAATAGGAAATACTCACACTAGCTCGGTCCAAAATATTTCATACGGCTGCCCGCAAGGTTCAATTATTAGTCCGTTACTTTTCCTAATCTATATAAATAATATCAATAAAATAGGGTTAACAGGACACCTAACACTATATGCAGACGACACCTGTCTCTTTTACTTTGACAAATCGATTCATGACATTATAAAGGACGCTCAACATGACGTTGATCTATTAAACGAATGGTTAAAATACAACCTTCTTACTATTAATACGTCGAAAACTTCATTTATGATTTTTACTACTAAAAATAAGCGTATACCGGACTTCATGCCTCTTAAAATAAACAACGAAATAATAAAACGATCAACTAACGAAAAATATCTTGGATTGAGGGTGGATGAAAAACTAACATGGAAATTACATATCGATCATCTCCGAGGTAAATTAACATTTTAACATTGGGAGCATTACGGAAAGTAGCAAACTGTATTCCAAAAAAAGTGCGCACTTTGATTTATAACTCGTTAGTAAAATCGCATTTAGAATATTTAATTGAGATATGGGGATCCGCAGCAGTAACTAATTTAAATTCACTTCAAAGAGTTCAAAATAAAATAATTAAAACTCTGTTCCATTATCATTATCTCACTCCAACAAAGACCTTATACGAAAAAACGAAACTATTAAATATTAGACAGCTATACACTTAGGTACTACACCTGCATTCTTATTAAAAACATAACTACAAACTCAATACAAACTAACATACAACTAAAGAAAAAAACAATGCCATATAACCTGAGAAACAGATATAAAAACAAACTTGAAGTCATCAGCGTACGCACTAATTACGGTAGAAAGACCATATTGTTTGAAGGAGCACAGCTGTTCAATGAATTGCCGGACGATATTAAAGAGTGCGATAGCTTGAATATTTTTAAAAGTAGGCTTAAGAAACACGTATATGAATTATAACTTCTAATTTATAACTTTTAATACCCTGGAGGAAATTGTATTGTACTGTATTATAATACTTATTACTTTGTATCTCATTATAAGCGGACTGTAAGTTCTTATGAGAAATAAATTTCTTTAAACCGAAGAAAACGTTCATTTTTCTCCGCAGTTCAATCAAAATCAATTTGAAGACACTTTTCATTAATGAACAGATGCAAGAATACAAGAACGGATTTATGGTGATTTGTCACGCGTTCTGTCGTGTTTCAACGATAATTATCGCTCAATTTTATCGATATCTGCCTTGGATGCGCGATTTGAGAGCAATGGTGACCCCGTGGTGACGGTCCCAAATTACGAGTTGCAGGTCGTATGTTCGAACCTAGGCATGCGTTTTACTTTGTGTAAATAATTTCATCACCAATGCTCTCAAAACTGTGACGGAAAATATCGTGAGGAAACCGGCATGTCCTAGAACCAACAATTCGAAGACATTAATGACATCTACCGATACGCACTATGCCTGTGTGGTAGCTTACAGCCACAAATATATATATTTGTGTGTGTTTTTATGTTTGTTACTTCTTCACGTTCAAACGGCTGGACCAATTTTGATAAAATTTTGTATGGAGGTAGCTGACACCCTTGATTAACATATTAGGCTACTTTTTATCCCGGTATTCCCATGGGATCCACACTTATGCGGGTGTAGCCGCGGGGCGCAGCTCGTGAGTTATAAAGGGGTTTGAAGATTTTTATTAGGAGCCTGGCGTAACTACCTACTGTCGCGCCATTTTGTAAATGGCGGCCACGCATGAGACCTATACATATAAATCGATGGCTGACATCAATGCACACAGGAAACATACTAAGAGCAGATCCCGTCCCGTAAAATGTTATGTTTTCAATATATTAACGTTTAAAGTTGTTGATTGAGTCGCGTGATCAAATTTGAACGAAACGGATCTTCAAAGTCCATAAACTGCAGACTGCTGTTCATTGTCCGTTACAGAAAAAAGGTACAAAGGCCAGCACATCAAGCTACTACAATCTGTCAAATTTCTTTAATAGATCCACAACTTTATCGCTAAAGCATAAGGTTCAAAGTTGATTGGGAAGACAGTTTCGGGTAGCTTGATGTGCTGGCACATCTGTACCTACCTATAGACTCATAAAAAATATAAAATTAACGTTTGCCCCAAACTTGGCAAGTCAATGATTAAAATGAAATTATTCATTCATTTAATTTTTCATTCATTCTTGGTCGTGCGCACCCTTGGTTTATTATACCATGGTTAAATTAATTTTAATAAAACAATAACAATAGTATGACGACTTTTGTTATCTGTTAGACAACCATAAACAAACAATGACACGAATAAAAAGTAAACAGATTAGGCTGCTTACCATAGAATGAAGAGTAATTAAGAGTTATTAAACGTACTTATTACACAATCGATTAACGTAAAGTCTGTTTTGTTAAGTAATATCGTAATTTTAATAAAAAGTGCATGACTCCGAGACAGACCACAGAGCACGAAATCTCCAATCTCTAGAGATCGGTAATATGTACATATCTACAAATTATTCTAAAATTAACAGACAGCTGTGCTGCCTGGGAGTTTGTTGCGCCACTTCTTCTTCCCGGCTAACTCTAGGAAGTGGTGAACGCCGGCGTTTTGGGGAACTGTCTTATTTAATGTAGACGTTCAAAAAGTGCTGATTCTCAGCCTAGTTTGAATAAACGAATTTTGATTTTAATACAAATTCCAATGAGCGCAGATAGGATATTATGATATAGGATAGTACGAAGACTAATAAACTCTATTCTAACGTTAGCAATGGATTAGCAATTTGCTTCAAAATGATTCAGATTCCGATTGATAGTACGTTACGCAATTATTGTGTAGTATCTGTAGGTATGTGCCATATTGATCTAATGGTCACAAGTGCGACTGATACCATAGATAACCGGGAATTTTCTTTCGAGCTATAGAGAAAGCTACATGTACTAGACACGCTACGTTGACACTTTTCGTCGGTTATAAAAAAAAATTAGCTATTCCATACATTTTAACTGCGTAAGTATTGCACTTTGACTCAATGTTTTCACGCTACGGAGTCTAGAATAAAGTGCTGAAGTCATGATTACTGCCGATCGATTCTGTAAAAATTTCATCGTGATAACTTAGGTGAAGTGAGCTATCAATAGGGGCAATCCCTAACATCACCTTCAATGACAGCTCACTTCACCTTAGTTTTCAGTGCGATTTTTACAGAATAGCACTACAGTTCGCCAGTCGAGGTCCCTTGTGCACCCTGTATTAACATAACCTCATCATCATCATCATCTGCCTAGCCTTTTCCCAACTACGTTGGGGTCGGCTTCCAGTGTAACCGGATGCAGCGGAATACCGGTGTTTTACATGGAGCGACTGCCTATCTGACCTCCACAACCCAGTTACTGGATAATACGATAACCCTTGGTAAAACTGGTTGTCAGACTTTCGGGCTTCTGACTACCCGTAACGACTGTCAAAGATCCACGACTGATAGCCGGGACCAACGGCTTAACGTGCTTTCCGAAGCACGGAGGGGTCTTGGTACGTAAAGATGGTCACCCATCCACAGACCAACCGCATCAAGCGTAACCTGGTCGATCGACCTGTGGGCTGTTATTATTTAGCCACGGGCCCCTCATTATCTGTATTAACATAACCTATACCTACTTTGACAGAAAAGTGCTGGCTCAGAGTGAGATGATTGTCTTAAAAGATCGGGAGTTGAAAGAGACTCGCAACCTGTACACCGCCGTCAAAGACATGCTGGCGCTGCAGCCCAGTCCTGAGATACAGGTGATTATTATGATGTACAGAGGCAGCACATCAAGCTACCCCAATCTGTCAAATTCCTTTGATAGATTTTCAACTTTACTACAAAGGTATAAAGTTCATATTCAATTGGGAAAATTTGACAGATTGGGGTAGCTTGATGTGCTGACCTCTGTATGTACAGTATCAACTATCCACGTATTTTTGTAGGACGTGTAGGGTCAAAAACAAAATTTGATTAAACATTGTCATGTTTTTTAATTTTACTGTTAAAAAAATCGTGATTAAAATAATGTTTATCGACTTTCATTTCTGACTGTGCCGTCAGTATTAGAAGTTCAATGACACTACCCAAAGTTTCAAGAATAAAAACTTGCCAATACAACTATATATTATGTAATTTGTATTCAAAACAATCAATGCTTACTGCCATTTTATGTAGGTAGTTGATTTTTTTTGCCTGGAAGAGCCAAAAGCGAGCTGGCTGCCTGTCGAGCTGGTCTACGAACGAAAAAACACGTAAAAAACTACGTTTGGTTTTGCAGATCACGCTAAATCGTACGCAACGTGCATTAACACAGAGGACGACCAAGATGAAGTGTTTAATTGCCGGTAAGTATATTATTTTATTTCTATACAATTTGTAGCTTGAAATATACCATGTTTGTGTTGTTGGTGTGCCTTAATAATAAATAAATAAATAAATTACAATTTACCAACCTAGATACAGAATAGATACATACCTAATAGTACCATGCATCTAACGTAACCTAGCAGGCATCACTGCGCCAGCGGGATTGTCCGAAAGGGTTACCGCTGCCCCGGAACACAAAGGGCTAAGGAAGGAACGGAAGTCTATAAAATAACACCCGGATCCCGGTTTGTGAAACGAAAATCATCAGAGAAATATTGGTTTACAATTCATTAAACGCATGTCAACTTGAAAAGGGCTAAGGAAGGAACACGGGTGGGTTTTAGTCAGTAAGAGTCTGACACTCCCTTCTGCTCCACCCTGAGCGGGAGGGGTCATTTGATGATTTCCAATCCTCAAAAAAAAAGGCATCACTGCTCACATCATCTAACACAGTGACAGGTTTTTCATACTAGAACTGTTAGACGTCAGTTGTATTCCACGAATAAAAATTATCTGTCAATTGAAAAATCAGCCCCTATTATATTATTTTTTTGTATTTTGTGAATGTGAAAACGTTGTAGATTGTAGATTTGTAGGCCATTTTCAATTTTTTTGCTAAGTACAGACACAGAATACCTAATAGTACTTCGTACAGAATGGCCACTCCCTACCCCGCGCTGACATCAGATACCGCACCTCACCCCGCACACCCGCGACATTATCGGCGGTTCATTAGCTAGGGCGCTCACAAAGAAGCGCAGCACTGTACTGCTGACACGAACACACAATTTTGTAATTTTAAAGTTTTATCGAGTTTTAATCACGATGGTTCGATATTGTGATGCTAATTATGTGATGGGCAGCGGAGGAGTCCAAAAAAAACCCAAAATTTCCACTAAATGAATTTAATAAAGTAATTACAATTAATTCTTAATATTAGGTGATTAGGTACTAAGAGGTTGTCCTAACGACCGATGTATGTGACGAAAGGCCCCGCGCCGAATTTGCTGGTTAGTTTTATTGGATGCATCAAGTTGGGTTGCGCAATCCGTTCACAGTAACCGAATGTATGGTGATGACGTATCTGGGAGGCACTCACAGATATAACACCTCCCCCCTTAGATGAGCAACTATTTGCCAATTTCTACGGCAAAAGTTGCGGCTTTCTTGTTCCGCTGCGACAATTCGATGGCTTCTTTATTCGATTCAATTTTAATAAGTTTTGCTCGATGATGACGAATAAAGTAGACGGTAAGAAGTGCACCTGCACTTAACAATGCAAGTACAATCGCGTACAATGGTATTGTTGTGTGGTAGAGACTCGAGGAATCCGCAGTATCGATTTCAACAGACGTTTCCATTCTAACTTGTTTCTGTATCTTGTGCAATGTACCGAGATCCATTGAAGTCAGGTGGTAATTTGGTTGAATCTTCTGAGAATCATTAGTCATCCGCGGGAGCGCTGCGATTTCAATTGAAATTCCGTTGACTTTATCATCGATGTTGGCCAATGTGAATTTCGGGGTTTTCATTCTGCAAAACTTCGGAATTGTAGCCAGAAAACTTCCTTCCAGAATTTGATGTTTTTCAGGGCCGCAGTAAAGTTGAACCTTGGTGGGCTTCGGGAATGAAACTATGTAGTGCTTGCTATCCAGCTCCAGCAGGGCTTCCTTGGCCAGAGAGATAGGCGTGATTTGACACGTTTCATCTATCTCCTGGGAATGTATGAGCTTTTCTATGCAATCCTGACCGGAGCGAATTTGGTGACTTGCTTTTTGCTCGCAGATATGCCAGTTATCTACCTTCGGGCATTCAGCCTCCATGTACACATATTCCTTTGAATTGATCGCTACATATGGATAGGAAGGCAGGATGACGTCAAAGTTTTTATTAGGAACTGGACAAAGTTTAAATAGTTCAAAAGTACTGGGAAGAGTGATAGGGAATTGAAGGACAACCACGATTTTCTTATCGACATAATATGAACCTAAACTAATTATGTCATAGTAATATCTAATGTCTAAGTCTATGACCTGATCGGTGCTATATAAATGCTGTAATTTGCTTATCATAGTTCTTAATTCCCTAACAGATAGAATAGAATGGTGCAAGGATACCGTACGACTAAAAGCTAATATATTTTCTAGTCTACTTATTTCACCGGATAACTCTTGTACGTTATCGTTAAGTATAACGAAGAGTTGCGCAAGGTGAGCATATCTTAAAGTAAGATCGCTCTCTGACGTAGTCATATTGATGACGTACGAAAGGGCTTTATCTAATTTAAGCTGATTTATTGTCAAATTATTCAGTACGTGAGTTTGCTGTAAGGAAAATTCTTTAAATAATGAAATATGCTGATTAATTTTGTTAGAAATGAGTTCATCATTTCGTTTTAGAATTTTCATAGCATTTTCGAACCTTATAGCATCATCATGATCCAAATTTCCCGAAATTGATTTTATCAAAGTGCCCAACGGGTTTATCAAGCCACGTTTTACTCTACTAGGTTGCAGTGTTTCTAATTGTAAAAGGATTTTATTTAATTTAATATGTAAGTACTTAATTTGTGCACTGAACATGAGCAAACTATTATTACTTAATTTATCCGTAGTGTCACGTAATTGTCGTTGAGAGTCATATATCTGTCGTTCTATCTGAATTAAGTTAATGTCCTGTAAGAACGTATGATGATGGGATACGATTTTCGTGTCCCCTAGATTATAAGGTAAAAGTCCCGGTCCGTCATCTAAGCTGTCAAGTTGGATCTCTTGAGCTCGGCCCAGGCTCATTATTGTCAGTAGTAGGTACCTGTAACAATCGAGGGTCTTTATTCTTTTTAGGTCGTTTCAGTCTACTTTTAGCTACCGGTCCTCGTTTCCTTGAAGTGTAAATATGAATAGGTAAGTTAGCAATAACCTTGTCTTGAGTAAATCGAGGGGCAAGTTTTTGCCGGGATGCAGTAGGGTTCCGTATGTATATCTCCTGGTTTTCTGAGTACTCGATTTCAGGTTCCCTATCGCTGTTACGTTGCGTCATCAATGCCTCGCGTTCGGCAAGCGATGATTCATGGACAAGGCTATATACCGTTTCCATTCGACTACGGTGATCTTGAATATACTGTTGTAGTAATCTTTCCGACAGATTTAAATCTGTGGGGTCGCGTGGGTCGAAATGTCCGGTGATAAGGTCAAACGGCCTACATTTAGTCAGACTATGAATTGAACTATTATATGCCAAAAGGGCGTAAGGGACTAAAGTGGTAGAACATTCATTTTTGTGTTTCAGCTTTAATATGCGTAAATGTTCAAGTAGTGTGCTATGGAAACGTTCTATCATCCCATTTTCGTTCGGGGTATGAGCAGCAGTAGTATGATGTTGTACTTTGTGTAATCGTAAAAATTCACTAACTACTTGATTTGTGAATTCGGTTCCCTGGTCAGTTATTAATTTCATTGGGTAACCATGATGCGTACTAAAAATTAAAAGTGATTTTATTATATTAGGGGCTGTACAGACTGCCATACGGTAAGCCTGAGCATATTTACTAAAAGAATCAATTATAGTAAAATATTTTTCTTGTTCGATAGTTAAAACATCGACATGTGCAGTTTCAAAGGGCTTACTAGGGGGTGGAACGATTCTAAACTCTTGGCGAATCGGGTTACGGTCGTATTTTGCACAGTTACATATCCTGCATTCATTAATGTACTTAGTTATGTCAGTTTTCATTTTAGGCCAGAAAAATTGACGTGATAAGGCTAGATAGGTCTCATTTATGCCACGATGATTTGTCTTTCCCTCATGATACTTGCGAATAGCATCCTGTTGATTTAAATATTCGGATATATTAGTAATGTGGCATTTAACTAGAATCAACTTCATAGATGAACTTTTAAAATTTCTTTGAATTACAGGAACTATTTCAAGCATTTTCTCTATTGGTTGGAGCAGTAGATTATTAAGCCTCTTTAAATCATTTAATTTGTCAAATGTGTTCTTGGAACCAACGCGAATAACTACAGCTACTGCTACATGTATTGATAATGTTTTTTGTTGCTGCGAATATTTAGATAAAGCCATTGTAAATTATCTCCCTTCCGATCACAGCGGTCAAACCGTTTCTTTTGAGTCCAACACACCAATACAAAAAGTGCAGATTCAATTTAGACCAATAACATCGGGAAATTTGGAAAAGTTTAATAACACTTTAATTAATAAGTTACGTGCTCAGGGCCTAAATATGAATAGTGGTAATATTTTGTATGAAGAATTCTTTTCGTTAGTGCAAACAGAGTTCAATAATTCTTTTAAGAAGAAATCTAAAACTATTTGCCCTAAGTTTTTATTCAGTGACTGGGCAACTAAAGGAATCAGGAAAAGTAGGGAAAGATTATTTGAACTGTATGGCCTTAAGCCGTATATTAACACGGATACTTTTAATAAGTATGTTGCTACATATTCTAAAACTTTTAAAAATATTTGCAAAACAGCTAAAGCTTCCTTCATTAGCAACAAGGTTAAATCAGCAGACAATAAAATAAAGACAGTTTGGAAAATTATTAACAATGAAACGAACAGGAATAAAAAACATAATACTGATTACACACTGAACACTTCCCGTGGCCTTATTAGCGATAACATCGATGTTGCTCAGGAATTTGCAACTTTCTTTACCAATATCCCAATTAAAACCACAGAAACTTTAAATTCCTCGCCCGCACTTGCTATTGAATTATTAAGAGCGAATGTCTCAGCCTGTCCTGTGGAATTTAAATTTAAACATGTAAACCCTTCAGTAATTATAAAGGCATTTAAGCAACTTAAGATCAAAATGACCGAAGATCTGTGGGGCTTGTCTACTAAAGTTTGTCAATCCATTATTGAGACAATTGCACCCTATTTAGCTTTAATATTTAATTTGTGTGTTGATCAAGGGGTATTCCCGGATTTAATGAAGTTCAGTAAAGTTATTCCACTTTTCAAATCTGGGGACAGCAAAAACACTAATAATTATAGACCCGTATCGGTTTTGCCTGTTTTCAGCAAGGTGTTTGAAAAAGTAATGTTAAATCAGATGCTCAATCATTTTAATCGTAATAACATCCTACACGATCAACAATATGGTTTCACCAAAGGACGTTGTACAACCGACGCCGGTGTAACCTTATTAAAACACATATTTGACGCATGGGAAGAGGCACAAGATGCAATAGGCATCTTCTGCGACCTATCCAAGGCATTTGATTGCGTGAATTACGAAACACTGCTTTTGAAACTTGAGCATTACGGACTGGGTAAACTCGCTCTTAGCTTAATAAAATCATATTTAAATGATAGGTTTCAGCAAGTTCAAATAAACGGTGAAAATTCATTGGGTTTAAAAGTCAAAATGGGTGTACCGCAAGGCTCAATATTGGGGCCGTTCTTATTTTTAGTATATATAAATGATTTACCTTATTTACTGGAAAACCGACCACAAATGGTGTTATTTGCTGATGACACATCACTGATTTTTAAAGTAAGCAGACGTGCACAGGAGCTTGACGACGTAAATAACGCTATGCTTGTGGTCCATAAGTGGTTTACTGTAAATAATTTGGTATTAAATGAGAAAAAAACTAAATGCATTAGATTCACTTTACCGAATGTTAGAAGTAGTGAATGTCACGTTGTATTGAATAAGGAGATACTTGAATTCGTCGAAAATACGGTTTTCCTGGGGATCACGCTTGACTCAAAGCTGCAGTGGGGTCCTCACTTAACATCACTTGCAGGGCGGCTAAGTTCAGCCGCTTACGCTGTTTGGAAAATCCGTCAATTAACAGACGTGGATACCGCGAGACTGGTCTATTTTAGTTACTTTCACAGCATCATGTCTTACGGTATTTTGTTGTGGGGACGGGCTGCAGATATTGAATCTATCTTCATTCTGCAAAAGAGGGCTATCAGAGCTATCTACAACCTCAGCAGACGTGAATCTCTAAGGGAACTGTTTAAAAAAATTAACATCATGACGGTTCCTTGTCAATATATATATGAAAACATTATGTACGTTCGAAAAAATCTACATCTTTTTAGTAAGATATGTGACAGGCATAATTTTAACACTAGAAATAGGAACAAATTAGATCAACCTCGTTTCAGATTGTCTAAAGTAAAAACTTCTTTTATGGGTTATTGTGTAGAGTGTTATAATAAAATACCACTCGATATTCTTCAACTAAATGAGAAGAAATTTAAAACATGCATTAAACGCACACTATGTAGACAAGCATACTATAAGTTGGATGATTATATCGTAGATAAAAATGCTTGGCTAAATGCTGGTCCTGCTCCACAGACACTTGGGCTCACTAGTTAAAATTTCAATATTAATTTGGAAGACATGCTTCCCTTTTTTTCTTTTCTTTTTTTTTTAAGTGTTTCTGACATTCGAATTTAATGTGTATTTTTAATTCAATCAAGTTTTAATTGTTACTTTAATATCTTATACCTCTTTCTAGTAAAATTTTATTCATCTCGTAAATAAATTGGTAACGATAGTTTTGTATAATTTAGAAGCATTTTTTTATTTTTTATTTTAATTTTGTAAATGTAAGAACCATGGATCCGTTCATTATAATTTTTTTATATTGACTTGAAAGAGCATGGCAGTTGAGAATGTGTCATGCTCACTTAAATGTCTCACTGATGGTGGCGCGTGTGTTGGATCATTCGGTTCCCTTCAAAATGGTTGAGCTGGATGGTGCTGATCCATGCGTCATGTTCGTGAACGGGCGCTGTCAGTTGAGACTGGTCATCTCTTAGCTGCCAGGGCTTCTTTTTAATCTTATAACTGTCTTGAATTGTTTCTTCATAACATTGTTCTCACATATAGAAGCAACAAGAATACTGTACTCAGGATTTTGTAATATCTTAATTTAAAAGAGTGTCCTTGGAGTTTCTTGCCCGTTCTTCTCCAAGAGATCTACGTTTTGGAATGGGCAACTAGCTTCAACTTTCTGACTAACTGACCGACTAGTTAATTTTGACAATTCAAAAGTGCCTGGAAATGGTTTAATTGAAATAAATGCTTTGAGTTTGAGTTTGAGTTTGAGTTTAAGATAGCTGTGCGGAATTTAGGATCTACGCGTTTTTTTATTAGGTCTACAACGTCCCTGTCAAAATGCGATTCTCGTACATTCGTCACAACTTGCAGGTAAGTATCAAAAGGTTTTTTAATTATAGACTTAGATGTAGGTGAGTCACTAACTATATTAATTACAATTTGTCTACGATATTTATTTAAGGGGTCTTCACTAATGGGAATTTCGAGAATTGGGCTTTCTACGCTAGTGTGAGCGGTCTCACCGTCTGACATGTCTTGAATTTCAGGTGCTGTAAGAGTTGAAGAACTGTGGTTATCTTGGACCACTGAAGGATTATCCAGTGACATAGCTTCAGGTGCTGAAATCGTTGATGACGTACTATGGTGACGTCGTGGTGCTTGTGACGTATTGACTATCATTGAGATAGTTTCATCATTATGAATTTCGATCCGCGATAAAGCGTCAGCGTTTGTATTACATTTACCCTTTTTATAAATTACATTAAAATCGAATTCGGATAATTTTAGTCTCCACCTAGTTAGACGCGAGTTAGGCTCTTTTAAATTCATTAACCATTGCAACGGTTTATGGTCGGTGATTACTTTAAATTTGCGCCCAAATAAATATGGCCTAAAGTACTTTGTGGCCCAGACGATCGCAAGAAGTTCTTTTTCGATCGTTGAATAATTAGTTTCGCTATCGTTTAGTGTCCTAGATGCATAAGCTATGGGCCTATCAGCTCCTATTGGGCCTTGGGATAGTACAGCGCCTAGTGCGAATTTGGATGCATCAGTAGTGAGAATGAATTCCTTTGAGAAGTCTGGATACTGTAATACCGGGTCATTAGTCAGAAGAGTCTTACAGTGTTCAAAATGTTTTATATAATCAGGTGTAATATTAATTTTAGCTCCCTTTTTCAGACATGTGGTAAGAAATTTTGTAATACAAGCGAAATCGGGAATAAATCTACGGTAATAACCGATAAGGCCTAGAAAAGATTTAATTTGTTTCGGAGTTTTTGGGATAGGATAATTTACAATTGCCGAAATTTTGTCGGGATTCGGTCTGACACCTTCAGGGGTAATAATATGCCCTAAATATGGTGTTTCACGTTTTAGGAACTCGGACTTATCCATTTGGATCTTAAAATTTGATTCCTTAAGACGCTGAAATACCTTACCTAAGTTATCTATGATTTCCTGTAAAGAGGTACCAAAGACTAGGATATCATCTAAATAGACAACGCAAATTTTATTCAGAAGACCTTGGAGTACATTATCCATTACTCTCTGAAAGGTGGCTGGCGAATTTTTCAAGCCCATGGGCATTCGCAGGAATTCATAATGTCCATGCTCTACATTGAATGCCGTTTTATGAATATCTTTAGGGTCTAATTCAACCTGGTAAAATCCATTAGTTAAATCAAGAGTAGCAAAGTATTGACACTTCCCTAGCTTATCTAATATGTCGGTGACATTTGGGATGGGATATTTATCGTCAATTGTCTTCTCGTTCAACTTACGGAAATCAATGACTATGCGCCACTTAGTTTTGCCAGACGCGTCACTCTTCTTTGGTACTACCCATATAGGTGCGCTCCATGCGGAGGTAGAAGGCCTAATTATCCCCTGATCTAACATTTTACTGATTTGAGTTTGTACCTCATCTTTATGAATATATGGATACCTATAAGTTTTACTATAGACAGGTAATTCGTCTGTGGTGTTAATGCTACGCTTAATTTGGTTTGTGAACGTTAAAGGTTCATCTTCAATATAGAATACGTCTGAGTATTCTCTACAGAGGTTAGTTAAATTGATTGTCTCCTCTGGATTTAAATGATCTATGCGCAATCGCGATAACACCTGCTCGGCTCGAAGAGTATTTTTATTGTAAGTATCCGATGTCACTGCAGATACAGTTTGTTCGCTAAATATATGTGCGACGATTGGTTCTGACAAAGATAAAATTACATCATTATTCGTAGGGTTAGATATTTCTAAAAAAGCCCGATTATTTTTTGCAGTAGTTAGACACTCACTTATGTTACAACTCAGTATACTTTGCTGATCTATGTGTATATCTCCTTGGCCAATATTAATAGGCAAATTTACTATTTTAGAAGATTGTGCCGGGATAATGTTCTCATACAAATTTACACTTTGGGAGGTATACATATGTATAGGGTTACTAGAAAATTCAGTTTTAAGTACGCGAGAACTTAAGTCAATTTTCGCTAAGAATCGTTCAAGAAGATCGCACCCTATTAGTCCGTCAAAGTAATCGTGGAATCTGTATATGTTCAATTTGATTGGATTATTGTCTTTAAATTCTTCGAAACAGGGTATAGTGATTGAGTAATAATTCATTGTGGATGCATGCACGTTAGCGACTATAAATGGTTCGTAGTGAAGTTCATAATCGGGATAGTACTTTGCCACAGTTTCAGGACTTATGAACGACTGGTTAGCCCCCGTATCAATTAAAAATTTTAAAGGTGGAAAGTCGGGCCTAATATTTAATTTTAAAAAAGGCAATTGTCTTTTCCCCTGTATATTAATTTCTATTCGGGGGCAGTTTTCGGGGCTTCCTTTGGAAAATTTGACGACTTTGGGTTTTCAGGTGGAACTGTGGGTGTGGGTTCACCTACGGAGACGTCCTGTGTCAGTGTCAAGTGAGTAGTCGGGTCACAAGCTGGGACACAGTCTGGGACATAGTCATAGTCACAGTAGTAAAAGTCCTCTGGGACATAATAGTCAAAGTCGGGTTCTTGTACAAAAAATTCGTTCACGTTTGCTTCTCGTGTTCTAAAGTAATTACTAGGGGGTGGGTTACCGTAATTACGCCAATCATGCATATTGGTCGGTGGCAGAACACGTGCAACGGGGTGACTAACACCGCTCATTGGACGAGGCTGGTTGTTCGGTGCCTGCTGAGACGTTGGGGGTCTAGGGTTGACTCTAAAACCGGTGGACATATTGGTTCGCGGTAAAGCTTTGAACATTTGTTGGGTTCTAGAGGGTCCCTGATAAAATGGTCTAGCTTGCTGTTGAATAAAGCTATTTGGATCAAAATTTCGAGGTATAAAATTTCTATTCATCTGAGGATACTGAGCTAGCACATTGGGGAATATTGGAAGCAACCTTTTACTTGAAGGTATAATTTTTTGTTGAAGGTAGAGAATGCTCATTTCCTCTTGGGCAAATTCTAATGCTTTCTCCAGGGAAGGAGGC
This sequence comes from Globia sparganii, assembly GCA_949316385.1. NCBI lineage: Eukaryota > Metazoa > Arthropoda > Insecta > Lepidoptera > Noctuidae > Globia > Globia sparganii. The sequence continues at coordinate 3,653,251 of OX438675.1, forward strand.
CTCATGCATCGAATCCTAGATCCTAGAGGTTCCGCTAAGCCTCGTAGATACGTCTGCAAAGCTAGTTTTTTATACAAAGTTCTTTTCGCTTCGACGGTGGTAGCGACAGCATCGTGTATTTCCACGTATGTCATGATGGTGCTTAAAAGGTTTAAGACGCGCTCATAGAATACTTGAGGCGTATCTGACCCTTGAGATAATAACAATAGATCATTGTATAACGCAGACTCATCTCTATGGTCTGAAAAATTATGAATTAACGTATTCCTAATACCGTTCCAATCCCGGGGAACACCATTTGTTACTAGTGTTCTAGCTGCGTTCCCGGTGATTTTATTTAATATACCATTTAATAATGCTAAGTTAGTTAGTTCATGACCAGGTGCTGGATCAATATAGCTCGCAACAAGCTGGTCACATAGTGATAAAAATCTAATTAGAGTATTACTATTACCGTCAAATTCTGGTACTAATCTTAATGTTTTAACAATTTTATCAATCATATCGTCTTGATTTTCCATTATTATTTCTAAGCTACCTAACTCTAAATTTCGGGTAGCGTCCCTCACCGCGTTGCGAGAGGACAACCGATTGCCCAGGGGTTCGATACCCCTAATAGATCGCGATGATCGTGGGTGAAAAATTTTGTAGGCGGGGAATAGCGACCGACTGTAAGGAATTTGTGCAACTTACATAAAGTACATATCGGCGGCTCTCGTAGTATCGATGTCTGGATACAGTCTACAGGATCTCCAACGGCTGCTTCTGGTTCTTCTGGATTGTCGACGACGCACGTTGAAACGTGAACAGCACGCACAAATGTCCAAATGTCCAACTCGATCGTGAAATTATAGTCTTTGATTTGCACGCACTGACTCGACAATCCTACCGGCTGCGCCAATTATGTGATGGGCAGCGGAGGAGTCCAAAAAAAACCCAAAATTTCCACTAAATGAATTTAATAAAGTAATTACAATTAATTCTTAATATTAGGTGATTAGGTACTAAGAGGTTGTCCTAACGACCGATGTATGTGACGAAATGCCCCGCGCCGAATTTGCTGGTTAGTTTTATTGGATGCATCAAGTTGGGTTGCGCAATCCGTTCACAGTAACCGAATGTATGGTGATGACGTATCTGGGAGGCACTCACAGATATAACATGCTTTTCCGAATTTGTATTTACATAAATGTTTGTAAGATATCGCATTTTAATACCATGCGATATAATAACCGATTATTTATAGTTAAGTAGGTAATTTAAACGAAAATATTTTAGTGTAAGCAATATTTAGCTAAGTACCTTATTTGCATGGGTATTTGCTCTGGGAACTGGGATAGCAACATTTAGTGAAGTGGAACTGATGATGAAGACCACAGATGGCCACCGGGACTACTCAATAATAAGTATTTCACAGGTTGCGATTCGATTACTTTAATATGTTTGCTAAGCACAATTTATGCTCGTCACAATGCGAATAGTGAAATGGAGCTGATGATAGAGTACCAAGAGAACTCCTCAACAATTAATGTCCCTGCATCGGGAAAAGCAATATTTTGTACAAGGCGATGAGCAAGTTGACATTAGGCTATTGTAACTTAGATACTTTATAAATAGACCCACTAAAAAGCGAGAAATAAAAACTTTTTAGCAAAAAAAAAACCGACTTCCAAAAAAACACTAAGTACAAAGTGAAAAATAACTTTAATTTTGTAAGTCGGTGGCAATAAACTAAAATACAGATCCAAAGACACCGACTTCCGAAATTAAAGTTATTGTTAAAAAGTTTTACATTTATTACTTAACTATTTTAATATTACATATTTTTATTTCATTACGAACCCGACTAATTAGATAAACAATCAAACTAGTCCTTTCTAGTCGCGTCGTCGTCGTTCCCGCCATTTTTTTTACGCTCCGCACGACAACCAACCCTACTAGAGTTTACGCACACATTTGCACGTGTACCAACGTCATTTGACTATGTAGTAGTAGTAGGTAATTATTTTGCGCGCGTTGTACGGAGTGTCCGGGGTGTGGTACAGAGGCCAGCACATCAAGCTACCCCAATCTGTCTTTCTTTGATAGATTTTCTACTTTACTACAAAAGAATAAGGTTCATAATCAATTGGGAAAATTTGACAGATTGGCGTAGCTTGATGTGCTGGCCTCTGTACCTAGTACTGGTTGACAGGCCTACACTTCCTCCTATACTTATAATACTGTAATTTGAAAATATTGACAAACAACACTTGACATTGACATTGTTAAAGCCAATTCTTTAAGAGTAACCGTGGAGTTTCTCGGTTCTTCTGCATAAGGAAAGGATCAAGATAGGTTGAGCGGAAAATAAACGATTCTTGGATTATGATTCTCGCAAAATAATTATAACAGGTCAAACCGTCTAATTACAATCTATTCAATAGCCGTTTGGGGTAGAAACACTAGGGCCATGGGGCCCGAGTGCCCACTTAATATTTCGAGACATCGCGAAGCGGTTGGTCGACTCTTCACGTGACCAGAGGGCTGGCTTATTTTTTGGCCAAAGAATCAGCATTGCCCTTTAACGTGGCAATGCTGCCAGCCTTTTGGGCACGTTTCCTGTTGAAAGCGATGGGGACGAATTTTTTGATGCCCTTTGATTTTTTCCCCTTCTTTTTATATACTTGTACATATTATTATTATTTTAAGTGTGTTAGATAAAAATATATGGGGTACATTTTTATAATGATCTTTTGGATCTATTCAATGAATATTATACGTAATATTGTCTTCTAAAAATAGTAGCATCACAAATAAGACAAATTTAATAATTTCGTAGCTTGCATGGTTTTTTATACCTACATAGTGTTCATTTAGTTTTAACAAAACAATTTTTTTTTTAGTTTTAACAAAACAATGTACTTCTAGCAAATAAACGTTTGATTTGATTTGATTTGATTGTTGGGTAAAGTAAGTACTCCGTCATGCAAAATAATCTATACAAATGTTTGCAAGTCACCGCTATCCCATTGATGATACAAAACGAATTACAGATGCCCATGAAAAGTATAATATAAAAGTCCTCCAGACCGTTTTTCGGCCACGGCGGCCAATCTCAACGGAGAGTAGCCTTCGGCGCGGGAGATATTATAGTACAGGCGTGTGTGCGCAGACACAGGTGCACTCCCTCTTCCCTCGCTCTCATAGTCCGATGGGACAGCAATCCGTCACGATCGGAGAGAGATCAGGCGCAGGACCAACGGATTAACGTGCTTTCCGAGGCACGTGGTTATCACACCGCCAACTTTCAAACTCCGGGCTGTTACTAAGAAATACCTGCTTACCAAAGTTACTACCTTTCAGAACTAAATATGCGCGAGCGCCAAGTGAACGACCAACGCCTGGAACTGGACCGAGTCAACAACGAGCTACAGTCGTTCAAACAGAGATACTACGAGATGAAGCGAGCGTTGGACGCGGAGGAAACGAGAAGACTCAAGGTGGTCACGCCATGCACACCATGCTCGCAGAAAACACAGTAACGGGTAATTGTGACGTGGATTTGAATATTTTGCTTTTTTTTTTTAATACTAGCCTACTCTGTCCCACTCCTGGGCAAAGGCCTCCCTCCGGTAAACTAGTCCCGAGCTTGAACTCGCTGGTGGTCATGGTCAAAAAGCACGCTGTCTCGCCTGGCTTCGTGTCCGACAGCGCTAATATCAGTGATGAGCAGTTAGACGCTAGTCTACACTAACAACGTCTAGTTTTCACGCACAGAAACACCGTTCCAAACTGATAGACGCGTAAAAAGATTTGAAAAGTGCTTTGGAAAACCGAGTTTTATGAAAAAAACAATGCATAAATCAATTACAAATAAAGTTTATTGATCTGTTCGATAACTGAGCTTTGTCGGTACGGACTACGGACTTGGTTTTGAAGATTTTACAGTTCTTTTCTTACTTATTTGACACTCAAATTTACGTTAAAAATAGGAAGAAAAACGAATCTTTGTTGGCTCATAACTTTTTAATGGCTTTTTATTTTACTAGTTATTGTGTTTCCGTACTTAATATTAAGTCAAAACGATATCATGTTTAACTTTGGATGCACAATCTCAAACAGTGGAGTAATATTCTCCCGAAATTTGTATAGAAAAAATATCGAAAAGTGGCGCCCTAGTATACTGCGCTCCATTGCTCGTTGAAGACCTTGAGTTTGGACTTCTGGATTTGAATATTTTGCATTTTTTTCCGCGGCGATTTTTTTTCGCGCACTGGATTTTCAATGCACTACTTAGCGCTGGCAGTTGAAAACTCAACTGCCGGCGCTAAGGCGTTAGTTCCGATTTTGACCACACGCCATAATCACCTTGTAGGGTTCATCATCATCATCAGCCGGAAGACGTCCACTGCTGAACAAAGGCCTCCCCCTTAGACCACCACGCTAAACGACAATCCGCCACTTGCATCCATCGGTTGCCCGCGACTCTCACGATGTCGTCGGTCCACCTAGCGGGAGGCCTGCCTACGCTGCGTCTTCCGGTTCGTGGTCACCACTCGAGAATTTTTCTTCCCCATCGGGTATCAGTTCTACAAGCGATGTGACCTGCCCATTGCCACTTCAACTTGCACATTTTAAGAGCTATGTCATGTAGGGTTGAGTGCATAATAATACAGGGTGAAATTTTAATCACCGTTTTCCTTTTAAAGGGTCACTGTACTCAAATGACAAAGGTCGCATATTTTCAAACTCGCAACTACTCGCGAGGGAATCAAAACCTAAAGGATACTTCCAGTCGATCTAGAATCTTGAAATTTGGCATGAAGCAATGTTTAATAGCACATATAAAGGAAAAATTCCGAAAACCTTAAATTTTTAGTTACATCACATATTTTTAGGGTTCCTTACCTCAAAAGGAAAAAACTAAACCCTTATAGGATCACTTTGTTGTCCGTCCGTCCGTCCGTCCGTCTATATGTCTGTCAAGACCCTTCATCTCGTGAACGCGTGAAGGTATCGAGTTGAAATTAAAACCATATATCCAATTCTGCGGTTTCTTAAAGCTGTGGAAAATCAAACTTCTAAGGTAACGTAAAAAAAAGATACGGCCGTTTATGCCGCAAAAAACGTATATTTCGGTACTCTCTAGAGAATTAGAATGTATAGGGTACTTCTCGTTGACTTAGAATAATTAAATTTGGCAAAAAACCGTAATTTGTAGGTACATACCTACTTTATACGGAACCATCGGTGCGCGAGTCCGACTCGCACTTGACTGGTTTTTTTTTCTTAAACCCTGTTACACTTTATTATTTATTTTGGTCGTAAGTACATACTGAGTTTCGAGTATATATTATTGGACCGCGCGTCAAAATTCTTCCATACAAACTTTGCCACCCCCAATCTCCCTTTAGAGTAAGTAGTTTAGAAAAACATGAAATGAAAAATTATAATTTACTTAGATAAGTATTTGTGCCAAGGTTTAAGCTTAAAAATACCATTTTTTGGAGTTAATCAAGCTACGCACTATAAAATCGAATCAACCACTTATTACCCCATCAGGGGTCTATTTTCGAAAGACCCATTACTTATTATTGTTTCTTTTCTGTCAAAAGTATTAATACTGAGTATCGAGTTAATCCGACCGGGCGTTAAAATTTTCCATACAAACTTTAACCCCCTAAACCTATAATTTGAGGGGTAGTTTTGAAAATCATAAATGATAAACTTTATTACTTACTTAGGCAAATATTCCTTCCAAGTTTCAAGTTTATTAACCAAATGAATAAGTATTTTCATATAAACTATATTCCCGCTTTTCACCCTTATATGGGTGGAATTTTGTAAAGTCGTTTAAGATGTGTTCATTACTTGACTCAAAGATTATCTATACCTGTGATCTATACTTACCAGTTTTCGAGTTAATCAAGTCACGCAGTGAAATCCTCCCTTGTAAAATTAACTACCCCTTTTCACCCCGTTAGGGGTAGATTTGCGCAAAACCCTGACACACGTTATTCGTTGTTTTTGATCGTATTATAAATACTGAATTTTGAGTTAATCGAACTGTGCGTTAAAATTCTTCCATACTTACAACATTTGACACCCCCCCAATCAATACCCCTTTAGAGGCAGTTGAGGAAAATAAAAAATGCCAAACTTCATAATTTACTTATATAAGTATTCGTGCCGTTTCAAGTTTATGAACTCAAGGAATAAGATTTTGATACAAACTTTCATCCCCTATTTATCTCCCTTAAGGATTGAATTTCGAAAAATCCTTCCTTATTCCTTGTCTACATTATAAAGGGAACCTCTGTGCAAGTGTGTGTGTCTAGGTACAAGGGTTTGGGCTTGGGCTGGGCGTTGATGAGTCAGTCAGTCAGTCAGGACTTTTTATTTACTTATATAGATATTTATTCCTCAATTTTCATGATTGCACCTACTGCTGTTTGTCTCTGTATCACCCAAAGGTTGACTGATAGAAAATGCTTATGGCATTAAGTCCGCCTCTGTACATGCTTGAAGTATGAAATAAAATAAAACCGCGTCACACCGCATTGCACTGCCATGTTTCGTCATTTATATAATTGTCAGTCAGTTATATAGCGCCACCGCATCGCCGGCGCCAGCAGGCCACATTTTTCGAAAAGATCTTTTATGTGTCTTTCATTGGTAAATTGTGAAGTTGACCTCCAATTACGCAAATAAAACAATTAAAAGACAGCTTGAGCCGAATTTTAAGTAAGGTGTTAATTTTTACGGAGTCATACGTTTTTTCCTTTTGTAAAGTCCTTTACCACGGTAAAAAACAATTCAAGTAGGTAATTTATACGCCCGTGTCTTAGCATCATTTATGAAAAGTTGGGCTTACGCCTTTGTGTACATGCTCAGCGCGTATTATTTTAAACCATTTATGTGTATAGGACATATATTAAAATTTTTTTGTCTTAAACCAGGGCCATTTTTGAAAAAACCTTAACACATCAAAAATCTATGAATACTTTTGTAGCTCTAAAAATGAGAGAGATAACGAAAAACCTTTTTTTTTGCTTCTCCTGAAAACCTGTTTTGTGCTATACGCCCTTTGAGCCCAGAGGTATCGATATGGCTAGAGGTACAGACGCCAGCAGGTCAACCTACCCCAATCTGTCAAATTTCTTTGATAGATTTTCAACTTTAGCACAAAGGAATAAGGTTCATATTCAATTGGGAAAATCTGACAGATTGGGGTAGCTTGATGTGCTGGCCTCTGTACTTTTGCTAGCCTCGAACTCCGTATAATTATTTATTGTTTAATAATATATTGTAGATGTTACTTGTCTAAAGCCTTGGGTTACTTAGCTTTTTGTGTTAGACAGTAATATTAACTTAGGCGTCTAATTAAATGTTAATAGTCATCGAGCAATGCGTGAAGCGTTCATTATCGTTGTTTATTACCTACTTAAATGGCTACAGATTAAATGTATTTTTTTTTTCCGATTTTCTTGATTGAGGATCCGCCAGTGGAGGACGGGAGGATATTTGAATTTTATATGCAGTTCTAGCAGAGCAGTGGTGGCCTACGGTAACGGCCGCGACTTAGGAGTTGTAGTTCGTAGGTTCGAACCTAGACACAGACGCTTTATTTCGTGTAAATTATTTCATCACCACTGCTCTCAAAACGGTGAAGGAAAACATCGTGATGAAACCGGCATGTCCTAGTACCAAAAATTCGAAGACATGGGACATCTACCGACCAGCACTGGGCCCGCGTGGTGGATATGTTCCCCTCACAGAGAGGAGGCCTGTCCCAGCAGTGGAAACATTATAAGATGATTATGCTATGCAGTTCTAAGTCTCAACACATCTGAGGAGCAATTCCCGTTAGTTAAGAACGTTCTAATCTCAATCTGTTAAAAATACCTCTAGTTAAACTTCATTTTTGACAAGTTTTGTCGCTACATTCATTGATTGTCGCTGAGATGAGATCGCGACAATCGACCTTAGGATATTCTGTGCTAGGCCTTCAATATCCCAGTAAGAGGGCTTCCCTAATAAGGCGTAAAACTAAGAGTTACTTTTTGTCGTCTGATTTTCTAACTTACAAAATGTGCTAGATAAGTATAGAAGGAAGTGATGGAGATAATGGCCCCGATTCTGTTGTTCACAAACTAAACTAAATATAAGTTCAGTGCATCTTTTTCTTTCTATTTCATTGTGAAAAGGACAGAAGATAAATATTAGTTTAGTCCTGTCAAATTAGTCGGCGCCTGACGTAAATTGACTTATTTTTAGTAGCCAATTTTTTAATCTCGTCTAATTTGTCTATGGATTATCTAATTTGACAGGACTAAACTAATATTTTATCTTCTATCCTTTTCGTAATGAAATAGAAAGAAAAAGATGCACTGAACTTAAATTTAGTTTAGTTTATGAACAACAGAATCGGGGCCAATATATCTCAATAGTTTTTTTACGTATTAGTAATTTTTTGTAAAGTAGTGGTCAATCAGAACTGAAGACACATGAGGTTGACAATTGTTTGATAATAAATAAAACACTCAGGTAATTAATCCGAAAACAATAGTTTTATTTAAGAACTTTTCACTTTCTCATAAAATATACACATTGTTTTTGTCATTAAACTAAACTGTAAGTAAATACTAATTTTTAAATACCAATTCTCACGATTGTCAAACGGGTGCTCGGCAGGGCGAAGCCCCTCTATTGCGTTTCGGTTCTAAATTTTATATCATGGTGTTCTTTCATGTACAAATTCGTCACTTAAACTCTATTTAAAAAAAATATTCAAATGAAGGATGATTTTGTACATTTTCAAAGTAAAAAAAAAGAAACACGAAGACATCCGTTTTTCTCGTTAATAAAGTGTGATGATAGAATTCTACAGTCCTTTTGTTGATTACTTAAAAATAACAGTTCGAATGCATGCGCTCGGGCCGGGCCAGGCCGGTGTGGGTACAAACAAATGCGATCAAATGCTTATAGACCAGCTGGGACCATGCATCGAACGTATGCTAGTACACAGTATACTCCAGCGCTTTGATACAACACACACACGTACGTACGACTGAATAACGCGATAATATCTGACTGTGCGCCACTCTCTGGCTGGCTATGGAGACTGACAGTTTAATTTGCATACTACATAGCGTTTCTTCAATTTGTACATTTGAGCTTGGTGTTACAAGCTAATGGTAGAAACCATTGACAACATCAGGGCATGTGAAGAAGCATGCCTTATTCACGTTTACATTTAATTTTTTTTTAAAAGTTTCTTCTTTTTTTATCTTACTTTTTGCTCTGTCGTTGTAAGGTGTTCCTGCAAACGTGAACCACTGATTCTACTTTACTGGTTTATTATGCAAAAATAACTTCAGTCAATCAACTAACTTTAACTGACCATTGAATACACCCGACAAATATTACCCTTGAGCAAAAACTTTCCATTATAAAACACCGGTTCATTCTGCCGCGAACTGTGCGCTAAAAATATGAGGAGCGCAAAGCCTGAGTACAGGCACGTTAAGCATATATATTTTATTCTTGCTTACTTTGGTTCGCGGCGCGAATATGGAGCCAGCGGTTAACTATTGACACTGAAACTACTCCAAACAGTGGGTCATCGGTTTTGTCATTGGCAGATTTTAAAGGCAGAGGTAACACTGCGTCATCACGCCAAACGCCTCGATGCTCAACTGTGTGGAGTAGAGCTTTAGTTGTGATATTTTATCGCATTATTTACACGCACAAGTACACTCTGAACATACACGCTTCGGCCCGCGAACAATACACGTATTTTATCATAACAGTATCTATATATAGCTGTCCCAACTTACCAAATACAAACACAGAATCAACTATTCGCTCATATCGCGCGACGTTTGCATCGAGACGGGCGTTCGTTTCACAAGGAATCTCATAATCACACTGAAATAAAACTGTGTACAGTACACATACACACAAGCCGTATTCACTAATTATATTTATGTCTCATTTATCAGACGTATTTATAAAACATGTTCGAGAATAGAGATGTCCCAATTCACTGTATACTTCAAAAGTTTCGTTTATCACCGGTGCTTTCATATTCAGACACAAGTGTTGAAATCTTTCCATGGTAATTTTTATTGTCAGTTAACATGAAATCGACTATGAAAATCAAGGAGTAGAAAACAAATGGAGTGCCAATCCTGATCGTTTTCCCTATAATCAAATTCGGCCATTTAGTGAGGTGCCAGCCTGCCAGGAGGAAAGGACATGTCATTAATTGCGTACACACTCCATTTGTCCTAAACCCCTCGATAGGAACGTATTTCACAATAAAACAAAATGGAAGAGGACAGACAGACTCACTCGCCGCGGATCGTACCGACGCCGACGCACTAAGACTCACTAATTTACTATTTTATAATATAAAGCGTTGTGTCGCCTCTATGCAAACGCCGCGACTACATATTATATCACTCGTTGGCTTACGACATAGGTACTTATGACATAATTGCGATGGAATCAATAAAACTATTGTTTGTTTGTATGTTTGTTTAGTCGCTCGGCGTGATGACGGTACTGTAACGTAGCGCATCGTCGTCGCCTAATGGACGTCGGAGCTCTCCTGCTTGTTCAACTGATGGTTGGCCGGATCCGACGTGTTGATTGGCTGCAACACAGGGAAAACACACGTTACTCAATGATCTTTAAAAACAAGCTATTTAAATGTAATTTTAAACTTTAACTTAATTAAAGGGGTTTTTTGGATTATTTGCCAAACGTCATAGGTATCGGTATTTAATGGCAATAAAATTAAAAAATGATTATCGAAAATGACTATTGAAATCATAATTTTATGATCATGGGTTCTTCAACATTCTCGTGCCGTTGTGTAGTTACTAACATCTGACGACGTTACATAGCAAAAAATATTAAAATAAAACATGCACTAGCTACAGGACAGGATTTGTTTTTTGGTGATGCAGATGACATCGTTTAGTTAGGGATGCATGCGTGGCAGTGCGGGAGGTAGTGAGATAGTATTCAGTCGCATTACCGCTGGCACTGACCAGGGAGATGGGCGGCTGCGGCGCGTGCGGCGCGTGCGGAGTGTGCGGCGCGTGCGGCGCGGGCGCGGGCGCGGGCGCGGGCGCGTCGTGCGCGGCCGTGGTGGAGTGCGCGGCCTGCGCGGCGGCGTAGTAGCCGCCGTTGATGCCGTCGGCGTAGGGCGCGGGCGGCGCGGCCGGCGCGGCCAGCGGCGCGGCCAGCCCGGCGCCGCCTATGAAGTAGTCCTTGTTGACGCAGTTGCGCAGGCACTCGGGGATGCGGCCCACGATGGCGCGCCGGATCTCGGACGCGGCCATCTCACGCAGCTCCTGCGCCGACGCGTCCGAGTAGAACGCCGCGTGGGGCGTGCACAGCACGTTCGGCGCGTCCTTCAGCGGGCCCTAAGGGGAAACGTGCCAAGTAATGTCTCAAAATATAACAGCATATCTGTTGTAACAGCTTCATAACAACTTCAGTAGACATACATCAAAAAACATCCATCTTAGAGGGTACATACCAAGCTGTGACATAGTGGTTCAACGTTAAAGGCTCAAACAGCGCATATTCAGCGATCATGTACTAACAATTTGAACCATTTTTAACAAAAGGCCCCGGAATAAAACATTTAAACGGTCAAAATGTTACTTTTTTCGGCCTAACTTTTATTCGCCAAGTATGCAAAAGCGAAAGGAACTTCGTTCCAACTGGATGTCCCACGACACCTTTCGCTCGACTGTTTTTTTATCATCATTCGAAAAATGTACAAAACATACTAATTTGCACAACCTGCATTTCCAACTGTGACTCAAATAAACCGGTATGCTATTCTGTAAAAATCTCAACGTGAAAACTTAGGCGAAGTGAGCTTGAAATGATAAATGATTTTATTTTTGTAAGTAAAAATAGTTGAACTATCGGACTACTCTGAGAAGAAAGGCCGAAACAAACTCAGACGTCAGTCTCTTTTAAAGCCCAAACATAATCTTGGTCAAATCATATGAAGATCATGTAGATAGCAGTAGCGAAGGGTGAATTTATGACAGAGGTAGGCCGGAGCAAGAAAATGATGTCAATAAACTGTTTCATTATATTTCAATGATGAATTGACTATGGAGTGGTTGTGTTCTGAATTTTCGAAGGGAAGCCGGCGGGAATCGAGTTGTATGGTACCTTCGCCACTGGTAGATAGATGTGTGAAATGGTGTTTTGAAGAAAGAGCCACAGCGACGTGAACTGTGAACCCTCAGCAGACGTACCTGGAACACGTTGAAGGGCTCGTTCTCGTGCACGTCGAGCGCGGCGGCGCGGATGCGGCCCTGCTTGAGCGCGGCCGCCAGCCCCTCGTCGTCCACCAGCCCGCCGCGCGCCGTGTTCACCAGGAACGCGCCTGCAACGGAAAATACAACCTTAATCTATAAACACCCAGGTAACCCGGCTCCCGGGTTCTAGGTTACCTAATCCTACGTACGTATAGTGCGCAGGTGTGTTTGTGATTTTACGCGCAACAGATAGAGGCAATTTTTTTAAATCGAGAAATACAATGCCCTCTAAACGTTTGTTGAAGTTTTTCCGCTTCAGCTGTCACATTATGATTTCAATTACTAGTTCCAAACGTTTAAACTGTGACTATATACTACTATTTTTCTTGACTAATAATTTTTACAGCTACCAAAAATCAGATAAAGTTTTTAATTTCTGTGAAATTACAATATTAATAGGGTTGTAACATTATTGCGACGATGATTGAATCTTGAACATTCTTTACAACAAATTACGCTCAAAAAACTTGTAACACGCAGCTTTAATTAATTATCGATATTTTCGTGTAAAACACTTTTAGTAATGACAGCCAATAGTTGCCTTACGTGTTTAACATAATTATGTTTTAGACACTGAAATGATGTGATTAAATTACGTTTAAAAAGAAATGAATTGTTTTTTTTTTTACATTTTATTAGATTTTGATGGCGTGCATATTCTTTTTTTTGCAGAATAAATCATTTTTGAGACCGACAGTGCTGATTTACTTCTCCAATCTTTTCTGTTATCATCATCATTCATAATTTTGTTACCCTTATTTATTTGGGGTCAGCGCGACACGTCTATTTCATCCATACCTATTAGCTTTCGTAACTTTTTTTATTCTAATTATAAAAAACGTATTATAATGAACGGTATTCACCTGGGCGCATCTGTTTGATAGTGAACTCATTGATGAGGTGGTGATTGTGTTCGTTTAGGCTGCAGTGCAATGATACACAATCACTCTGGAATAGGAGGTCCTGGAAAAGACAAGCGTACAATTCGTTAATATGGTAAAACTGTAGCCATAGTTAATAGGATGTTATCAAATCAACGATCAGCCCTTCCATCTCTAACATCTGCATCAATCAGCCTTGCAGTGCACTGTTGATGAAAAGTTTGTTGCTATTTTAAATCATCTGAAATGCGTGATACTCAAGCCCTTTTGGTATGAGAAAAGGTCTTCTTGCTTTCTTGTTTGTGCTTGGAGTGGCAATTGGTGTGGATCCTTAACACAGCTTTTTTTGCCACTCCAATGAGGCTCTCGAAGCTTGTACACACGGCTACACATCAAGCTATACATTTCCAGTTTTAGCTGACCTCGCATTGTATAGGTTTTTCGTACAATCAGAAGTCAGCTTATACTGGTTATGTATAGCTTGATGTGTAGCCGTGCGTACTAAAGGTATGTTGTGTTCACCTGAAGCGTATAGACCCTGGTGAGCCCGAGCGACTTCTCGATGCCGTCGGGCAGGTAGGGGTCGTAGAAGATGACGTTGAAGCCGAAGGCCTTGGCGCGCAACGCGACGGCCGAGCCGATGCGGCCCAGCCCCACGATGCCGAGCGTGTCGCCGCGGATGCGCGCGCAGCCGGTCGCCGCCTCGCGCACCTGCTCTGGACCTGAAGCGCAAACGCAGCACTGTTAGCATTCCACATAGACGATGGTGGGTGGAGTTCAGTTTTCTAATAAATCAGGACAGCTACCGAGATTAGACGAAGAGAACATCTTTAAGCTATAAGCACATACATAACATAATCAGCCTATGATGTCCCCACTGTTTGGACCAGGCCTCATCTCTTTATTAGAGAGAAACAGTAAATCTCTATAAGAACAAATATATAAAACTGAAGTGTCTGTTTGTAATATCAAAATAACAGCTTGGTGCGGGAGAAATTATAGTGCACAAGTGTGTGCGCAGACCAGGTGCACTCCCTCTTCCCTCACTCTCATAGTCCGATGGGACGGCAATCCGACACGAGCAGAGATCAGGCGCAGGACCAACGGATTAACGTGCTTTCCGAGGCACGGGGGTATCACACCGCCAACATTCAAACTCCGGGCTGCTACTAAGAAATTCCTAATGGAAAAACTCAATAACACTTTGCCCGACCCGGGAATCGAACCCAGGACCCCATGTTCAGTAGTAGTGCTTGCTCTTGTACTTAAATAACGCGCAATAAGTAGTTAATTAAAACAACTATAACTTTGTTGTTATGCGTGAAACATTGTAACAACATTATCAGTGTCCATTAATTAATACGTAAAATACAATTAAAAATAGCTTCAAGAATGGCTATATTTATCGCCTGCACATGTCGTGCGCGTAATAAAGTAATTCATTACAATACTACAGAGTTTTATTACATCTCATGGGCGTACTTTCCGTCATATGGGCGCGTTCCCACTATGTCGTGACGACAGGTTATCGTGTCGTTTAAAGCGTCATGGCTTGTGTATTTCTCACTTATCTTGTTACTTAGAATTAGTTTTTGTTATTATTTTGTTTGTTTTTTTTTAGTACAAATCATTGACACTGTCTTCTCCTGTTCATGGTTGTAAATAGAAACAGAATCCACTTGGCTGAACCCTATCTTTTAAGATACAGGCTAGTCCTAGTTTAAAAGATAGAGTCTACTATTGCATAAAAAATTAAATGATATTTTCAAACAATGTTTACAGTGCAAAGTGCTATGTTTTTGTGAAATAAATACTTTTTATTATTATTATTATTTAAATGGAGGTATTCACATATAGGACGGCACGATTAACTGTCGTCCACGACTTCTTTTTGCAGTGACGACAGATTGTCGATAAGCAGTGGATATAATGGGAACAGCTAGAGAAGACAGTCGTCCAACGATAAATTAATCGTCACGACATAGTGGGAACGCGCCCTATGTTGACGTAAACATCAGTTTTTTGAATATGAATAACCGCAGCCAATTTTTTTGAGTGTTGCTATTAAAAGCTAGACTAGTAAATTTTTGGGAGATGGAATTTCATTTCAGATTAAGATATGACTTAATTTATCAAAAACAAAGTATTTGGCGTACTAGATGATACTGCATTTTGTTGGCAAAGGCTCTCCCGCAAACAGCCGCGACACGTCAGTGCGACGTGACTCTAATAGATTTTTTTTAATGAAAACATGTTCTACCAGAATCGCGTCGCACCGTCGCGTCGCGCCTGTCCCAGCCTTAGAGCGGTTTTAGTACGGGAGGATCAAAAAAAAAAAATAATGACAAATCTCAATCTGCGACTGATTGTGACGGGCAGTGAATGTGGGTAAGTAAGTGCATACAAGTCTATAAAACTTAGAATTTCGAACTGAGCCAAACGTAATGATACTTTGATGTTTAGACTTGTGACTGTTTGTTACTCAATCACGCGTGTACGGTTGAACTGATTTGGATTACAAATTTTGACATTCAGGTTGCCTGAAATTTTGTTTTCATGTTCTAGCTTGATTAAGAACTTTTATCCAAGTAGGTCCGGTCAAAAAGCTATTTGGTACACAGGCAGAGAGTACTTAAATCATTAACATCACTTTCTTAAATATGCCATAAGCTTATAAAGTTAGTACGCAAACGCACACGATAAAAAATTAATATTGGTTGTACTGTGAAGATGGATGTTTTTGCCTGTACATACCAAACAACTTATTAGGCTATACAATATGAAATAGTTCTTCTGCGGAAGAATAGACAAAAAATTACAGATTTCTATAGAAAAAAAAACATACACAAAACCCGTCTTTATGGTGGTCATGCTGCGCGTGCTGATATGCAATTGAAACCGCGACAAAAAGCTACTAGTATATAATCAAAACTTTGAAAACTGTTGGCGATGTTGTACCTGTGAATTTTTTCCCTTCCCGCACCATGTTGGCGAGCCAGTACGTCCGCCGGTACAGGTTCAGTATGAGACACATCGTGGTGTCCGCTACCTCTTCCACGCCGTAGCCTGGCACATTACATACCGCTATGCCTGGAACATTTAAAAGTCATGGGTAACAGTGAGAATTCAAAACATTCAAATTATTTTGGGTTTTTTTTTATTAATGTTAAATAACCTGAGGTTTGATAGGTTAAGAACGAAAACAAATTAGTCTATGCTTCTTCAGTTCATCAAATTTTATATTAATATGCAACCAGAAGTATCATGAAATTTGAGCATTAACCACTAGATTTTAACTTCTTAAACTATAAATAATTATGCCATCACTTCAGCATCCACGAACGAGACTGTTCTGTGTATTCAGTTTCTTTTGCGAGACGCCACTAATTTTTGAGGGAGGTTATGCCACTAACAAAGAGTCGCTGTTCTGGGCATGATCGACTCAAATTTTGCCTTCAGACTGGCACTATATTACTATGTAAGATTGCTTCTACAGCGGCCAACCTGGGACCGCAATCATATAAGAGATTTCTAGATTGGCCATTGCAGTTCGTGCCCAGGCGACAGATTCTGCCGGAGTGATGGAGTGTGGAGGGGTGGGACGTCTTTGTCCACCTGCTTTAATGATTTTAAAGATAAATAATTGTAAACAAACTCACCTAGTTCCCCAGCCGCTTTAACATCAATATTATCAACGCCGGAGCCGATACGAACTATAATCCTTAACGCCTTGAATTTTTCAAGGTCTTCCTTGGTCAGTATAATGGTGTGCCACATGAGCGCGCCAACGGCCTCGTTCAGCACCTTCTCGTGAATCTCTGAGGTGGACTGTGCGTCGCAGAAAGCGACGGTGGCGACGTCCTTCAATATCGGCATCTCGACCGTACAGTCGCGTCCGTCTAATAACGCCACTAGGGGCCTGAAATCATATAATAAACCATTATTAGTAAAAATATTCATTGACTTATGTTTAGTCGTAAAGTCAGACAACTGAAATGAATTCCTGTAACTAACGTTCAAAATCTAGTTGCAATCTCAGCGACAAACAATGTCTATTTAGATATATATTTAGGTATTTTTGACTAATTGAAACTCAAATTAAAACGCGAACTTTCTTAAAAATACTGGAATTGCTCCTCTGCTCGAATCGAGAATACCAAACATCATTATAATCATCATTGCAGCCGCAAGACATCCACTGCAGGTCATAGGCCTCAACTTAAGTCCCGTATTACAGAACGTCACTCAATACTCAAGCATTACTTAAAATTAGTTTCAACCAATCAAATAGCTTGAATCTAGTTTTATGTAATGATTGAGTATTGAGTGACGTTCAGTAATACGGGCATAAGAGTGTCGCCACATCAACCCGTCCTAAAAAGATCCGGTTAAAGAATATCAGTACTGTCTAATAATTGAGTTGGGGTGACACGTGACACCAGTGGCAATGGCAGTCGCGTCTTGAGGAAAACTTGCATTCAGTCGTTACACGAGAAGACAACTTAGGGAATGGGATTATCAGATATTCATATATCATTTTCCTACAGTTTCTACACAAAACTTCTGTCTTGATGAAACTTTTGGACTATTTTAAGATCATCTATTATATTTTACCATGTTTTTACTTTTTATTTAATTGATAATTTTATAAAACTTGAAATTATTACGTTTTATCATCAAGCCATTTTAAGCACCATCTTAAATTGAAAACTAATTAACAATTTAAACATTATCCAAACTTAGTTCAGTCTTGAAACATGTTGAAATATAACAACATTCTTGGAACGTTAGAGTTGTTTAAGTTTGAAAGTTTGCTCTCAACTTCCAAAGTTATATACTAATAAGAGTTATAAATATGCGAGAACTAAATACATTTGTTAAAGCAACCAAAAAGATTCACAAAACAAAATAACCTATCCTTATGTAGATGTAGGCCCACTTGCACCACAAATGACTAAATGCATTAAGCGCTAAACGTTCTTAAAAACATAATTCTCATATCTCTACATATCCAAACGATTGACAGAAACGGAATGATATTTTAAATATGTTAAGCGTTAACGGTTAAATAGATTAAGTCCCGTATTACAGAACGTCACTCAGTACTCAAGCATTACTTAAAACCAGTTTCAACCAATCAAATGGCTTGGATCTAGTTTTAAGTAATGATTGAGTATTGAGTGACGTTCTGTAATACCTATATGGCCTTAGTGAGTTGTGGTGCAAGTGGGCCTTAATGAAAAAAAAATAGCTTCAAAGATTTTAAGGCTTGTTATGAAGGGATGGCTATATACAAGTGTGTCTACACTTTGCACAAACAAACATGCTCTAATACCTGTCTCACACAAAACAAGTACCTACACAAATATTTGCGTATTTCATGCTATGCCTGGCGCCGTTTTAATATTTGTAGAGTACCAACATACTGTGCAAAGAGAGAAAGCACTTTCATATCAACTCATACGTTAACACAAAGTGGTAATAAATAACATCGTAAAGCAGTATAATGACGCAAACGTTACATAAAACGTAAGTGATAAAGAATGCGTAACAGCGCGTTATCAAACGTCGATAATATTGGCGACATAACTGGCATATTACTGGAACAACGCGTTATACCAGCAGATCATTCATAATAGTAATAATACCAGCTAACTACTGACCCGCTGCAGGGCAAATGCCACTTGTCATATAGAGCATTGATCACCACGATTGCTCAAGGCAGATTGGTGATTTCAGACAGGTATATTGATTATCCAAGTCCAGAGGGGTAATTGCGTCAGACACTAAAGGTATGATTCCGATCTCGGCAGCACGCAGCAGTGCTGCCGCAGCACTACTGGTGGGCATACATTTTCTATAGGTTTAATTCCGAGCACAGCAGCAATATGACGCAGCAATGTTGCGCGGCAATGCTGCGGAGCTCGGAATGTGATTTCTCATATAAACCTATAGAGAATATACCTATGGGGACCAGTAGTGCTGCGGCAGCACTGCTGCGTGCTGCCGAGATCGGAATCATTCCTTTATAGTAGCAATACTTTTCATTTTGACAGTTAAACAACATTGATTGCGTTATTTATGTTGTTAAACAGACAAATGTTTCGAACATATGAAGCAATGGATTCTTCTGAACAGTTTGACTGGAAGTTGTTCCAACGTAAACAGAATTGCTCAGCCATCCCTATGGTTTCTGTCTAATAATCTCCAAACGCTTGACAATGGTCCCGATTCTGTTGTTCACAAACTAAACTAAATTTAAGTTCAGTTCATCTCTTTCTTTCTATTTCAATATGAAAAAGACAGAAGATAAATATTAGTTTAGTCCTGTCAAATTAGTCAGCGCCTGACGTAAATTGACGTATTTTTAGTAACCAATTTTTTAATCACGTCTAAACTTGTCTATGGATTATCTAATTTGACAGGACTAAACTAATATTTATCTTCTGTCCTTTTCATAATGAAATAGAAAGAAAAAGATGCACTGAACTTAAATTTAATTTAGTTTGTGAACAACAGAATCGGGGCCACTGTCTTTTTCTTTCACTTTCTTGCAAAAGGCTTGGTCTATGAAGACCATAGATTAGCAATGTCCTTCCAAATTATTAAAATTCTGATTATAGTGTGTTACGCAATTGGGTGCAGGTTTCCTCACGATATTTTCCTTCATCAATGTCAGTCACTTCCAAGATAAACTTAGAAAGTACACTTGAATTGAAAAAGTCACATTGGTACTGCCCCGGAACCCACAACCTCGTACATGAGGCGGGGCCTTAAAACGTCCATCACGACATTCATAGTACTAAACAAAGCAGAATACATATTCTTTGATTCTCCTGCTCTAATTAGGCATTTCATCAGTGGTAAACACTAACTTACAAAATGCCTAATTAGAGCGTGTGAGTGACGTTACGTTACATACTGTCAGGTTTTTAGGATCAAATCGAAAAGGCTATCTATACTAATATTATAAAGAGCTAATTTTTATTTTGTTTGTATGTAGGGGGTAATCTCTGAAACTGCCAGTCGGATTAAAAAAAAATATTTTTGCATTTGATAGCCCAATTCATGAGGCAGGCTATTATAGACTATGTAATATCACGCTATGATCCTTAGGGGCCGAGCAAAAACACAAAAGAAAGAACGTTAAACGAAAACGATGTGATAGCGCGGGCAGGTGATGCGATTCGTCAGGTCGCACGCGAACGAAGTCACGGGCAGACGCTACTAATTTATAAAATACACCCCAGCTTTTTATTCAATAGGTACTAAATCTTTTCCGAGAATTTCTATAGTGAAACAAGAAAACCGCAGGTAGTTTAGAAATACAACAGCAAACACAGACAACAAACTTTCGACAGTATCAGAAAATACGTTTATTATTAGAACTAAGATCCATCATCCCACACGAAAACGGTTTACAAACACGTGTACGAACGCTACTTTTCTATTTTCATCTCTCCCTATTGAGCTTGGCCGTCAATTTCACCAACTTTTACTGGTGGCTGGCAAAAACAAACGAAGCTGACTCTTTACACACTACGGTTTTAACACCCTACGATGTTGTGTTAAGAATTTAGGTTAATAGGTTAAATAACTTCCGATGAAAACTTCGTATGGGTTTTTAGTTATTTCTGTAGATTTTGTGGATGATGAAATGTGATTTAATTAAGTACACACGACGACATATCAAGTTATTCATTTCATTTATTTCTTGTACAATGCGAGGTGGCTTCCAGTCTAACCAGATGCAGCTGAATACCAGTATTTTATGTGGAGTGACTGCCTATCGGACCTCCACAACCCAGTTACTGGGTAATACGATACCCCTTGGTAAGACTGGTTGTCAGATTTTCGGGCTTCTGACGACCCGTAAGGACTGTCAAAGATCCACGAATGTCAGCATAACGTGCTTTCCGAGGCACGGAGGAATCTTGACATGTAAAGACACATCCACGGACCAACCACGGTAAGCATAGCTTAACCTGATCGATCGATCCGTGCGGTTGTTATTACTTAGCCAGAAGTCTCTCTTCGCCGTGTATATTAATTAAATAAAATTTTTGCTATAGCGTATGAGTATCGACGCATTCTAAACCGCAACAGACCACACGCATACATGGTCTGTATCGTTTCTTGTGACGTATCTTCAATCTATCAAATCTCGATGTTTAAGCTAAATTTAACTGGTTAATTGATTTTATTTAACACTGCGAATTTAACGCATGCTTTCCAGATTCACGAAAATATTCGCCTTGAAGCTTTTATAATTTCCAAGAGCTTATAAGTACAACCGAAAAGCACTAAGTAAATAATAAATAATACGCATTTTAAGCTCCGTGTCCCAAATATCAGGTATTACCGCTGGATATAGGGTAGCCGGCATATTTGGAGATCCGTCCGATTACAATATAATATGCGCATAAGACACGTTACACAATGAATGAAGTGATATGGAACGGTACAGCTATTTCATTCGTAATTACCGTCGTTCATTACTCAGTAAAGTACAATTAAGAAACTTCGTTGTGATTCACAGTTGTATAATAACGTTAAAACCTATAACTGTTTATTTTCCCTTTCCCTAACATGCCTTTGTATTTCTGCGAATTTTATTCAAATTGCAGAAAACACGCAATTTTTTTTTAAACTAATTAAATGATAACAAGTAGGTACTAGTTGACCCTGCGAACTACGTACCACCTTAGATTTTTTTATTCGTGAATTTTTCCGTGTTTTAATAGTTATTCTAATATTCGAGGCGGAGACAAATCCAACAAAACAAAGCTCATAAAATTCTTGAGTTATAAATGATGTAACTAACCCATATTAGTGATCGATGAACTAACCCGACTTTATTTATGTAAACAGGGTTACTTGTAATTCGACGTATATCCGTCAGGATCTGATCCCCCCTAACAGCTCCTGACCGATATACGTCGAATTACAAGTAACCTTGTTTATAGAAGATTTATAAACTGGCTTGTTTATTCAAAGTTAAAACGTCTGTGGCTTGGCATTATTATTGCATTCTTTATGATGAAATCTGCTCAGTTTCCAATACATGGTTATTCAAAAATTAAAATGTTTGATCAATTAAAGTCTTGAATACCAATTATGGCCTAATCTGGAGGATTAAATCAAAAGTCGTCAATAAAAAACGTCTGCATGTAAATATATTCGTTATTATCAGTCAAATATTAATGCAAACTGCTTTTTTATACGTTATTGATATTCTGATATCGTTTGTGCAATTAATTACAACGACGTCTGATTGACGCACGCCTACTCATGAGGTAACTTTCTCTCTTGATAACACGTGATTTGATTTGAAAGGTCTATTTTTGGATGGGACAAATTCTAAGCTTGCGCTAATTTTACAAGTAATGTTAGTGCACATTACCATTTCAATACGCAGAAATGATTTAACCCACAAATTAATGATTAAGTTAGACACAACACAATAAATCGTAAAGTAACTTGCGAGAATCGCTGCAACACTAAAGGCATTCAAGTTTAGTACTAAATAACTTGGCTACTCCAATTTAGATCAAGAGATACGCCGAACAGCAAAATTACAAGTTTGTTACTGCCAATTAGCTTTGGTAATAGACAAACCAAAATTAATGGACAAATTAAATTTCTAAGCAAACCGACAAATATTGGAAACTAGGAGAGATTGGGGATAGAAGTCGGAGACAAGTTAGCTAATCACGAGGAGAGGACGTGCCCCGAACACCCCCCGTCCCGCCGCGAATAATTAAAGCACACCAGTACGATTAAACTAATAATTTAAACTTTCGTCATAGCGGAGCGGAATTATTATTATTGCCGGGGAAAGTTTCGGGCGGCGAAACGGGAAAGTAATTCCGGGCGGGTAAGGAGGGAGTTTTCAGAATTCCAACAAACTTTACCGGGGGCAGACGAAAACAGATTTTGGTGGCAAACAAAGAGGCCGGGGGCATTGGTGTGGGGCGCGGGGAGCAACCCTTCGGGCAAGTTTTGATGGAAACCAAATAGGATTAGCGCGAGAAAAGAATAAGTGGAGTGAGCCCAATAGACGGCGGACGACGCTTTGTTAACTTGCCTCCCGCTTTCACTCGCGACCAGCTTACGAATTAGATGAACGAGTCTGCTGGATTCGATCTTTGCTAAACTGTTGGAGTTTCTGATTGTGAATAGTGATTGAATTTAATCAGGGGCAGCTTGTAATTATGTGATTTAATCAAACGTAGTTAGTTCGTATACTAGTTGTTTAGTAATAATTTGAGAAAGTCAACAAACGAAGTCTCTATTTGATCAATAATTTGACTTATAATAGTGTTGTATAGGGCTCGTTGAGACTCCTTTCATTATAGTACAAATGCTCATAATATTCACCTTGACTGCAAGGGCCCATTGGCGATGGGACCCCGCATGCTATCCATACGCGCTCTCTTTGGCAGCATCTTGCGTTTGTCCATTTAAAGCGGCAGAGCCGCTTTAACCACCGCTACGCAGCGCGTCACCTGGAAACACACAAGAAAACAATGAGAAAAGCTGCATACATAGTAGATTAAGTTTTTTTTTTTTATCACCAATCAATCTTTATTTGTGAACATACATAAAAAAGTATACATAAAAAGGTATACATAAAAGGTCTTACATATACATATTATTGTAGTAGAGCTCTATGTTCTACCAATGAAATTGGTGTACAAATAGTAATTTTTGTATTATCATACAATTCAAAAACTCGAGATTAAACAGTAATTAAAAAAAGTAAGTCAAGTTAAATAAAATATGTCAATTAAATGAAGAAATGTCAATTAAATTAAATTTTACATGCATGTCAAAGGAAAATAATATTAGAGGATTTGTACCTATCACAATTTGTCATTTAAACAATCTTCAATAGAGTAGTTGTCAATTAAAAACAAAAACAAATTACTTTTAAATTTGTGGACATTTTCTTCACTTCTTATACATTTTGATTCATAAAAGTATTTTCATATTGTTAGATGGTGACCTAAATATGGCTGGCAGTGGACTGCGATAGGCTGAGTTGATTAGATGGCGAACAAAGACGGACCACCACAAATGCAAATGGTAACCGCCACCTATAGACATCTGTAATACCAGAGGCATCACAGATAAATTGCCAGCCAAGAGACAAAGCCGGAATTACCTGTGTGCCCTTGAAATCGAAAATACAGCAAAGGTGCTTTGCGGCTAAAGTAATGTTGGTTGTACTTCCCCGGACGAGTTCCTTCATAGCTCTACTACTAATGCATAAAATCTGACCCTTGGGCGTGTTTCTTTGTGAATGGAAAACCGTAAAGGCACAATATCATGTTTATTTTGTTAGTGGATTCACCCACGTCTTTGCGGTGGGCTCAAATAGCAAAAGCCGGGTGGTATTAAAACTTCGGCTTTCATATCGGTGAGAGAAAACAATCTTACCGCTAATAAAAATAATCAAAGTTGACGAGGGCTTAGAAAGGTCATTTGATTCGAAATAATGGTAACAAATGTTTAAAAGGAAAATCTATTTAAAATTTAATTCATAATAGATTATTGATTACGTTATTTTGATAACATTAAACTTCAATATGTAGAAGGGAAAGCAGCAACCGGCAAATACGTGTCGGACCACGCACAATGAAGAGTTGGGATGAATTTATCCCAAGAACAAACTTTTTAGTTGAAAAGTGTCCAGAATTGACCGTGACGTCGTGACAATTAGAGAATTGATCGTGATGTATATCGATGTATGGGTACACCGGGAGAAGGTCGATTCTCCGATTGCGAATGAAGTTTTAAAAAGGGTCTTGACAGACAGACAGACAGACAGACAGACAGACTGACTGACTGACAGACAGACTGACGGACCGCGGACGGACGGACAACGAAGTGATCCTTTATGGGCGGTTCCGCACCACATCCGATCCGAATCCGAGAAATGCCGGTCCGAAGTGACCGTAAAGTCTTATTTGTATGAGGGTTGCGCACTAGATCCGAACTCTATCCGTCCGAATTTCGAAATTATCAATTCGGATTGAAATCGGATCTTTAATTCAGATTCGAATCAGATGTAGCGCGGAACCGCACAGAGTTCGGTTTTTTCGTTTTAGAGGTACGGAACCCCAACATCATCATATTCATAACACCTGTAGGCTGGATAAAAATAGATAAAGCCAAAGTTTAAGTTATTAGATTCGCCAGTAAAATAACATAGAAACCAATCAACCTAGAATAAACTTTCAGCTATGAATATTAAGTATCGTAATTTATTCTTCTATTCAAAGCAGATTATTTATACTTCAATAACATGTAACTAAACTAGGCACGTTCCACTCATTGAACTGTTATGAATATGAAAATCGATACTACCCTAGTACGTGTAAGGAATCCTTATATTAGATAAAACAAAGTCGCCGAAATGTCTGTACGCGCATAACTTCCGAATGACTGCACCAAATTGGATAATTCTTTTTTTATTGTGTTCGGTATTTCCAGGACAAGTTTTGTATGAAAGAAATTTTGGAAATACAAATACGGAAAAAAAATCGCGTTTATATCTTGTGCACGCGGTTCTAAAATATGATTTGAACGTACACCAACATTTTACCAGTTATGTTTAACTCCCCGTGTAAATAGAGGGCGAGCCTATTGTCATCAACGGGGCACAAAGGACCCCGGCTGCTGCTGAGAAAGTCCAGATGGTAAAACCCCGCAACACTTTACAAATTGTTCTTTACATTTTGTACTAAATCATCATTCTACGAACCTTATCATAATTTATTTGGGATCGATGCAACATGTCTTGTCTTCCATAATTCTCTATCAGGGACTAATCACACTTATTCAGCTCTGTTCAGCGTTTGTCCATAGAAAACAACGATTTTGTATGAAGTCCGTTCAGCTTTCCGCGGCTGAACGGACGCGTACGCATCTCATACAAAATCGTTGTTTTCTATGGACAAACGCTGAACAGAGCTGAATAAGTGTGATTAGTTGTTGTGTTATTTATTTCTTTTCTTTTATTTATTTTTTGTTTTAGTTGTTTGGGAGAATTACATGTTACCTACCTGTTTAATTGTATGATGACACTAAGTGGGGCCTGGTGACCTGTAATACAGGTTGTTTCTAAAACCTACTTCAGGCACCAGCTCTCACAATGTGAATTTATATATGAAGTTCAAAACTGTTAAATTCTACAAAGCCATTGTGAGAGAAAATAAATAAATGTATTATATTACTTATGTTATATTATTATTAGTCCCTTAGTCGTCATCTTGGTAGTCACCCCCTTTCTAACCATCATCATTCACACCAATTCACACAGTCCATCGATTCTTTGGTCTTCCCCTACTGTTACAGCCATTGACATTCATACTCAATACTTTCATCACGACATTCTCATTCCTCCGTATCACATACCCATACCATGACAACCACAGATTTAGATACACCTAGATAACACAAGAGCAACTACTTCACGTGCCAAAAGTCGCACCAACATACGTTCAAAAATCGTAATCCGCCACGTTCGCGCTCAGTCCTGTGCGCTGCTGGCTGACTGAGCGTGAGTGAGAACGAGCGCTTGTGACGTCATAGTAGGTAGTCAAAAAAATGCCACGCTTGGTTTTCATACAGATGTTATTCATACGTGATACTTGCGTTATCTAGGTCTATCTATATCTGTGATGACAACCCATTTCCACATATCTTTTTAGTTAGATTTTGTACTAAATACTTTATTGAAATTGCTGTAAGAACTTGGACCGATTTTTCTCTCGAGCATAATCACAAGTGGTGAAAGTTGAGGAATTGAGTGCCGCCTTTTGTTAACACGAGACGATTGAAGAACCAGTTTCAGCACAGTTCGAATTAATTATGAATGAGTTTGACCTGCAAACATAAATTTGCCACCTGCATCGTAACCTGCGAATCTCTAATAGCATTAGCTTTTATTTTGACAGTTCAATAATCATATAGCACGCGGCAATATTGTAGCTTAACATAAATGAAAAAAAAAATCGGAATCGGATCAGTAGTTACCGAAGATTACCCCCTACATACAAACAAATTTTATCTCTTTTCCATATCAGTATACATAGATACTAACCTTACTACCACAAAACAGTGTTTATCAGTTGTTTAGGCTAAACACCTTATAAACATGACATAAAATTATATTGAACTTTGACGTAATACTGACATTAGACACACGTTGAACTTAGTGTTTTAAGTTTTTTGTGGTAAGACCCTATTTATTTATTTATTTGATTTATACTGCTTAAGAAACCAATTACATAAATCAAAGATACATACTAAGTACTAACATCCTACTAATATTATAAATGCGAAAGTTTGTGAGGATGGATGGATGGATGTTTGTTACTGTTTCACGCAAAAACTACTGAACGGATTTTGTTGAAACTTTACAGCAATAAAGATTATACAACAGAATAAACACATAGGATAATCTTAAATAAAAATAAATAATCAAAAATCTAACCCATAATCTATAATCTATCTATATAATCTATCTATCTCTCTATATATAATCTTTAATCTTCTTTAATCTTTGATACTTTTATCCCGATATTCCCGCGGGATCGAAACTTACGCGGGTGAAACCGCGGGGCGCAGCTAGTAAAACATTAACTAATAACAACAACTAAATACTATTATTCTCACAAAAATGTAGGCATATAACCATTAAATTTTTGAATTTATTAGCGAACAGATTGCAGTCCGAGTTGGCCTCCACGAGCTTATTTAGAGCGGTCAAACACACGCGGTACGGGAGACTTAGTCTTTTTAAAAACTAAGAATGATTACATTACAATTAATTAAACCAATCTAATTTGACTGTAGTTAAATTAAGTTTTAATAAACGACGCGAAACCAAGTCAAGGTTTCCGGCCAATTCATTACTTACATTGGCAATAACCTTGTTTCCCAAAACACTGAAGCTTGAAAAAAACCGTATCCGGTAAAAATCGTCAAGATTCACTTATTTACCTGTCTGTATTTCATCCAAATCTAAAGCCCCATTTTATCAGCAATATCTTGAAAACTGTTGGACTGGGGATTATATCCCGAATAAAAACAGTCAATCAAGCGATTGAGGATAAGGCTCAGTTGTAAAATAATTTGATTCATATGAATCTGAAGGAACTTTGATTTTTTGCACTCGCAAGTTCGCGACTGGCGCGGCGCGGTGTATGACCAAATATATGAACGTAAACGAAGCAAATTAAGTAAACATGTAAGGATCGATGCCAGGTGGCATTCTGTAGTTTGTGCCCACCCCCATAAGAAGAGGGCGTGAGTTTATGTGTACTTACATTCCTAATTATCTTAATTCTTTAATCATGAACAACTAATAAAGTTATTCAACACTATAATCAAGAAATACAACAGTAAAATGAAAGAACCTATCTGTTTAAAAAACACGAAGTAAATAAAGCACGTAACGTTCTATTTACTTCAGGGGAACGAGCGAAACTTCTCCCCTTCCAAACAGATTATTTCAGTGGGGTAAACATCATTTCAATAACAACAACAAGATGAGAGATAAACCTGTTCTGTCTTTATGAAATGTTATCATTTCAACAATTATAATTCACAATATACAAGGTGAGGCCGTAGCAGGTACTCCGAAACCGGTGCGCTTGCATGAAAGACGTATACAATATACATGTGGAAGGCGCAAGAAGGGTAACACACTATGCCGAAGTTACGCGACCGAAGTTCGGCGGCTGATTTTACGTTCCGACGTATTCGGCTGATATGACACACCATAAGTGCCGAACTTACGCGGCAGAAATTCAATTCCGCAACTCTCCGCTGCTCCCCGTCCCCGGATCTTCGTCGGCAATCGAACCGAACTTCGGTCACACACACACACTTCGGTGCTCACAGAATAAGTTGCCGCTGAACTTACGCCCGACCGAAGTTAGGCTGTACGCTAAGACGCGACGTAATTTCGGCATAGTGTGTCGTCAGTAATTCAAATAGCATTGCAGGCGTAATTGTGCTGAACTTCGGTCGCGTAACTTCGGCATAGTGTGTTTAGACACTTATAAAGATAGCAGCACATGACGTTCCCTTGTGTCTGTCTACCTCTTGACATTGGCATTGTTTATTTATATTCAAGTTATGTAACGTTACGTTAACGTTATGTAAATATTTTACTGTTGCTGCATGTTTTGAGATGGATACATTTTTAGCTTCGAACTGCTCATTTTTATGTGTTTTACCTTTTTACTTCTCTGCTCGTTTTTAATAATGCTTTGCTGTGTAGAAAAATATCTGGACCCATAAGTGTATTTCTTTATAGGTATGGCACTTGGTTTAGATGTTTATGCAATTTATGCCATTACAAGCCGTGTGCCCGATGGGTTTTCCATCAGCAAATATTACGAATCTACTTCTATATAAACTTTCATTCTCTATTTAACCCATTTAAGGGATAAAATTTCAAAAAGTCTTTCTTTCCTAATATAACGAAAGTGAACTTACTTTCAAAATAAAATAAAAAAACTGACATACACTCACTCTCTCTCTTGCTTATGCAATATTTCATGTTTTTTAGGGTTCCGTACCTCAAAAGGAAAAACGGAACCCGTATAAGATCACATCGTTGTCGCCTGTCTGTCAGTCTGTCAAGATTCTTTTTCTCAGGAACGCGTGAAGTTATCAAGTTGAAATTATACCAAAAACTTAAGGCTGCAATCCCTTGAAGCAGTGAAAAAATCAAACGTCTAAGTCAACGCAATCAAAAGATACGTCTATGTTTCGTAGACCAAACCTATAGGGTACTTCCCGTTGACCTAGAATCATGAAATTTGGCAAGAAGCAATGTCATATAGCACAAGTGAAGGAAAAAATCCGAAAACCGTAAATTTGAAATTACATACCTACGTACGGATCCCTCGGTGCGCGAGTCCAACTCGCACTTGTCCGGTTTTTTTTCTAGACCCTAGATTAAACTTTCGTTGTCTTGTCTGTCAGTGAATTGAAAAAAAATTCTCTTTGTCACCATTCTATTATAGTCTGAGCCAAATTATGTAGTCTGAAAGCCCATTAGTTCCGAGCCTAAAGTAATAAATTAATCGTTAACAAAATTAATATGGTATTGGTAAATAACTAGGCTAAACATCAAACTGCTTTAAATACCCCTATTAATTGGAGTGAATGAAGAGATTCCACGAGTAACTAGCCTATGCTAGGAATTCAATCTTAGAGAGATACCTAATTCAAACTAATATTATAAATGCGAAAGTAAATGAGTATACCTTTTCACGCCGAAACGGCTGAACAGATTTGAATGAAATTCGGCGCTCAGGTAGACCATGACCTGGATTAGGATATAGGACGGATAGGATACATACAGGACATAGAAAAGAGGATTTTTATTCCGTTAGTGCGTTCTTGTGGAATAATTTCCAACGCCGCGGGCAAAGGCTATTCTCAAATAGACATGAAAAACGAGGACTAGATAACAACTTATTATTAGAATACATGTAACATTGTTAGCTTTGAGAGATTTTTGAGTAGTAAATTAATAGTAAATAGGCAATCTGTCAGATAAGTACCATGGTTATGAGTGATAAACGTATCTAATGAAAGGTTTAACGCATACAATCATAGTGCTTGTGTGTTAGGTGGTTATTAAGTGCTGTTCGGAGTGTCTTTAATAATATGTTATTAAAGACACTCGGTATCATTCTATTTTAGGAACTTGATAGCTCCTGACTCGTAACAAGGTAGGCTTAAAGTAAAGTTCATTATTCCTTTCGTTTGTAATAAAATAACAGACAGTAGTATTATTTGAACATGACGGCAAATATAATTTTATGGATAAAGGATGCGGAATCTTCTTTGGAATAAGAAGTAGCACTAAACTTTTGTTTGGACTGACAAACAAAGTTTGGCCGTTGTTTTGTAGTTGCAAAATGAAACAGTAGAGACTAAATGCACACACAGGTCCTACTCAAAGTAGGTCATGCAAATAAAATCTATCCTATTGTTGGACCTACAAAAATTATTTCATGTGAGATCGCGCAAAAAAGACTATTTTGCGCTAACAGTCAGCTGGTTAATAGTGGTTAACATACATTCCAAATAGTTGCAATAACTTGCATAATATCTTCAATACCAACAAAAGCATATAAGCCATTCTGAATGGCTCGTCTGTATTGTAAATGCAACACATTATTGGCAGCCGTTTGGCATATGCGTTTTGACATGAATGCCTGATATTAGAATAGAATAGACACTATGCGCTGTCAAAAACCGGTATAATAAGAACATAATGACATGGTTCTCATGTTTTATGTGTGAACTGTACAGTCATTGAATATTTAGTATTGTAAATGTGGTGATAACAGCTGTTTGATTGCAAGAGTTTATAATTAATATACATGAGTTGTGCGATTTATCTTCATCAACAACTTTATTATCAGCCTGGAGTAGTCCACTGGTCTCCCCAGTTCCAGATTGCATCATATCGCATTTAGCTCTATCCTGGGCCACTCTCATATACGCCCTTCAAATTTTGATCGTTTTAATCCTTAAAAGGGCTCATTGTACTCATCATTATGAACAACTTTTACTATAGGACAAACCCTGAAAACGTGAAAAAAAAAATCAGCTGATCCATACATTTATGTTCGCAAACTCGACATACTGTATGGATCTAGTGATTTTTTTTTCACGTTTTCTGGGTTGAACCCATAGTATAATGACCTCTTTTAAGGATTAAAACGATCAAAATGTAAACGTGTATATACTTATTGTCATTTCATACTATAGTC
The DNA here is from genome assembly GCA_949316385.1 of Globia sparganii. Classification (NCBI taxonomy): domain Eukaryota; kingdom Metazoa; phylum Arthropoda; class Insecta; order Lepidoptera; family Noctuidae; genus Globia; species Globia sparganii. The sequence continues at coordinate 3,685,282 of OX438675.1, forward strand.
TAAGTGTACAGAATGCTGTTAACGCAGCTGTGAGTTTATTGAGAATGCTTTAAATTGTACTATGTGATGTGAATGATTATGCAAAAAATTAAATATTAAGTACCCGATTAGCACAGGGGCTAAGTGCTTGGCTGTCAGCACTAACGGTCCCGGTATAAATACCCTCTTAACCCCGATGACGTACGCTTCTGGTTCACTAAGCTTTTAAAAACTATAAAACTTTTTAAGAATGTTGACTGAAACCGATTGACCTACTTATATAAAATGGCCCAGAGTTCGATCTTTCTACTGAAGAACGGATATGAAAAAAAAAAAAACCGGCCAAGTGCGTGTCGAATCACGCACTTGCCCGGTTTTTTTTTCATTACTTAACATTGTAGTTGAAAATCATGATCAATACATTCCAACTGAAAATTTAAGTTTGTACGCACAACATTGAGAGATTTACCATGTTGTTTTAAGAGCACAGACTTCATAAAGGTTTTCCTGTAATCTTTAGGTATAGAGCTATTTTCTGTAATTTTTTTCAAAATTTTTGGCTAACGAAACGTCGTCCGCCGGTTTCTTTAGTAGTTTCTCGAGAAAAGAGGGTGGGAAAGTTCAATTTTCGTCTATTCTCTTAAATAACTTTAATAAAATTTACTTTAACACGTTGACTGCCAGACAACTGACAGAATAGGAAAATATATTGTTCGCGGTCAACGGTGACCGAAAAAAATATATTTGAGATCCTCACAGTAAGCCCTTCATTTGATATGTCACACGGTACAGATTGCGAAACTTTTTTTTTTAATTTCTATTTGTCCCCAAAAATGACCCCATATTCTAAATTCATTTATTTACGTTACACGTCGGTGTTTGGGTCACAGAGATTCATATGTGTACACACGGCTACACATCAAGCTATACATTTCCAGTATAAGCTGATCTCACATTGTATAGGATTTCCGTACGATGGGAGACCAGCGTAAACTGGTTTTGTATAGCTTGATGTGTAGCCGTGTGTACCAAATTTCAACTTAATCGGTCCATTCGATTCGGAGCAAATTGGCTGTAACAGACGAGCGGACAGACAGACACACGAGTGATCCTATAAGGGTTCCGTTTTTTCCTTTTGAGGTACGGAACCCTAACAAATTAAAAACTAGACGTAGATATGTAAAGAATAAACAATATTATTACTACTATAGTTACTGCCTCGTTTCTGCAACTGCTGGCTGTGATCATAAGGTCCTTGGTTCGAGTCCCAGGATAGACAGTAACATTGAATTTCTCAATAACAGTCCAAAGTTCGAAGCTGTGCCAGAAAAATTGCAATAGATAGGTTGATCGTATTATAAAACGAACTATATTTGACAAAATGCGGATATAATACGTAATACACTTCTGACAAACCCCTCGAGAGGAAAGTGTGATGTTAAAATGCAGCATAACTACAAAACAAAACACTCAACGGATAGAAAACCCCATCAAAATGCGGAAGGTGATCTGAATGCCAATGGATTGAAACGAGTTTGTTTAATATACAAAACAGCTGTTTACGTTTTTTAAACATTGTTGTTGGTGTTGCTGATAAATATATGTTGTTGGCATTACATAACCGTTGTTACTGCATTGAATAAACGATTGTTTATTGCTGCCTCAGTGGTGTAGCGGTCGTGACCTCGGTGGATGATCGTGAATTCGTGAGATGATGAATTCGGTTTTTCGATACTCGGATGGTGCACAATGTACCAATTGAGATTACCTTTAACAATTTCCATTAAATTTTCACAGAAATTGTTCTACTAGAGTCGCGTCGCGCCTGTCTGCAGGAGCCCTTACCCTTTCCAAGGTTACACCCACAGATATAAGAAAGTATTTTTCTATGATTACACCCTTGATAATTTACATTGTTTACTATCACACGCTACTTCCCCGGTATTCCGGTAGCACAAAGGATTTAACTCGCTATTTAATGTATACTTTAATCTAGGTCCATAATTCTAGGGCAAATCTCACTAGAATCCATCAACAACAATTCGAACCCCAACCAGACGTCTCGGCGCACTCCCCCCCGCCTACGTAACAACAATAATGTAACGTAAACTAAAGGAAAACTATCGTATATCCTGGCACAAGGTTAGTTGATCTCCGAGCCGCCCGCTAAGTGCTCCCAGCCGCTCGGGGAGTCGGGGGCTCGGGGGCTTGAGGCCACGCCACATACGGCAATAAGTTACATTTAACGATCGCAATACCACATATGTAGTAGCTGGATAGCCTAGCTATGTACTAAGAGCAAGCACTGTAGCTAGGTTGCTTGGATTGATTTTATTACACAAATGAGATGGTCGAGATAATTCTTTGCTGGGGTAAACATACGTTTAATGTTAAGCCTATATTGCCACTTACTATATTACAATAGCATAGTAGCCTATGATCCCAGACGTTCTGCGAACTTGACACATTTCCACGTGAATCTACTCCCGAGTTTCGTTTTTGTAGAATTCTATAAAAGAGCATCAAATTACTCTTTGCTTTGCTTAGCCTTCTGATCTTTATTTAGATCTGCATCTTCATCTAAATTAATATTTTACAAAAAAAAAAAAAGTAGCCGATTCTCAGACCTACTGAATATGCACACAAAATTTCATACAAATCGGTCCAGCCGTTTCGGAGGAGTATGGTAACTAACACTGTGACACGAGAATTTTATATATTAGAAGATAATTATTTCATTGAAACGTAGAATCTTTGTTATGTCAACACAAGATACAATTAATCTTCACTTCGTCGACCTTTAAGATCACAAGAAGATCAATATTGTATCAATTATATGATAAGCAAATATTAGTCGACTCAGAAACTGATTAGGAGATTATTTGACAAGTCCAGTCTAGTACTAATCATAGCTTGTTAGAAGTTTGATTGAAGGGTTTAAGCGTAATTCATCAACGAGAATAACTCTCCATGTTAGTGTTTTAAATCTATTTAGTATTAGCGTCTGCCCGCGACTTCGTCCGCGTAAAATTGCAACCTTCCCACCGCGTGGGATCCGATACCAGCCCGAGCTACTACTTTTTTGGCGGTTATTATCGTTGTTTCTGACTTTTTTCATTTTGTTCAGCTCCTAAGGGTAATTGCGTGATGTTAAATAGAATAATGTACCCAAGATTTTCTAATATCTTTTTAAAAGAGTGTCCTTGGAGTTTCAGTTTTTTTTTTCAGATTATTTTTTTTTTCTTTATATTTTTTTCCGTAAGAACCTTGTACAGAGTATTAGAAAACTACAAAAAAAAAATCAGCCAAATCGGTCAAGCCGTTTTCATGTTGTTATGTCGTGACAACGGAAAACGGGTTTCATTTTTATATATATAGATTAGATGACTTGCCTAGCATGCCGTACCTTTGTCAAACCAATGCTAACGCTCTATAGCGTTAGCATTGGTTATACGTTATACGTGCCTGAGTTTTGGTCGAAACTTATATTTAAATATCGTCGGCTAAGTATTCTAAGCTGCTAACTCCATGTTTGGCTAAACTGACCGTTTGATATCAAATGAAAGAGAAAAATATTTTCTCTTTCATTTGATAAAAAAAAGGCAGTCAGTCAGTTTTAATTTTACGATATGTTGAATCATCGATACAACCAAGTTTTAGGCATAAGATATTAATATCTCCAACGTTATTATTGACAGTCTACCCACAGGTTTCAACGTCTGGTCCTGGTTCTCTCTATAACAAAAAAAAAAGGACAACATTCAAAAAGCCCCAAAATAACTTAGAAACTTCACTTGCCGAACGACAAATATTATCACAAGGCAACTACTACTTTATCATTATAAGTACTCTAGATGGACTGGTAACCCGTAGTGCTCGCATGTCATGTGTGACTCGACGTAATTGCGTAAATCGATGCGTGGCTAATGCACTGAACGACTCGACACTTGGATGTTGTTTAGAGCAATCAGAGATCTCTTGCTGAGCTAAGAAGAATTAACGAGGACTATGAGAAGACATAATATAAGGTGCCACAACGTTAAAAAGTCAGCAGAGATTTAAGAGTAAGACACAGAAACGGATCTGAGCGTAAACTTACGCTTTGTTCTGTCAAAAAGACCCCAAAATGCACTGATTTTGATAGATCGAATTAAAGTTTCGTCTCTCTATCTTTCCCCTATAAGGTGCTGTTCATTTATTACGTAAGACGATTTGAGAGGGGAGGGGGTTCAAACAAGTTTTATTTTTTCTTACATGGGGGTGGGAGGGGTCTAGATTATCTTACGTAAGATCACAAAAATAAGCATAAATTATAAGTAAAAAAAAAATTGCCACTTTTTCTTTGCAATTATAATAATATACAACGTGGCGCTACAATGGCGACATTAATTTAACACACGGGTAGAGCTAGTGCCTATTAATCATATAAATTTTGATAGGTTAAAATAATTCGTAAATTGAAAAAAAAATGTTTTCAAACAAACTAAATAATAAAAAAGTAACTAAAATTGGGATCACCCTTGCAAAAATTCATTCATGAAATCACTTACCTATACTCCATTTACAATAAGATTAGAAATTTAAACAAACCTTTTTTACCGTCGGTTCAATCGATTTTGACTTCTATTTCGTAGGCATAAGGATGGCATTAAAAGCAGCAAACAGTTGTTATTGTAAGCACTTTTTTTGCTTTTAATGCCATCCTTATTCCTACGGAATAGAAGTCAAAATCGGTTGAATAAGCTGTAAAAAAGGTGTATAGCTGCTGGCTTACGTTAACTCGGAGCGGCAACGCGTCGTTTCGCGCGCTAACAATCGCGCAACGCGTCTTGTATGTACCTACTCGTGATCGGTCCGATTCTTTGACGGCTTATCAAAGAAACCGAGCGACGCAAGTGGTACCTACAGCGGAGGTGCTTAGTGTCTAACGGAGTATGCACTTTTCTAAATTTGAATGGGTGCCACTTTTCGCGCTTTAATATCCTATGGACGGCTCTGTGATGGACTTGAAAATTAGGATCATGTCCGCATATTCAGCTGCTGTGTAGTTCGGATGTGTATTTGCCATCACGATCACAAGTTTACACAAGCATTAATAAAATAACACAAATAAAAGCGTCCGTATCGCAAGAGATGTAAACGTACCTACTAGATTACAAAACGAAAACAAAGCAAATCGTCTTTATCGCAGTATCTAATTACACAAAAATAAATAAATAAAGCAAAAAATATTAGACACCGTAGTGTGAAGAAGTGTATCAAGGACACGGGTTCGGCTATCACTAGAAATGCAAAAAAAGAATTCGAGTTCGGTGCGGCGGCGGGTGGAAGGGAGGGCGCGCGTCGCCTGCGCCGCTCGCCGACAAAGGGCTATCTCTTTCCTTCAATTGGGTACTCTTTGCATTTGTTTCATCCTAATAGTATTGCTTATTCGTTCTAATTTCATTGATGCGATGTTATGATCCGTGACCCCGGCAAATGACCGCTGCGCGACAGTTCTTTAAATACAGGTTGCTCTAAGATGCCATTTTCTAAAATTTAAAATAAATCCGTAAATAATAACGTTTAATAGAAATATAATTTCTAAATGAAACGAAAATGTGAAAACGTATATGTTTGTTAAATTAATGTCACCATTGTGGCGCCACGTTGTAGATAAAATACATAGATACTGATCTTACGTAAGATTCAAAGGGGGGGGGGAGTTCGTCAGAAATTGTTTAAAAATGTGTTATGTAATAAATGAACAACCTCTAAGTAGCCCTGAAAAAATTATGAAACATAGGAGCTATCATTATTAATACATGAACGTTATCTTTTATCCCACCATTGCTGATCTATGCGGCTTTGAGGTGCCGACACTACATGGAGCTTTTTATTTCAAGTAAAGATAAAACGAGACTATCATGCCATTTACACGGTGCTTTATCATCAACGAATGAACGGCGATGAGTCAGAGGTAATAAACACGTGTTCACCCGTGACCCGAGTCTTTGGGGAAACAGGCCTCACGTATCTCTGGTTGTAAAAAAATAAGTTTCAGTTGAGTCAGACAACCGCGTGGATTAGTCTAGTATGTAGTAGTAGTTTGTTATAAATATTCTATTACTTACATAAGGAGAATATTTGAATTTGAATCTAAATGGGCACTTATTTTTTTATTATTTATGACTAGCTGCGCTCGCATGGAAATTCACACAGGAACCGTTCATTTTTCTGGCATAAAAAGTACCTTATTAGATGATTAGCGACCCGCCTCTGCTCGCTAACGACTGCGGCTGCGGTTTTTACGACTTTTCAAAACATCAATAATTCTTTATAAAGTCAGTATTATGTAGTTAAATATGAATATACGGCATGGCATTAAGTCCGCCTCTGTACATGTATGTGCTTGAACTATTAAATAAATAAATAAATATACAGGGTTATTGGAAAAACATTAACAACCTCTTAAGAAGTCATTGTACTCATCATTATCATACAACTTTACTATGGGACCAAACCTGAAATCACAAAAAAAAATCAGCTGTTCCCTACATTTTTTTTTACACATAACTCGCAAAACTCGACAAAATGTAGGGAACAGCTGATTTTTTTATTGCGATATCTAGTTTGATCCCATAGTAAAAGTTGTTCATAATGATGAGTATACAATTACCTCTTAAGAGGTTGTTAATGTTTTTCCAATAACCCTGTATAACTCATAAACCATCTGAAATACATTTTCTTTATGATGCTAAAAACCGCGTCAAATCCGTTGGGTAGTTACAACGCGGTTGCAGAGTTGACTTTTATTTGTAACTAGCTGTTTGGATGAAATTCATGTCTAAATATCCCCATACCAATTTCGTCTTTTACGCTACTTTAAAAAAAAACCTTTCATATAAACCTTCCATTGTGTCACCCTTTGCAAAAGTTCTATATTTATGTCTGTAATTTATAATGGTGTACATAATAAAGAGTATTCTATTCTATTCTTGTCGTAACGATAATGAACATAACAAAAAAAATTAGTCAATTAGGTTGAGCCGTTCTCATCAAGTGATGATCTTTCATACTGAGACTTTCATGCGGCAAGTTATTAGATATGCTGAGATAATCGGGAATAGTGTAGCTTTCTATCAGTTAAGGGTATTTAGTAATCCAATCAGTAGTTCATGTCTATTACCACCATCTCTGTCTATTCACCAAAGGACGTTGTACGACCGACGCCGGTGTAACCTTATTAAAACACATTTTTAACACATGGGAAGAGTCGCAAGACGCCATAGGAATTTTTTGTGACCTCTCCAAGGCATTTGATTGCGTCGATCACGAAACCTTGCTTTTGAAACTTGAACATTACGGACTCGGAAAACTTGCGCTCAGTTTAGTTAGTTCTTATTTAAATGATAGACAACAGCAAGTTCAAATAAATGGTGTCAATTCACTTGGTTTAACAGTAAAAATGGGTGTGCCACAAGGCTCGATATTGGGTCCTTTCCTCTTTTTAGTGTATATTAATGATCTACTCCATTTATTAAAAAATCAACCACAAATGGTGTTATTTGCTGATGACACTTCCTTAATTTTTAAGGTAAATAGACGTGCTACAAATTTTGACGACGTAAATAACGCCCTACTGCAGGTCCAAAATTGGTTCACTGCTAATAATTTAGTATTAAATGGGAAAAAAACTAAGTGCATAAGATTTTCTTTACCAAATGTCAAGAGTAGTGATTGTGAGATAATATTGAATCAGGAGAAACTTGAATTCGTCGAAAAAACAGTTTTCCTAGGGATCACGCTCGACTCAAGGCTACAATGGGGTCCTCATTTAACATCTCTTGCAGGACGGCTCAGTTCGGCAGCTTATGCTGTCAGAAAAATCCGTCAATTTACTGATGTAGGTACCGCGAGACTAGTCTATTTTAGTTACTTTCATAGTATCATGTCTTACGGTATTTTACTTTGGGGACGGGCAGCAGACATTGATTCTATTTTTATTCTGCAGAAAAGAGCCATCAGAGCCATATATAATCTCCGCAAGCGCGATTCTCTAAGGGAACTGTTTAAGGATATTAACATCATGACGGTGCCTTGTCAATATATCTACGAAAACATCATGTATGTAAGGAAAAATTTACATCTTTTTAGCAAAAGAGGTGAAAGACATAATTATAGTACTAGAAATAGGGACCTTTTAGTTCAACCAGGTTTCAGACTAGCAAAAGTAGACTCATCTTTTATGGGGTACTGTTTAAAATGTTATAATAAAATACCTCCCCACATTCTTCAACTGAATGAGACAAAATTCAAGTCATGTATAAAACGCACACTATGTAGGCAGGCATATTATAAGTTAGGAGATTACATCGCTGATAAAAATGCCTGGCTCAATGCTGGTCCTGCTCCACAACCACAACTAATTGATTAACACTTGAAAACACTGTTGGAGCTGCTGAAGATTGTAAGACTATCTTTGCATTGTATAAACTCAATTTCCTTTGTATTGTATAACTGCATAGCACAGATGTGAGTTCTATGTACTATTGAGCTACCATTTACCGGGTAATATGTTTTTCATTGACTAGAATGTGCCCTGGCGGCTGAGAGTATGTCATGCTCGCTCAAGTGTCTCGCTGACGGTGGCGTGTGTGTTGGATCATTCGGTTCCCTACAAAATGGTTGAGCTGGATGGTGCTGATCCATGCGTCATGTTCGTGAACGGGCGCCGTCAGTTGGGGCTGGTCATCTTTTAGCTGCCACGGCTTATTTTTAATTATTTTATTTTTGGATTGTTATTTTGTTACTAATTGCTGTACTCTGGACACTTTTAACGCGTACTTGATTTTTATTTATTTTTTACATCGTTCTCACATATTTATAAATTCAACATATGATGTAACTAATAATTTTGTAAAAATATTATTTAAAAAGAGTGTCCATGGAGTTTCTTGCCCGTTCTTCTCCATAGGTACCTACTACGCTTTGGAATGGGCAACTAGCTTCATTTTTTCCTGACTGACCGACTTCTTGACAATTCAAAAGTGCCTGTAAATGGTTTAATTGAAATAAATGCTTTGAGTTTGAATTAGATCACCTTTAATAAAAACAGCTCATAATAATTCTATCTTGTCAAGACTCAACAGTCTACCTCGCAATATACTACAGTTCCCGACAACGTATTCTCATCAGAACAGTATCAGCAGTATATGTAAACAATACCAGTGAACGGTAACACACGGCGGCACATACATATGTCAATAAGGAAGTGTTGGAAGCGCTTCCCTATTGCCACGGGAAAGATAGAAATTGTGTCAGCTGCTTTTTCCTCCAAGTGGCGCAGCGATTGCGAGTCAACAAAGGAAATATATTTGATTAAATACTTTGTTAGTTGAAGGTACGACGTTATGCGGTAACATTACTATAGGGATTTTTGAGACATACAGTTCAGAATTTCAGATGTTGTGCGCGTGTATCATTTCTAACGTGACGATATTATCGACGTCCACGTCCATGTCCATAAAATCTACGGAAATATGTGTACGTTTATAACGTTAGGCACATCACATTGGACAAACGAATTACACAAATTCTGATCGGGAAAAAATCTACAAGTCGATAGACCATTTCAGTAAGCAAAGTTCAACGCCTAGTGTTTATGTGTAAAAAGCGGTACAATAACATAAACTAATTTCTGCCGTTAGAAGACGTAATAATAATTGATTGCAAGAATACTAGTAAATTCTTCTACTACTTAAATCAAATAGTGCAATCTTTACTTCATGGGTTGTATGTTGGGGTCAAGGTCACTAAGTTGCATTTTAAGTAATTGAAACCTTTCAATACCTGTGTTTCGTCACCACTACAGGTACTAGGCAGTACTTAAGTGGGTCAAGGTCAATCGAATGCATTTTTAAAAAGGTATGAACAGTAACGTTACCTGTATTATAATGCTTTCTCCGCTGCACGCGTTGTTTAGGGTTCAAGGCGAACCACATGGATTGAAAAAGAACAGCTTTCACTCCCCTCGGTATAAAACACATGTGTACCCATTTTATACACACGCTAACATAAAGACTTACGTAAAAAATATCTTCGTTATCAACGTGGTGCAGACATTATTTCGCTATATGAATTGATTTGCAAAATACTAACTGAGATTACATTATTGTACTACGCGACATTTAAGTTCCACAACATTTTCAAACCACCACAATCGTGATTAACAGTTTTTTCATTATTAGGTAGCTTTGGCCTTGGGAAATACCTACTAAAACTATAAATAACACCTCACAAAAAAAAATGAAACAGCAATTTGACGTTTTTATAGTCGCCGTGAACTCGACCTTAACAGTTGTGCCAACTAATCGAATCGTTCTACGATTAAGAAAATGACCAATTCCCACGCAAGTTTTTCTCCGAATTTATCGTGGCTTTTACACACATTTAGATTAATCAGTCGAAGTTCTAAATTAATATATAGGTCAACAAATATTTGTCCCAATGGCGGACGAAACGGCATAGAATGCGGACACTTTAAAACTAGTTCAAGTTGTCGAACAAACTTTATATTCGTACCATTTTTAGTCAGGATATCTGAATTCCGACCTAAAGTTGGGAGGGACAAATGGAATAACTGATTTAGGTTTATTTATTTTAGTGTTGGTTTATTTTGTTGGGGCGAAATGAATTGTTTACCAAAAAATAAATAGTGAACTGAATTGGTTTAGTTTCGGGATCATTCGTTTTAAATGTCACCGAACTGGCACACTTTTCTCCAGTGTCTTTTGATAAATGATATTTATTTCTGTGAATTGGTAAAAAAACACTTTCACACGTTAAAATAAATTATGTTTTAAAACTAGATGACGTCGGTGTTCCGGTTCCCTATCTGACTAAGCTCTATCATTTCGACCTACTTTCAAAACAGTATTTTCCCCACGAATGGTGCTCAATTTTCTCACATACATATCGTAGTAGGAATTCTTTGGTGCTTCACTATCAAAAAAACCAAGTACTCTTTGAACGTTAAGTATTTTATACATTTATAAGACCTACCAAAGGCTCTTTGATGGTTTATAATGGCGATATTTTATCCCCCGCGGTCAAGAACGACGTATCGCCGAGATTGTCTCTTGCATCTCGTAAAGAACGCTGTCCTTGTATGTGAAATATTTAGAGAGCGTGGAACTCAAATAAATTCTGGAGACCCGGGTTGCAATGGCAAAATATGTATTGCAGACACGATATAAGTTTGTAGGATATTTTATTTGCAACTTTAACATAGAAATACATAAACTCACACCTTCTTCTCATTGGGGTAGGCAGAAACTAAAGAACGCCACCTGTTACGACCCTTACATACTCCTTTTAACTTTAACCCACTTTATACTACATTTATATCAAATATTGTGGTATTAGATTGTGCTTACCAATTATTACCCATAAGTCAGTAATTGATAGACGTGTGTCTGTTCAGTATATTATTTACACGAGCCTTAATTAACCAGCAGCTTAGTTATTTTCCTAAGTAAATATGACTGACATAGATACTTAATCTCATTTCATACGGTACAACTAATTTATGATTGTTCTCCTAAATTTGTCACTTCCTTTTAATATTTTTTTATTATATTTTTTTATCGAATGTGTTAAAGATGTAAGTAAATAGAGGTCAATAAAGTTGTCGCCTACAATATGGGAAGAGCGCTGATGTCTGAAATATAGATATTTTATATCTAGTTCAGACACAGATGTTCAATATCTGATCATAGAATAAAATGTATTATAGTGAAACACTATTATTATTTAATTGTCTGTATATTTTTTAACAAATAAATTATTCTTATTCGATTCTATTCAATACTGTATAACCCGGCCTCAGCACAATTGCAAAAGGTATTATTAATTAAATACTATATTATACATCGGGAATTTCACAGTAGCAAACCGGAGACTAGGTTTGGTGCCCTGTTGATGGATAAACCGTAACAGGCGAAATGTGGGTGTTACCATGGGTACACCGTCCTCTGCCTAACGCTTCGGAGATTACAGGCGTGATTTTATGATATGATACTATATTGCCTAAGGATTATGGCGATTTACGACGAATACAATGATAATAATTATCTGAGATGAAAGTGAAAACGTGTCTATTGGCTGCATGCGCTTCAACGATTTGAATGAGAGCTGCCAAGTCGTATTTGGCACGTGCTGTGTAATAACGGTAATTGGTATTTAATGAACGTAATAACGCATCACTATGTGGGCGTGTGATATTACAATATAACTAGCGACCCGCCTGTGCTTCGCTCAGGTGGAAACTACTGATGTGGCGACATGTCAAAACATCGAGATTTTTGTACTATATCTATCTAAATATTTATTTTTTACACATTATATAGGTAGGTACATAAATATTTACTCTTTGTTATTAATTATAAATCTTCCGGAATAAATTATCTAAATGATGGTGAAAACCCTGTTCCGGAATAAATTCTGTAAATGATGGTGAAAACCAAAATCTGTTGCGTAGTTTAGAAGACACGCGATCACACAGACACGAAAAGCGACTTTAAAGTCGCTTACAACGAATAACGATAAACAACGAAAAACGCTAACAACAAAACGAAAACAACAAGAAAAAAACCAACGCTTTTATTAAATAATGAATGTAAGGTAAGTATAATAGGTATAGATACAGTCATTCAGTGATAACATCGCACCTAAGCAAATCTTACTCTAGAAAGTTTAGGATTGATCTTCGTTTTTTGGTTGAAATGAATGAAAATGTGTCGACCTCGTAATTCCTTATCACCTTAAGGTTGAATGACTCTTACAAGTCATAAAACAACGGGGTCTTTTTTTAAATTTCAGGACCCACGTGAGGTTTATTCCCAGTCGTCCCCACCCCGTCGTCCCCACTGGGCACGAGTGGGAAAAATAGTTTCGTTCCTCCCCAGTGATGACGATTGGAACTTTTTATTTCCCACTCGTTCCGCTATAGACCGACAGTCAAAATACAATAATGGGGATTTAAAGAAGAGATTTCACACGGATTGTTAAAATGTGCCCAGTGGGGACGATGGGGTGGGGACGACCGGGAATAAACCCCACGTGACAGTTATGAATTCATATGATAGTTCAACTTTAGTGATGTTTCAATTAACTGAGAGTTTTTGACAAAACTGCGTTAAAAGCAATCACGAGGTCGACCCAAAAGTTAAGAAAATCCATTCTCCTGCCGTTATCCCAATTTTTTTGTGGTCGGCGCAAGATATATTTTCCTTCCATACTTCTCCATTACTCGTCATCTCAGTAGTCACTCCCTTTCTAACCATATCATCATTCACGCAGTCCATCCATCGTCTTTGGTCTTCCCCTACTCTTATAGCCATCGAAATTCATAATCAAAACTTTTCTTACTACATTTTCCTCCAAAACCAAAAGTTAAGATAAATCGTGTAAATAAATGTTATTGTAAGTTATATTTTCCATTTACAATGGAATCGGTGCAATACTTTCCAAGGCGACTTTCTCTTAATAATTGCGATAGATAGAATGGAACAATAATAAAAGTAAGTGCACTATCTTAAGTCCACCATTCACGCGTAATAGGAGACTACTGTAGGTACTGTAAATTGTAGACGGCTATCTTATCTTGACCCCATATTTATAGAGCGCGCGAACGCTGGCTGGTTAAATTGCACCTGTGTCTGTACAAACGAGACGTTTAATATTTATTGTGGAAAGGTCTAGTCGTAGTGACGTGTTTTTGTAACAAAACGACGCGTTAAATATTGTTATGGAAACTTGGGAACTCGTATTCCTTTATGTCTTAAAGCGTTACGTCTCCCAGTGTTAGTACGCCAATTTTAAGTTGATTTCAGAGTGACTAAGCACTATTGGAAAAGTTATAAAAATGTTTTAAGTTGTAGCGTAAACTGAACTTTATTGTGTAGGAATTTATGTTATTTTTCCATTAATTCGTATTTGTTTACATTTTGGCAAATAAATCGCGAATGCAGATTAGATACCATTAAAATTGTTTTTTTTTAAATTTTTTATTGTATTTTTGTTTTAGTTAAGGCGAGCAGAACTGAGGGTACTGCTATTTTAAATATACAATAGGCTAGTGTCAGCGATCATCTACATGAAACATCAGAAGGCCAATTCTCGTAATTTAAAACGTTCAAAATCTAGTTCCAGTCTCATCTCGGCGACAAACAAATGGCAAAAAAACTTGTCAAAATGTAGGGAAATTAGAGGTATTTTTGACAGATTGAGACCGAGATCAATATGAGAACGTTCTTAAAATTACGAGAATTGCCCCTCTAGTATTTGTTACTTGAGGATTAGCTCAGCTTATTTAGGTACTCTGTCTCATACCAATTGCAACCCAGCGTCATAACTACTACATAAATAGTAATAGACCTACATCGCATTGGAATTTTGAAGGTGAGCCATAATTTTGATTCAGTGTTAGCGCAGCAGGCTATCTAAAATAAAACTTGCCCACAGTTATGGCTTAGATATTAAAATTTAACAACTTTCTAAAAAAAAACTTCGCTGATACCTTTGAAAAGGTTTTTATGCTAACAACATCAATATTTGGCGACAAATCTGAGGTCGAATCAAGTTTGAAAATATGTTTCATTGTTGACTAATTGAGAGTGGGTTCATGAGAAACAAAATATGTTTTAGACCTGGTTTGAAACTCCTGTAATCAGAAAGCCAATTCTTGTAATTTAAAACGTTCAAAATCTAGTCGCAGTCTCAACTCGGCGACAAAAAAATGTCAAAAACTTGTCACGTTGACGTATTTTTGACAGATTGAGACTGAGATCAAAGTGTGAACGTTCTTAAAATTACGAGATTTGCCCCTCTGTTTTCAAAAGACTATCGTCAGCAGATGGCTTTTTCAAATGCGATGGCGGGCCACTTGTTAGCCCGCGGGCCTGGGGTTGAGCAGCCTTGCATTAGACAAAACGACTCAGCAATAACTACGCCGAACTTAGCACGTATACCCGTACAAATTAATGCAATTATCACGTAAAGAACTTCAAAGATATGGATACAGTGTATTATGCATTTACACAGAAGTAAGATAAAAAGCTCATAAAAGCATTGACAGAATATAAACAAGGTTTATAATGAAAAAACGTAATGAATAATAACGCGTTTTTTATCGTCTGTGGTGAGCAATTGCTTCATTCATTATTTATTATCTTCGCGTTCGTATCTTGTACATATAAGTTTATCTTTATTGTTGAGCTTGTGAACGAAGAGCTAGACCTGGTTTGCCAGGTGGCGGATTCATAACTGGACAGGCCAGTTTTCACAGGACGTGTGTCCGTGTAAAGAATGTCGGATTATGAAAATTGTATTTCTTAACGTATTGTCGTTGAATAGTGAGGCATTTATGATATACTGAATATCGTAAAGCTTCTTTAATATTGCATATTAATCATGTTATTAAATACAACCGATTAACCGGTTAAGATAGATGAAGTATTGCTAAGTTAATATTTAGTCATCTGACTCTTTATTTCAAACTAGCTTCTGCCCGCGACTTCACCTGCGTGGTAATCTATACTATAAAATATAATAATAATAAAGCCTCTTTATTCCTTAATTAATAAATAGTTACATAAACGCTAATAAATAATTAATAAAGTTACATAAAAGATACTAAATAAAAGAGTTTACTTAAATACTAGATAAAATTAAGGAAATTAATTAATTAAGGACCCCTCTTTGGGTAAAGGCCTCCTCCCTTGCCACTCTTTTCTGTCCTGTGCTGCTGTAGGCCAATTCTGACCTGCTACCTTTTCGATCTATAAGATATAACCTATGGCATTCGGCAATAATGTATCTATCGTCCAAGAAATAACTTTTGAAATCGGATCAGTACTTCCAAAGATCCTTCCTACATCCAAATTTTACCTGTTTATAATATTAGTGAAAACAACCCATAACAAAATTACCATTCAAAGCGCTGACAAAACTACACACATTACCATCTTTAACCAACAACTACAATAGAAATGTAGCACCGCTAACTGCTAAGATACGATAGGTTGAACTAAAGTCGGGGGCCATTGCCATCTAATTTAAGAGGACCGGTCCAATCTAAACTAAAGCGCTCGAACCCTAACATTAGACTGTGGGAAAGACTAGAAAGCTCGCCTATCTAAAATACTGCCTGTCGAACGCAAACTGTTGTACTACATGGTCTAAAAAGCTAGAGCACTTTAAGAACCTATTTATCTCAATGGGCTGTCACAACTTGTGTTGGTTGATAAGCACGACCATTTTGTTATTCTGTTTATAACTTGTTTCTAAAGGTCACTAGACTTGGTGCGATCAATTTGAACAGACGGACCTGAGCCAGATCAGTCTGACAGAATTAACGCATATACGCACGAACCATGTAAAATGCCGACCCCACTATAGTTGGGAAACGGCGGCAGATGATCATGACACGAAACAATCTCATCAGTTTAAAGTTAAGCAATTATTAGCTTCAGGGAGTGGTCGCTGCGGCAATAATCGTATAATGTAAATTGCGTAAGCTTGCCACATTTGGTACAGACTCTGCT
Source organism: Globia sparganii (assembly GCA_949316385.1). Classification (NCBI taxonomy): domain Eukaryota; kingdom Metazoa; phylum Arthropoda; class Insecta; order Lepidoptera; family Noctuidae; genus Globia; species Globia sparganii. The sequence goes on from OX438675.1 coordinate 3,701,847, forward strand.
GATGTTAAACGGGTCAGTAGGTAAAACGGTTTTCTTGTCAGCCTTTAGACTTTAAAGTAACATAGAAGGAACTTGTTTTCGTTAATAGGGTAACTAATATTTTAGCAGACGTTAATATGATTGATACAGGCGCCTTCCGTTATCATGGCGTAATGTGTCAATTACCAGTGATTGAACGCCTACATCACTAATGTCTCGAATACGAGTTTTGGTTTTTTTTTTTTTGTTCAAGTTATTAAGCTGTATAACGAGTATAATTGACGATAATAAGATCCTCTTCCGAACCATTTATTATTGAGTTTTATTATGTAGAGAACCACTTAGCATAGATTTATCAAGACATGTTGGTCATCATCTGCCTAGCCTTTTCCCAACTATGATGGGGTCGGCTTCCAGTCTAACCGGATACAGCTGAATACCAGTATTTTACATAGAGCGACTGCCTATCTGACCTCCACAACCCAGTTACTGGGTAATACCTCTTGGTAAGAATTGATCAACCTGTGCGGCTGTTATTATTTAGCCACGTGGTATGACAATTTTTTTAATTGGAGGATTGCCTAATGTATAATCAGATTAAAATTACGTAAAGGGCTTTATCAAAAGCCATAGTATAAGAAGATACACGTGCCACAGCGTACTTATAATACTTTATTAATTGATTGTAGACTTTAAAACCGACGTGACCTAATTAGATAGTATTTAATGTTTCTTTCATTGTCTCAACGGACTAAGATGTTTGATCATGAAACAGAAGGCCAACTCTCGTAATTTAAAACATTCAAAATCTAGTTGCAGTCTCATCTCTGCGACAAACAAATGTCAAAAACTTGTCAAAATGTAGGGAAATCAGAAGTATTTTTTGATAGATTGAGACTGAGATCAGACTGTAAACGTTCTTAAAATTACGAGAATTGCCTCTCTGGGCTAATCACTGCTCAATAACCAATCAACCGCACCATAACTAACATTCTTTAAAAGTTTTGAACGTAATAGGATTTGGTCAGTGGGTCGCGTTACGGGCGGGTTTTAAAGAAAACCCGCCCGTCCGCCCGCAAATCCTATTACGTTCGAAAATATAGAAGTACTAGCTTTTGCCCGCGACTTCGTCCGCGTGGGTTTCGTACTTTCCTCAAATAAATTTAACACCGTCTCCACCTCCCCCTGAAAGGTATTTCGAAAATTATTGATTACGATCTTTATACTTATTTTATTTAAAGAAATAAGTATTCGGGCCAATATTTTAGTTAAACTACCTAAGATGTTTCAAATAAACTATCCTCCCTTTTCATCACGACAGGGCTTGTTTTTGCATTTGGTACGTTTCCATTTTTATGATATAAAGATTATTTATACCCATTTTCGTGTTAATAGAAGTTGAAGTTTCTACTCCTTAAACTTTATTACCCTTTTCCACCCCGGTAGGAGTCGAATAAGTAAAACCCTAAAACTGATACTTTTTTATTTTAAGTAAGTAAGTAGTAAACCCCTAAAAGTGACAATCTTTATTATTTACTGAGGCAAATGTTGAAAAGTTTCAAGTTTCATAACCAAAGGAATAAGATCACCTTTTCACCTTCACAGTTTTTATCCCCATAGGGGCGAAATATTGAAAACATGTTTGGGACGTTTCCATATCTTGACTCAAAGATTATTTATACCAATTTCCCATTGAATCGAGCCACGCAATAAAATACTCCTCTGTGATATGGACTACCCCCGTTCACCCCGTTAGGGTTAGATTTTCGAAAAACCCAGTCACACTTTTTTATTTATTTTGGTCTTAAGTATACATACTGAGTTCCGAGTTTATATTATTGGACCGCGCGATAAAATTCTTCCATACAAACTGACACCCTCAATCTCCCTTTAGAGCAGAAAAACATAAAATGAAAAACTATAATTTACTTAGATATGTATTTGTGCCAAGTTTGAAGCTTAAATTTATTCATACCATTTTTTTGGAGTAAATCAAGCTACGCACTATAATACCGGCCTTAAAAATCGAATTACCACTTATTTACCCGTCAGGGGTCTACTTTCGAAAGACCCATTTCTTATTACTTACTTAGGCAAATATTCCTTCCAAGTTTCAAGTTTATTAACCAAATGAATAAGATTTTTCGTATAAAGTTTTTCCCCACTTTTCACCCCATACAGGAGGAATTTTGAAAAATGTTTGGGATGTGTTCATAACTTGACTCAAAAATTATGTCCAACAGTTTTCGAGTTAATCAAGCCACGCAGTAAAATGGAAAATTAACTACTCCTTTTCACCCCGTCAGAGGTAGATTTTCGCAAAACCCTGATACATGTTATTCTTTACTTTTGGTATTATGTATAAATACTGAGTTTCGACTTAATCGGAGACCGCACATTAAAATTCTTCCATACAAATGTTGACACCCCCTAATCGCCCTTTAGGGGGTAGTTTAGAAAAGCAAAAAATGCCAAAATTCACAATTTACTTAGATAAGTATTCATGCCAAGTTTCAAGTATATTAACCAAATGAATAAGATTTTTCATATAAGCTGTATCCCCACTTTTCACCCCCACAGGGGTGGAATTTTGAAAAATCGTTTGGAATGTGTTCATTACTTGACTCACAGATTATTTATACCAATTTTTGAGTTAATTAAGCCAGGCGTAAAATTTGCCCTGTAAAATTAACTACCCCTTTTCTCCCCGTTAGGGGTAGATTTTCGAAAAACCCTGATACACGTAATTCTTTATTTTTGGTATTAAGTATAAATACTGAGTTTTGAGTTAATTGGACCGCGCGTTAAAATTCTTCCACACAAATTTTGACACCCCCCAATCCCCTATTAGGGGGTAGTTTAGAAAAACAACAAATGCCAAACTTTATAATTTACTTAGATAAGTATTCGTGCCAAGTTTCAAGTTTATTAACCCAAGGAATAAGATTTTTCATATAAGCTGTATCTCCACTTTAAACCCCCACAGGGGTGGAATTTTGAAAAATCGTTTGGGACTCACAGATTATTTATACCAATTTTTGAGTTAATTAAGCCAGGCAGTAAAATTTACCCTGTAAAATTAACTACCCCTTTTCTCCCCGTTAGGGGTAGATTTTCGAAAAACCCTGATACACGTAATTCTTTATTTTTGGTATTAAGTATAAATACTGAGTCTTGAGTTAATCGGACCGTGCATTAAAATTCTTCCATACAAATTTTGACACCCCCCCATCCCCCTCTAGAAGGTAGTTTAGAAAAACAAAAAAGACCAATTTTCATAATTTACTTAGGTAAGTATTCGTGCCAAGTTTCAAGTTTATTAACTCAAGGAATAAGATTTTCCATACAAACTTTCATCCCCCATTTAACTCCCTTAGGGGTTGAATTCCGAAAATTCCTTCCTTATTCCTCGTCTACATTATAAAAGGAACCTCTGTGCAAAATTTCAGCTTTCTAGGTCCAGGGGTTTGGGCTGGGCGTTGATGAGTCAGTCAATCAGTCAGTCAGTCAGTCAGTCAGTCAGTCAGTCAGTCAGTCAGTCAGGACTTGTCTTTTTATATATATAGATAGACAATAGACGAGTATTGTCAATGTCGTAAGTAAACTACGCATGTATCGGAATCGAGCACGATAAGGCAAAAATGGAATTCTCCGTCTTTTCCCCTTATGCTGCGTGATTCCCGGTGGCGATCTCTACGCAACAGGATCAGCATCACGACGTTCATTTGTTGTTTGACTACTATTGGAGGTGTCTGACGCTCTCTCATACCCTCAGGCTGTCGGCAGTCTGATCCCCTGTAGAGTAAACCAATCATATGTTTACAAAGTTTCAACTAACCAGCGCTGCTCTTGTGATGTAGTCAGTCCGCGATCACCGCTCCATCGGCACACCGGCATTGACTTGACGCCGGCGTCGGCGCCACTGCGGACGCACACACGCACACACACACACTGGCACTGTCACTGGCACTATGCAGCCAACACTGGCACTCGCGCACCACACTGGACACACGACACGACGTACGGCGGCGTTGCCGTCCAAAACTTCACTGATCACTGCGTCCGAATGCTTTCACTGCACCTGTAACAAGTGATGAGGTGATGTTAGATTATATTCTGGTAAATGATTTGGGTCAACTGAAAGTTGCATCATATTATGAAGGATAGATTGATAAAGTTGGAACTAATTGTTGTGGACACAATGAAGAAGACAGTCCAGCTGTAGATGTCATTTCAGAGTCTATCGTAAGTCAGATTTATAAACACTCCTGAGATTAAATAAAACAATCTGAAAAATAGTTCCTGCAATACAGTCTCAGATTGGAGAACACTTTCTCACATTGCCTTACTAAAGTTCTTTCAGATGGTTCAACAACAGTAGTACAACCCCTTTTTTTTTTTTTTTTTTTTTTTTTTTTTTTTTTTTTTTTTTTTTTTTTTTTTTTTTTTTTTTTTTGTGGATGGGAAATCATCCAATGACCCCTCCCGCTCTGGGTGGAGCAGAAGGGAGTGTCAGACTCTTACTGACTAAAACCCACCCGTGTTCCTTCCTTAGCCCTTTGTGTTCCGGGGTAGCGGTAACCCTTTCGGACAATCCCGCTGCCCCGGCAGGCTTCGGCCCTATCGGGCCCCTTCCTAATGCTGACATCTCTTACATACACGCCGTCCGGCACGGGCCTGGTCCTGATCGGACGGAGAGTTACCCATTACTCTCCGCCCGCAGGCCCGCGCCTACGGTGGCCGGGAGTCGTCTCGCGGCTCCCGACGCCCGGGGCGTCTCCCGCGGCGGCTGGGACGTGAGGCCCTCTCCCTCAGCCGTCCCGCCACCTCCTTCGCTAGCATGACTGCTTCGCAGAAGGAGGTGACTGCCTCCCACTCCCTCTCGCCCCGGACCATGGCTTGAACCAGGGCCGGGCGCGAGAGGTCGCCGCCGCCGCCGATCGCCTCTGCGAGAACACGGCGGTGCTCCGCCCAATTGGGGCATACCGCCACCGTATGCTCCACCGTGTCCTCCGGGCGACCCTCGCAGTGGTGACACCCGGGCGTATCCTCCCGCCCGATAATGTGCAGGTACCTCCCGAAACACCCGTGTCCGGTGAGGACCTGCGTCAGGCGGTAGGTGAGGGCGCCGTGGCGCCTCTCTAGCCACTCCTCAAAGAGGGGTCTTACCGCCGCTATCGCGGCGTGCCCTTAGTACAACCCCTTGGCCTTGCTTTATCAAACTCTTGTCAAAGACAAAACGCTTTAAAAAAAAAAAAAAAAAGAACACCGACGTTTAACCTGTAACCGTCGCTGCTTATAAAAGTAGATTCATGCGTCACTTCATCTCCCTAGATTACAACAGGTTGTAAAGGGTCAAAGTTCGTCGACCCCTCTGATAGAAGTTTGTGCCAATCTGGACAAACCTGTTCCATTGAATGGCTGTAACATAAAACTTGAATAGCACAATACATCACCTGCAAAATTGTTTACAAAACTGAGATGAGGTAGTAAGTAGTTAAAAATTCCACCTTGGATGTAGGAAGTTTAGATAAATCTCGTCGTAAAAGGGTATAAAATGATACATAATATAACATTAGCTACATCTCGGCGGTCTAAAGTCGTTATTTAGTTTTACGTGGCTACGTCTGGTCGTAGCGTCGACGTAATATTTTACGGTCTATAAACGGACGGAACCACATTGTTGCTTTAGAGCCGGGGGTATTACCTGCATTGTTTCCTTACAAACTAACACGTACGATACTATGGTATGAATGCAAGTATGTAAACATGGCAAGCGATGTTGTGTGCTATTGATGGTTCGCCGACAAATGGGCTAGAAAACGCTTTGTCATTAAAATAAGTCCTTTCAGATGTGCCGTCTTTAAAGATACTTCGATACTTCTACCATGCTAAGGGAGCTGGAAGTTCTACATTAACCCCTTTATTCATAAACGTTTTATGGACTATCTTAAAACTTAATCATCGTTAATAAGTAAACCTCAAAAGTATTAACAGGACTACGGTAATGTAAGTTACCTACTCTTGTCAATGTATTAATTTACCATAGGAAAGTCATAAATACTAATATGTGGCAGCAAAAGGACACACAGGAATGAAATATGACATTGCACAATTTGACATATAATGATAATCGATTCCACATAATTGATACTAACTATTATGTTGGTAATAATTTATATTTGACAAGAGATAGATTTAATATTGTTAAGTACTATCTTTCTAACTATCTAAAAAGACAGATAGCTGTGTCGCTATCATACTATTTTTCTATTTCAGCCAATAATTTGGCTAAACAAATTGCTCCTTTTGAGCAATGCAATGACTTTTTGAACTTATCTGTCAATAATTTGGTCAAAATTAATGACATTAATCATCATTTAAATTAGAAATTAGGACAATAGAGGCAACCTCTTGCGAAATTGTAAATAAAGCAAATAATAAGTCAAAGGAAAGTGTAAAAAAATTAAATAGTATCAATCTGGTGCATCAAAACATTCAAGGTTTTTTAAACAAAGACTTAGAAGTAGAATTATTCCTGAATTGTAACAATATAGATATTCTTTGTATGACAGAACATTGGCTTAAAAGCCACCAGTTCATGTTCAATTTTAGTAATCACCAGGTTGGTAGTTCATTCAGCAGAGTAAATGCTATACATGGTGGCTCATTAATTTTAGTAAATAACCAGCTTAAATTTAAAGACCGAAAGGATATTGTGAGCCTCTCTGTTGAGCGTACAATTGAAATAGCCTGTATAGAATTGGAGCAGTTCATTATATTAAGTGTGTATAGACCTCCTTCAGGATTGTATGATTGTTTTGAAAAAGTTATGGATGAAGTGTTGCACAAAATCTGTAATACAAACAAGTCCATCATCACTTGTGGTGATTTTAATGTTAATTTGTTAGAAAATTCTGGATTAAGTACTAAAATCATAAGTTTGTTTCAGTCATACAATCTTGCTAACCAATTTTTGGAGCCCACTAGAATAACTCCTACTAGTGCCACATGCCTAGATAACATATATACAGATGCTATACCAACCCGCAAAGAAATTATTAATTCAATAGACTCAGATCATTGCGGACAATTGATCACTATTCCAAATTTAAACAAAAAGGCTACTAAAAAAGATATCACTGTAAACCCAAAAACAACTAAACGCTTGGAAACATTTAAGACTAAACTTCTGAGTAAATTACCACTTTTGTTGACTAATGATGACCCTAATCAACAATTTAATGATTTTTTTAATATGTATTGCACACAATTTGATAATACATTCATTCCAAAGACATTATCGGTTAATAGTAACGCTTCCTTCAGCGACTGGGCCACCATTGGTATACATAAAAGTAGAAAACGACTTTATGAATTATATGAAGAACGGATTTGTATAAACACTGCTGAATTTAATTTATATGTTAGAAATTATTCTAAAATATTTAAAAAAGTTTGTAGTATAGCCAAGTCACGTTACTTGAGTTCAAAAATTAAAAATAGTAGTAACATTATTAAAATGACTTGGAATGTAATTAATAGCGAAACGGGAAAGTCATGCAACCGAAGTAGTGACTACAGCCTTGCTATTAATGACAATATAATTAAATCAGATTCTCAAGTCGCCGCGGCCTTTGAAAATTTCTTTGCAGAGATTCCCGTATCAACTACTAGATCTTTAAACTCATCACCCACTGCTGCAGAGTCTTTGCTTAAGGAAAATGTTCCAGTTTGTGATTCTGAATTTCACTTCGAATATGTCACCTGTAAAGATATAATTAAAACCTTTCACACATTAAATGTTAAAAAGACCGCAGATCTTTGGGGTAATTCTGTGGATGTTGTTAAGTCGATTATAAACATTGTAGCACCTACTTTAGCTGTTATATTTAATAATTGTATCGACCGTGGTGAGTTTCCTGATCTTATGAAAAACAGTAAAATAATACCATTGTTTAAATCGGGTAGTACATCAGACCCTACTAACTATAGACCCATTTCAGTACTACCTACCTTTAGTAAAATTTTTGAAAAACTTATTTTAAACCAAATGCAAAGATTTTTTAATAAAAATAAATTACTGCATAACAAACAGTTCGGTTTCACAAGGGGTCGTTCGACTACCGATGCCGGAGTTGAACTTTTAGGACATATTTATAATGCCTGGGAGGACAAATGCGATGCGTTGGGCATCTTTTGCGATTTGTCCAAGGCATTCGATTGTGTTCATCATGAAACATTAATCAGGAAACTGCACCACTACGGAATCCGTAACGCCTCCCTGGATCTTCTTACTTCTTACTTAAGTGATAGGATTCAGAGGGTTGATGTTAACGGAAAAAGATCACCCGGATCTGTAGTAAGAATGGGGGTCCCCCAGGGCTCAATTCTTGGCCCATTTCTATTTATTATTTATATTAATGACTTGCCTTACCTCATAAAGGATAATCATGATATAGTGTTGTTTGCAGATGACACTTCACTTGTATTTAAACTTAAACGTCAGCAGCTGGTTACTGACAATGTAAATAGCGCCCTCGCAAAAGTAGTTGACTGGTTTAATGTTAATAACCTACTACTTAACGAAAAAAAAAACCAAATGTATTAAGTTTACGATACCCCATGTTAGACAAGTCGAAACTAGTGTTCTCATAAAGGATGAAGAGTTAAAACCCGAAGATATCACAGTATTCTTAGGCATAACATTGGATGCCAAGCTTCAATGGGGCCCCCATATAGATAAAATGTCAAAAAAGCTTAGCTCTGCAGCATACGCCGTTAGGAAAATTCGTGATTTAACTGATTTAGAGACAGCCCGTTTGGTTTACTTTAGTTATTTTCATAGTGTGATGTCGTACGGTATTCTGTTGTGGGGAAATGCCGCCGATATTCAGACAATTTTTATTTTACAAAAAAGGGCAATTCGTTCCATTTATAAATTAAGTCCCAGACACTCCCTCAGAGACAAATTTAAAGAGATAAATATAATGACTGTGCCTTCTCAGTACATTTATGATAATCTTTTGTATGCACATAAAAATATTAATCTATTTAAAAAATACAGTGATATCCATAACATAAATACTAGGAACAAACACAAATTTGTTGTTCCTTCATCAAGGCTCAAAAAAATAGGTGGCTCGTTTAGATGCCAATGTATACGTTTTTATAATAAACTTCCTAGTCACATTCAAGAACTAAGCCTAAATAAATTCAAATCTTTTATAAAGCGTAAACTATGCCAAAAAGCCTATTATACTGTAAATGACTTTATTGAGGACAAAAAGGCTTGGGATTGAGCTGCTCCAATAAGTTTAGACTGCGAATGTTGTTTTATTTTATTTTGCGATTTTACACTTCTTTTTTTTCTTAATATCTATTTACATAAAGAATGACATGAACATTTACTATTTACTGTGTAAAGTATTATATTATTTTATTTATTGTGAATGTGAGGACTATGTGGGTCATTGTTTCCGTTTTAATCATGGTCTGGCGGTTTGAGTAATTTATGCGGCCTACCCAAATGTCCTTTCTTTGGTATTGTTCGTCGAATCGCTGAGCTCCCTAAGTTTGAGTTGAGCAGCATGATTACTGACAAATGCGTGCACTGACTGGACAGGTCCACTCAAATTTGTGTGGTTCTTTCCTCAAAAGACCATTTCAGACACCAATCTACATGGTCCTCAAAATGATCTGACCAAGACTATTTCTGGATTTTTATATACACATTGACATTGATAAATTTTACATATACAGTGACATGAATATTTACTTTGTAAAGTATTATATTATTTTAATGACTGTGAATGTGAAGACTATGTGGGTTATTATTTTTTTTTTTGCCTTTTTTTTTTTTTTTATTTTCTCAGATACTTTTAGTCATGGTCTGGCGGTTTGAGTAATTTATGCGACCCACTCAAATGTCCTTTCTTTGGTATTGTTCGTCGAATCGTTGAGCTCCTTAAGTTTGAGTTGAGCTGCATGATTACTGACAAATGCGTGCACTGACTGGACAGGTCCACTCAATCGGTGTGGTTCTTTCCTCAAAAGACCATTTCAGACACTAATCTACATGGTCTCCACATGATCTGAACAAGATTATGTCTGGACTTTAAAAGAGACTGTGACCTCTGAGTTTGTTTCGGCCTTTCTTCTCAGAGTAGTCAGTTAGGAAACGCCGACCTCATCTCGTTTTAAAAAATATGATTGACATGTAAAAGTGTTTGTACAAACCTACTTACAGAAATAAAATCATTTATCATTTATCATTTATCAATATATATTTATATATATAATTAAATATTTACTTTCATTATCAACCTTCAGGCATGCACACGTCTAAACTTTTCAAATAAGATGTCGCTCAATGAATATTGGTATCTGAACTTTTGACAGTTATTTCAATTGATATTTCGTACACCAACATCGTTCACTTACAAAATTAAAAACCTACGCTACGTCAATTTTGAAATTGAGTGTCTATTTGAAGAGTAACATAAACAAAATTATTGATGTGCCAGTGCCATATGCAAACATAAATCAACCACAAAGTACTAATATAATCAGGTCAGAAAACCAATCAAAGAGATCACGTCCTTTATAATCCCTTTTAAAACTTCGTGCCAACTTTGCTGTGGAACTAAAAGTTGTGAGTGCGACTGCACAAACTTACAGAGCCGTTGTAACTTTGTAAGCTGAAGTAATATGCTTAAACAGCATCTACCATATGCAAACAAGTAAAAACTACTAGACTAAGCAGATCAAACGAGCAAGCAAAGTAAGCAAACTGCAAACAGATCACCGATTCATATAATCCCTTGTGAAGTTCGCATCAACTTCGTGGCAACTAAATTTTGTGAGTGTACAGTTACAGAAGCGTGTTGATCAGCGCCAAGTGTGCCGTAATAATTTCCGTAAAAAGCATCTGTCGAGACGGGGAACAACTCGGCCGAACACTGCACGAAACTGTACGAGAAACTCTTAATTGAAAGGAGCATTGATCGCGTCCGGTAAGACATGACATCTGCGAGAAATCATTACGTTTAATTAGTAAGAATTGGGATGATAAGAGCTGAATTATAGACTAATCAAACGTGGTATTACTACGTCGTGATTGTGAGCGCAGATATCAGAGTCAGTTTAATTGTCTCGTCGTATTACAAATAAACTTAGATTACGAAATAAAGAATATGACTATCCGAAGCATATCTAGATCACTTCGTATTCAAAGAATTGGCTCATTTGAAATTCCGAATTCAGCGATGTCTAAACGCGTATCGGTTCCAGATGAAAATAAAATGGAATCTAGTGTAAAAGTTAAGAGTTTTATGGACTTTTTATTCAGTCTGATGTTATCTTCAATGAAAAGTGCTCTAGTAGCACTTATAAACGCCGTTTGTAGTTTCGCGAACAATAGAAGCATTTCAGCATCTTCAATGCATTAGCATACAGGCACACAAGCGTCGTACTACCCTTTAAAAACTTGGGCACATAAAAAGTAATTTTGAACGCCTATCTCAAAAACACTGACTGCGTCAGTTCCGTAGAAACTAGTAATCCTACTTTTTATAGCAACTCATGTTAGCGGTAGTCATTAGGCGAACATGACAGGTCTCCGACAGACGACAGAGTTGATCAATCAGAACGTGCCATATGGACAACTCTGGGCCATATGCTGAGTAAATGTACGTTCCGTTCCAAGATTTCAACAGTTAAGTCTGTTAACTGTAAAAACGTTTCGTTCAATTATAAAGATAAGTGCTATTGATAATGATATTGAGCTGTCAGTAAAGCTGGTTGAGTAATGGCGTCGGTTATTTTCCAATTTTACAATGAATCCGTTTGAGTGGCCACTTCTTTGTTAGATGCGAAGATAATGTTACTTCCGTGTGTCGGTCGTAAGATACTGGTTTTCTCAATTTCCGTATTGTAATCGTACTTTCAATTATCGCGATAATTGTTGCGTTTGACGTTACTTTCTTTTCTTGTCCGAATGGGTGTTTAAAAGTATAAAATAAAAATAATGTTTCTTTGTTACGATGTAACTGGGGTAAGATTGCGAGTGGTTTTATTTGAGCTCGCCGCCTTGTGGTTCAATTTACGTTTACTTTGAACCCATTTATAAGCTTTCACGTATCTTTGTAAAAACCGCATCGTGAGCGGGAGTTCTAAATGTTAGCACAGACTTATTCCAAAGCAAAAGAAATCGGGAATGTAGTTCGAATTTCAAGTGAATTCAAAGAGCCACTTTTAATTCCTTACGGCGCGGCGTGCCTGCCGGTTCCGAGTGGGACGGTCGCTTAAAGAACACCGCATACATCTCAAACTGTGGAATCCACTCCGGCCGAATTGCCGTTCCGACAGATAGATGTGTGCAATCCACATCGCTATCTGTTTAATTAATGTTCGGGAAACGTTTTCTTATCGACGAATGGCGATGGTTACTTGAAACCGATAAATTGTTATTGCACCTCGGGTCGTTGGACTATCGATTGCAGAGGTTGGCTCTGTGAACTTACTGTTCCAAGGAAACAACGGCGACTGGTTTTGGCAAGGGTTTCTCTGCGATTTACTGGTTATTTTTTAAGTATAAATCCCAAATTATCTCTGGCGTTGGAATTCTCACTACTTCATAGTTAATTAAAAGAAAACTTCAAGAGAACAATATATAATTCTGCAGTGTTGCCAAACCAGCAAGTAGACGAGATGCTAAATAATAAAGAACTTTAATAATATTGTCAGTATTAAACTAGAAACCTAAAGTATAAGTAAATTAAACAAGACAAACCCCAAACAAATGGTCCACTGAGCAGTGCCAAAGCTCTAAGTCACAACGCTTTCAAAATCGATCATTTTAAACGAACCCAGTTCCACATACACGTCAAATGGAACCCCTTTCACCGGCAACACGGGAGATGTAGGACCGCTTTGTCCGACCGCAAAACTAGTCGCCGATATTATCAGATCAGAGAGACACAGACCCATTTCCGAAGTAGACACACTGATTCACCGTGTACAAAACTGATAGCAATTCGAGGGTACACCGTACGCCTCAGTTCGTTAATTGGAAGGCGATGTTTAATTACAGATATCTGTGTTCGTCCTTCCGAGGGTAGTTGCACAAACATGATAATTTACTGGCACACGATAATCTTTGACAAGCGATCCCTTTGAGACGGTATTGATTGCTTCGCTCCCAGGAGTAATGTAGGCGGATAAGACAATGCCCAATTACCATTTGATTAATTACGCTAGACAAGCCTACGTGCTGCGGTTTTATTGATTCTCTACTACACGATAGATGATTGACTGAACTCATGAAAATGTACACTTTTTCTTGGAAATTCGCGCATAATGTTAATGTACAAACATCGTAGTAATTAATGTACGTAATGGAAATGTAACCAAATGAAACGATTTCATGGAAATCCGTAATTACATTACAAAATATCGTAGAGCGAATGTTCGTTCTAAATTACACGCTTTAATGAGTACAACCATCCTCCATTTCTGGCCACGGACAGTTTAAATTAAACGAATTATACGCTGCACAATATTCCAAAAATTGTTCGCAATAGGTCCCTCTTTGGACGATCGCTTCGACAAATCTGGTGTTGGTGACAGATCTGGCAACCCCGTTGCTAGGGACTTGTTGTTGTTGGTTGGCTAGCAACGGGGCGGCTTACATATTTTTTATATTGTTTCGTGTGATATTTTTTCTGTATATATTAAACCCATTTGCACATATTACCTTTATTTTATTTGGTGCTTAACATCTGGTATAATCAATCAAATCCTCTGAATCACCACAAGATTCCATTGACACAAAAACATGACAGCCCAAAAGTAGGACAAACTAGCGTCCAAAACAGAAAAAGTTTGTCTTGTAGGTAAATCAAGAGTGACATCCTCCAGAATGTTCTGCTATTCATCCAAGTGTGTTGTAGATTTCGAATCTACACTCAGTTCCGTATTACAGAACGTTACTCAATACTCAAGCATTACTTAAAACTAGTTTCAACCAATCAAATGGCTGGAATTTAGTTTTAAGTAATGCTTGAGTATTGAGTGACTTTCTGTAATACGGGCCTTAGACTAACTTTTCGTTATAATGAAATACCAGTTTTTTTTTACATATTGCCGAAAACCATATTTAATAAATCTGAAGAGTTTGTTTGAACCCGCTAATCTCTGAAACCTTCCTATTGTGTTTGACAGCCCAATTTTATATTCTATTTAAGATTACGCTACGACCCTTAGGATACGAGCAACAAGCAAAAAATCACAAAGCACGCTAAGCGAAAACGAAGTAAAAGCGCGGGAGGGTGGACCAACAGAACAAGAAATTTCACGCGAACGAACTCGCGGGCAGAAGCTAGTCCGTGGATAAAATTCGGAATGTACGAGCGAGATCAGTATTCCGTACATCATCAAGTTCACAAACCGAACACACACAAAATACTTTGATTACTGATCCAAACAGTTTCATGTAACACACCTCCTTTGATGAATGGAACATCATTTCTCACGATAGAAGATTAGACCGCGAGTTTGCGACCTATTTACGAACTTCCATCCAAATTTCACTCCATCACGGTAGGAGGATACAAGACGGATCAATTTGAATATTCAACGGTTAGCGAACAAGAGTTTGATAGTCTGCAAGCTTTCTGCCATAGATGAAGCAAAGACACAGACAAACTTTCGCCTTAGCTTGTTAGTGGGTGCAGACGAGGTAATTTTACACAGTTTGGCAGTTTGCGGCAATTCTTGATATTAATGAAGTTAGATATTGATGCATCGAGTTTGATTGTAGAAAGTTGGGATGGTTTTGTTTATGGTGCTTACTTTGAATCATACACCTACCCTATGCGTTGATTCCTGTCAGTTACATGACACTTCTTTTGAGAATTGTCTTGTAAGAAACGGAATTCAATTACGTTATGCATAAATAGAAACAATTAGTTAAATACTTGTAAGTTGAAAGAACAATGGAAAGTTACGTCGATTGATGTTGTTTAAGTCTTTTGAGTGATTGTATTGTATCAAAGTACCTAAACAAAATTTTGTAAAGAGAGAAACCAAAAAATGCTTTAAAGATATCAAAACGAAATGAAAAAAAAAAACTTTTTTTTTTCCTTTGACGAGCCGAACAAGAAAAAGTTTGTATAATACGAATTAATTACAATAATCATTCATATTGAACAAAAAGCCTCGGAACAAAACTGAAGTACCGCCAACTTTTCGTTTACC
The DNA here is from genome assembly GCA_949316385.1 of Globia sparganii. Taxonomy (NCBI): domain Eukaryota; kingdom Metazoa; phylum Arthropoda; class Insecta; order Lepidoptera; family Noctuidae; genus Globia; species Globia sparganii. Next base: position 3,717,084 of record OX438675.1, read on the forward strand.
GAGACGTAACAAGAAAAAAGTTGTTTACTCGCTTGTTTGTGTAGGTCCGAAAGTCTCAAAACTTGGGGGTAGTCGGACCAAAAGTCGACACGCGGGGCGATAACATTATTTCCCCTTTACATTTACCATTCGCCTCCTCGAGTTGAAACGGTAGTTCGATAGTTACACAGCGACCGACTAAGTTGAACTAGACTAAGAATAAAAAAATGTGCTAGAAGCGTCAATACACGGGCGTTTTTTGTTAACTTTTTTCATTGCGTTAAACCCGATAGATCTTTTCGTTTTTGTGCTCAAGATCGTATCAAATAAACACTAATTCGTTTATAAGATCAAAGGATACAGATAAACATAATTACCAATTAATGTTGAAGAAGACCTAAAAATAAATCGTGTTGTAAACACCATTTTGTTGAGAATTCTAACGAGTTGTTGCGTTTAAACAGCCGTGTGATTCCTGCTATAGAACCTGCCAAATCATTTCTTTCGGAAAAGTGAATGGACTAAAAAAAAAACTAGAAACAGTTCCATGTACAGCAGTAGATAATAATGATGAGAAGAACCGAAACAATTTCCATTCAAAAAGCAGTTTCTTCCTAAATAAATAACCACGAACAACCCCTCAATACCAACAAAGCAATGAACCATGTATCTCATCCAGCAACACAACATCACAGAATCTAGTTTGCCGAGTACGGGGCGGGCGAACTTGCAAACTGCGCAGACTGTAGGGCGGTGGGGAGGCGAGAGAGAACAAACTCGCCCGAGTAAACTTTCTCCTCGAGGCCAACGGGTAACTTGTGACGTGTCATAATCTTACTGCTACTTCCATACTGCGTCCGCTGCACGGAGATAGTGGAAAAACTGGACATTTCCATCTCTGAATGTTGCGATGTTGTTATTAAATATGTGAGCTTTGTTTTGTTGTTGCATTTTTGTTAGTTTAAAGTTGGGACTTTTGAACTGTCGTTTCATATACAGTCAACCGAACATCGGTAGTAACAATTTAACGACAGCACAAGTCGTAGCAAACGAGTAAAGTCTTTTTAGTGCAAGTGTTACAACTTAAGTACGGTTGACACACATCTATGACATGACCGAACATAGCAGAGATTTAAACCGATAACTTAGGGACTAATATGATAAAAATACGATCATCTTCGTAAAAGAAGCTAGCGCTCCTAAAACCAATCGCATATACAGCTGATCGCAGTGTTCCGCTCAATCGGCCCTCAACAGGGACATTTAAAGCGACTTTTTTATCAGGAACCGATTGAGTAGGTGCTCCAATGGCATCGGGAAGAGCTCTTAGATTTGGCTCCGATCCAGAAACACTTAAACCCTAGATAGAAGTGAGACCATGGACAAAACTAGACCAGATTAAGTCCACAACGACTGAGGGACGTATAACTTGGTTAATGGGCTTTGTAGAGATCCTCCTTTAATTAGCATTGTCCTTGTTATCGATACGAGTTAATGCCTCGACGATTCTCTTGATAGAAATGTCAAACGTACAGTTGAGTGGAATCAAAGGCATATTGGAAATACAATATTGAGAAATGAGTTGAAGCTAAAGGTATATCTTACTCGGTCTCGAGTACGGATATTGATTTAAGCTCGGTTTCGTCGTCTCCCGTTCTGAACGGATGTTTCGATTTTATTTTGTGCCTCTACCTACTCAACATCTAAGGTATATAGTAAACATCCAAGAAAATTTTTAAATGCTCAGCTTTTATTCCATAACTGCTCGGAGAAACTATTGGAAAATCGCAAATATATTTCACATTTGTAACAAATTGTAGTTCGCAACTCTTCAAGACGGTTTAACTTTCAAGTGTTATTACAAGGAAGGAAGCGGGCAATAAATTCTCTATATTCTTGTTAGCCGTATGAATGGTGACATCAGTCGTGTCACACGTTCATATTATGTGCATGTGCCGCTCGATAATGCGACTGAATAAAAAGCCCAGTCATTCCAGATAGTGTATGATTCATGGTGCGATTATGCTAATTCTGATCTCAAATGGCTTCAATGGGTAACGTCTCTCATGTTTGTGAAGTTCATGTGAAGAACGGGGTGATTTAGAGAAACTTGAACACAATATTATATTAGGACCTTTGGGTATTATGCTTTGATATTATATTAAATATATTACTAAAATATTACCAAATTATATTACTCGTTGACAGTAAGCTTTCCGGACCAATGATTCAAATAACAGAATCGTGAACATTGGACTTAATGAATGGTACTTATCATTCACATTTTGCCCGCTCCAACGCTTGTCCATTCATGTGTAAGTAAGGTTTCTCGACTATACAATACACCTCCTCGAGTTTTGAACAAGGAAAACAAAATCCTGAAGCTCATCGGTGCTTCAGAATTTTAGCAGAGCTATCGAGCTCTATGATAAGATCAAACCAGCGGGCGTTCACACTTCTAAGATTTGAAGTATGGGACAACAACTTTGCTTGGTTTTCTATCTCCAACGATACATACCGTTATACCTATAGACAATCAAATTATAGCACAAACATAAGCATAGAATACATGCACGTGTTCTCATAACATCGAAGTCGTAGTCCCGTGAGGAAAATTCGACATAATTCGTACAAATTAGACAACAATCCTCGTTTAAAGGCATTAAGAGAAGAGAGAGCTTCGCAAAGTTATAATGAAATTCACGAGCAATAAAACTTCCCTTTTGACTAACCCCTAGATATACATTTGAGAGCAGGGTTGTCGCTTGATAAAAGATAGCGTTAATTTAATAAGTTATATGTTAAAATATTGAAATTGTAATTAGATACCTAAATTAGACACATTTGTAGACGCAATCGACATCAACCGAACTATAAGAAATATTGACACAAAGGACATTGCATAATAAAGAATCTACAACAGCCAAAACTTATGAATTTGCACATACGACATGAACCATCGCAACAAACAAGAACAAATCTCACAAAAGAGAAGTATTATGTATTGTCCAGCAGCCCTGAATCCGCGTCGAGTTATGAAACGGGAGCGGGGCGACCAGACGAGTGCCAAACTTAGACAAAGAGAGACTAACTTCCATTAAATCTTTTGCAACAAAGTTTACCGTCCCCGCTGACTTGTATGTACCCTACCTATCTATGTACTTACTAATAACATATAATACAGCAATTTCGTGAACTTTCCAGTAGTTAAGAACAAGTTTCTCATAAGGTTTCTAACAAACTTCGTGTTTTCATATGTATTATTTAGTAGCTTAAATGTAGTAGATAACTGTGAAGTAACCCCTTTGGACATTATAAGGTATTATGCTGTCACGAAAGGTTATATTATTGCCAATTTCGATATCTAAATTGGAACAGTAAAGGGTTAAATCGTTTTAACATTTGAATATTTCAGCGGCCATTTCTGTCCGCGTCCTGAATCATTGGTACTGTTAATAAGTAATTGGTAGGACTGGTTACCCCGGAATTCGTGGAAAGTATGTAGTGCAGAGATTGTCCAATTCATTTTAGTAATCAATTATTTGGTTGGCTGAGATTAATATAAATTGAGACCAGCAATTGTTAACGAAATTTTGTATTAACACGTTTAATACAAAATCAATTTGGTGTCATACAAAGTGATCGCCATCCATCTTGGGAATTATCGTTTTCGTAGTTCCTAGTATGTATTCATTTTTACGAAGAAAGATGATCGGTTCTAAATACTCTGTGGCGTTAACAAAGAAATATACATGTATCCCGCATAATGTATACGAGAATTTATTATGTAATTCAATTTATATGCTGCTGATAAAATGCGATAAAGCGGATGATTGGATAACTGTTCGCCTAGAAAGCGCTTCAACATAGTGTTTATCTATATACTTATGACGCACATAAAATAATAAGGAAAATAGGGGGAGCCCCTTGAATATTAGCAGTCACGTACGATCGTCGGCAACCAATAAGCGTTATTAAAATATTGATTTTGCATGTCCTTAAGAAAATGTATATGAATTAAATGCCAAGGCAAACTAATATACGCGGTGCAATTGAATGCTTCAGAAATCACTTATACATAGTAAGTATACTAGTACTATTTATGTTGATTTGTCGAGTAACACACAAACGTATTAGGTAACTACGTGCGTTTGAGTATGTGAGGATTTTACGTGAGGGCAATTGACATGTCCCCATGGATGGTATTTAAATAAGCTAACTACCCACTTCGCAGCCTAGTGTTTTCAATCCCGAAACAAGTATAATTTCTACACTTCCAATACTTGACCCGCAAACTTCATGAATATTTCACTTTAGAAACAGCACAACCAAAACGCGTATGTGTATATAGTAAAGTGCATACAAATTCAGTGCAAAGACTTTGCTGTAGTAGGAACGGGGCGGGGGTAGTCCGGGGTTGAAATTTAGCCAAAACTAAAGTAGTTTAAGTTAGTTAAAACTGTTGGATACGTGTACCATGTTTTTGACGGATTACTTGTTCGCTGGAGTTTCATAAAGTCGACTTTGAGCCGAGTTGGTTAGTTGATGGTGCAGTAAAACTGTGTATGTGTATTCTTTGAGGTTTGGTATTACAGTGTTTGTATGTTAATTATGTTTAATTAAAGGTAAATAAATGACTATCAAAGTACATAAAATGTACGGAAAAGGGAGAGGGGAGTTTTTCCCTGCTGAGAGGCAATACAGGATAGCATAATAGAAAGGTCTCCTATTGAATTATTCCACTTTTCCGCACCGACCGCCCCACTGGTGGGGCAAATTTGAGTAGTACTGTGAAAAATGCTTCGAATAAACCGTTCCATCTTTTTATTGCAATCTATTTGGTTCATTGCGTCTAAAAACCACCAGGTTCGTACGAGAGAAAAAAATTGTCAACTAAATATTCCGTGGAGAAATGTGTGGATATTTCATTACGCTGTCACTCCACCAAAAATATGGTCTATATTTTTGGTGGAGTAGTTTGGTACAAAAAATGAATGGTTTTTACCCATGAATGGTTCATGAAATGTTAACAAAAGCTTTTCATAAAAGGAGAACAACCATTTACTGCTACACACAATTACTTGAACAATACACAACAAATCGTCGAAACGAGTTCAATACTCTGCGTACACGTTCCGAATGAGAAGTACAGCGTATCTATTATTACGTCGTTTGTACTAGCGAAGCAAGCACTACTTCAGATAGCTAGGAGCGACCAACTGTCTGCCTCGGTTATCATACCACATGTTACAAGATGGGGCAAATTATTGGAATGGCTTATCGATATAGAGCTTTATTTCTACCAGTGTAAAGCTTTGGTTTCCTAAGATACCGGTGGACATTTTGACAAGTTTTTGACATTTGTTTGTCGCCGAGATGAGACTGCGACTAGATTTTGAACGTTTTAAATTTCGAGAATTGGCCTTCAGACCTATTTGACTTGGATGAAGACCATACATATTTTAGGCGAAATCGCGAACGTACGAAATACAAGAAAAAACAATTTGGGATCGTGCAATTAGAATCTATCTTTCATATGAATCTATGATATTTGAACAAATTTACACCTAATTGATGGTTGACGGTTTTCCATTATAAATAAAACCATTCAAGACGTCGTCGCTTCTAAAAAGCACACCTTTAAACATTCAGCTAACATTTAACACGCGACAAAACTGCACAACACGAATGAATAGTTTGCACAAACTTTACAGCAACTTTGATTAATGAATTCGAAATATTTTCCACGAATTTATGCGGTGCAGTGCAGTTTCCTGGTAAATTTACTTTTTTTGCTTGGATGCGAGTCAAAATTGGGATCTAGTTGTTTTTCCTTTTAGATATATTTCGGGGAAGTGTTGCGAGCTCGCCGTACAAAGTTTTATTGCCACTCAAGTTCCTAAACGGTTGTTTTCGTGTCAACTTTGACAACAATAGTCTTGGTTTATCGCAATTTTTTTGCGATTTGAGGGAAAAAAAGATAATTACGGTAAAAAGTGGTGAAACAATCGTTGTATTTGTGCGAGTCGAGTCGGGTACAATAATTTGTCGTGTAAAGTGGGACAGGGCGCTGGGCGATTCGAGCGGTGGCGTGGCGAGCGGTGAGCGTTCGATCGCGGGGACGCGCTGAGGTCGTTCACCCCGCACGCTCGGACCCGACGGCCACGTTGCCGGTTGCACTGCATTTTAAACGCGCTTCATTACTTTCCGATCTGTACGGCCGTTTAAGTGCTAGCTGATCAATAATGGTATTGCTATCATTATCACTTTGACTGGCCCCCACTATTGTAGTAAAGTAGGTATGTATTTGATAAAGCGCTTGTGTAAGGCATGTTACGAGCGAATTATCATATTAACGACCTTTGGAATAGGTTATTCCACCTATATTTTAGCGCGTAGCCAGCAGGAATAGCACGTACCTATATAGTATGATTAAAATAGCCATCTATTTTAAAATGTGCGCAAAATATCATATATTTTTAGCTTGAAAAACGAACCTGTGGAAAACTGGAAACTCTTGACAAAATTAAAATTCTGTGTAAAAGGTACGTAAACACGAGCGACTTTGATAAACTATTCATGCGTAACTTTCATCTGTACAAATACGTTTTACGCGTGTTACATTCATGTTAGAATAACCAGTGATAAAAACTGTTCGCTAACGATTTTTCCTCATGGTCTGTTTGCACGTGGAGCCAATTATTGTGGAGGATTTAATTGTAAGGCAGACGAGTGGAAGCTTTACGGAGATAGGAAAATTAATGTTTGCGCAAATACGTCCTACGTAAAAAGGGGGGGAGTGGGGACACGGCTCAATATTCACGTGGATGACTCGGAAAGTTGATGCGATAAGATGGAAAACGTCTGTAGCGTCTTACAAATTAAGACGCGTGTACTGTTGAATAAAATTATTTGTCGAACATTTTTAGAAATATTTTAATTAGGTATTATAGAGCCGATCTGTTGTTCAGTTAGGATATGGTTAAATAACTTTTGTTATATGTATCACCTCACGTATTGTAATACCCATATTCAAGCCAATAAATGATTTAAAATTACTGAGCATTTTTACATATAATACACAAAGCAAAACGATCCTAATAACCGCCACTGTTTAGAAATTCGATCAATTCCCACCCTTTCTACTATCGAGTACAGAAACAGCACATTTAATACATAAAGGCTCCACAAACCCATTGATTCTGTAAACAATAGGTAATGATGAAAAGCGGGTCAGAGTCAGACAGGTGGGCGAGGGGGTGATTTCTTCCCCATCGATCCCCCGAAGAACGCACGTGTACCCTGCGCCCTATTCCAACTCCCGATATTTGAATGAACTGATATACTTTTTCATTTACTTATGTTTGATTTGGATTGTAGTGATGTTTACGCGTTAAATGATTTACCATCATGATTGCAAATCATACTAATAAAGCTGTAGCGTTTTGTTTGTTTGAAAGCGCTAATCTCTGAAACTACCAGTCGATTTTTTTTTTGCATTTGATTGCCCAATTCTTGAGGATTATAGGCCTACTTAACATTAAGGTACGACCTTTAGGAGTCGAGCAAAAACAAAAAAAAAGAAGGAACGCTAAGCGAAAACGAAGTAATAGCGCGGACAGGCAATGCGATACTACGGGGTGGGTCGGGGAACAAGAAATTTCACGCGGACACGGTAATTTTATATACGTAATACGTATTGTATACGTGTAAGTTGGAATACTGTATATAATATTACCGTGACGCGGACGATGTTGTGGGCAGAACCTAGTTTTTTCAACAAGATTGTAGCTGATTGTATGTTTTTGAATGTTAATTTCTTATTTATCAATGTAAAAGTTGCATTATAGTCAACATCTTACGCGCTTATTATTACCATAGGTCTACTTGACATTCTAAACATGCTAGTTGAAAGCCGACTATGCGTACAGTTACAGCTACAAACACCTACGTATCATACGTAAAACATTTAACATCATCTGAATCAACAGCGCAAAAACCAAAATGAGTTTCTGGCTAGCAACAACACCTGCCAATATTCGGTCTGTACAATAAATAACACTGTACATACCTTGCTACTTAAATAACGTGTCCAATTTTACGGAATCAATGAGTCAATTGGAAATACGTTCGTTCGTACGTGCCTATCGATGGCCGCTGGCCCCGTTCGAAAGCCTTTGTGATGGCGTAAAACTTTTTTACTTTTCAGACCCGCGCGTGAAAGCAGCCGACCTGTTATTAAGGGTCCACTAACGCAGAGATGAATGGACCGGAAGGGGGACGTGCAAAAAATCTACCAATAGATACGGTTAATCGATTTTAAACCGCCTAATACTTTTTCACTTGGCTTGCTATGCGTTTTTTGAGACGTTCTTTGGTAACTGTCGTAACTGATCTACTTATAGGTTTGATAATTATATCAACTAAATTATTTATGACCGATGACGTTAAAGTTTTCATATCATTTCGCTACCACCAAAACAAGATTCATCCCATTACGAAGAAAAATTAACATATTTCTCAACCAAAATACCAACTTAAAGTAAAATTAACATTTAAAACGTCAAAAAAATATGCAAAAAGGAACTCAAAACCACGAAAAAAATAACATTTATATTCCGCATCCGTATCTCTACGTACAGCGCGAGCTGACACGGTCTCCTGCGTTTTTATTTTTGTCGTGCCATGTTGCGGCCAAACAAAACGAAGCCAGTGAATCCGGTGATGCCGTCCGCACGTTGGACAAAGGAGGCACTAGGCAACGCTCCGCCATTGTTTGAAATTGACCAATTTTTTGTATCGCCGATTAGAGATAAATTTTGTGCTTCTGTGTTCTGTCTAATGGCACAATAAATTTGTGGCTAACAATTGCGTTGTATACTGACGGGGCTGTAGGATAAATAGAGATAGCGTCCCTTTGTTCATTCCATAAGAGGAGAGATACGCACGAGTTACTATCAAACGAATATTGTAGGAAATCCTACTAACAACATACGCACACCTAACTGAAAACTTTGAATTGAGAAAATTAAATCTTTTGCAACAGGTCGTACCATCTAGCAAGGTGATCATTATGCTAATAGCTTCGATGCAACGCCCATCTTTCTAATCAATAAAATGGATATCTATTGATAAAATTGCTTTTAGACCTCGTTAAACCACAATGGCCGCGATATTTCCACAATTTACACGTCTATAACGCATTAAAGTCCATTCCCAAGTCTATTTATACAGAATATTAGCCATAAACGACCCAATACCCTCGAAGTGGTCCTGTTTTGCTAGTCGTACTAGCTTTTTGCACCAATTGCCAATGTTCACTACATATAAGGAGTTGTAAATGACATGCCTGAGAATCTTTTGTCTTCATGTATAATTCTCACGTTTGTAATAGATCGCAGCGTGCAGCAAAATTAAGAGTACTGATATAGTTGCAGTTACATATAAAAGTTAATCTTGTTAGGTTCGGTTAAGGTTCCGAATTGGATGCTAATGAATTTTGAGCGGCACGAAAGCGTGCGTGTAAGCAGAATTCGTTGGAAACGTATTTTTTAAAGGGGTATACTGTTACAGAAATGGCTACGCGGACATGAATGCTGGCTCAGCTTATGGCGGGCGTAAACAGTTATGGCCCTATCGGTTGCAAGGCCGGTTTTAGGGCGCACGTACACGTTCAATCTTATGGCTGTGGCGTCACATCAATATTACGTTATTGCACTCGTGGGTGCGATCTAGTTTGGACGCAGCGCTGCTCGTAAAAAGTGTAACTGTCTTTGTTTCTATGCAGGCGAATGGAAAGTTTTAGACAAACAGTGTTGTTAGCACAGTTGGGAAATAGGTAGAACGAGTCAACACTGATACATTCATATTGTGACGAAATATAATGCTTAACATTTCCGAACAATCAATAAGAGCAACCGATTAAATTTTAATCGAGCGAACTGCTGAGAAAATGTCAACCTAAATGGAATTAGATTGCTTTGGAATTGCATTGGGTCAAAGAGTATTCAGAACCTGTTAGCTATTATAGAGATTAATGTGAAATTGCAACATCCATATTTCGCATTTCCAGTAATTTGCCATTTCGTACCTATTTCTGAACCCGCGTCTGTAAACTACAAAGTATAAAGTTTTATTGCGGAAGGCAGCCATTCATCTATTTCGTCCAACTTTACTGACATCAGTTTAAAATAAGTGTGTGTAAGTGACCTAAGGAGAGTTTCATGCCCGCGGGCTGTATCAGCATTCCTTCCGAGCGAGCTAAGCGGAAGCGGGCGGGCTGTCTTTCAATATTATTATTGCTTGGAAACTGACTGCGTTCGAGCCGCACTATGAATAGCTGAACGATTTGCAACGCAGCTGAAATATGGGTAAAATGTACCGCCGTTATGCGGACTGTGCGTTTTTATTGATAGTTTGCAATAATGTACTTACGTCCGAGCTGGAAGAAATGTTCTTTTCGTTTTAACATAACAATGTATTACCTCCATTGTTACAGCGAAGCATATTTCTGAAGTATTTTCCGTGAAAGGAGAAAGGTTTTCTTTTTCAACGTCAGTAATGTGTTGCGTATAAGAGTGTTTTTCATGACAATAAAGACAAGTGAGCGACACGGGAAGCCTTCTAAAGGCGCTCGATCAACCACGCTTTCTCTTTGAAAGCACGAAATAATCACTTTCTAGTTGACAACGTATTTGAGTTACACAAGTTGGTATCGCAGTTTCGTAAATTGCCGTTTAAGATTACAGTATCAGTAAACGGTCGTAAATACTGTTTAAACACTTATCTTGAATTAACTTTAGAGCCGCGTGTACATGCGTTATTTGCGACTTGTCTCCAGTCATTTACCTCTGACCTGCTTATTGTTATTTTGTTAAAACTGTAAAAATATTAAGACTGATACTAACTACGTCATTCGTTACCGGAGCTTAATCTTTTTCCTGTCGGAGAAACTTCGTCGCCCCCGATTCGATGAAGCGTCTGCGTTTCCGTGCAAAGGTCATGATCACGGGCTTCACGGCCCACTAAATAGTGTAGGTAGGAGTATTGTGTAGAAGCAATTATAATACGTCATCTTATTTCTGACTATGAAGTTTTTAGACGCAATTTGGATGCATATAGAGGTAGTTATGTATTGATTTATTGTTCCGACAGAGACTTGTGTGTTTCTAATTGCTATGAACTATTGTCAAGAACAATTTCAGTGTGAAACAAGTTATTTTGCATTATAATTTCGCATACAATAAAATTCAATTACTACAACACGTAGGTTCTGTAGGCGGCAGGCGGCGGCGTCTGCGCTCCTTCCATTCATCACTCGCCTGTATCAACATTGTATCAGGGGTTCATAGTCCGTGATCTCATTTCATACACACACACATTTACATATTGTTGTGATTGTGACACACACACACATTGCCGGTAAATCACGTGGTATAAGTGGCGTGAATTATTATACAAGGCGCATTTAATCACATAGGTGTGTGTGAGTGAGTGAACTTGTGTGGAAGATCAAAGGAGGTTAGTTAACGTACTTGCAGATTGTGATGTGGGTTTTTATTGGAGTGTGAATAAAAGGCACGCTAGATGCTTCAATGATAAACACTACACTAACACTGCTTCCTACACAATTCTTTAAAATCGTTCCCCTATAAGATACACATTCTACGAAAACGTATGAAGGTGCAATAAGACATGTAAGATTACCAATCACTACTGCTTTATTTTCACCCCTCAATACATGATAAGTAAACCCAGTTTTGATCAAAAATAAACCATTAAATTCTAGTGTCATGCACTGACGAGAGCTGCCGAGTGCAAAATTCGCATTGACAGCATAGAAACACCATCAAGTTACACACTAACGATATCCTTACGAGTTCTTATTCTTTGAATATATTTTTTTTTTTACCATAAAGTTAACCCAGTTCTAGCCCTAACAAAACACCCTCATACTTCCATACACTCCTAGTACCTATCATATAGTAACAAATTCTGAGTGCAAAGATCACATTCAAACTTAGAAACACCACCAAATTAAACAGCTCAGCTCTATGAGGTATAAACTACTTACGCTCTCGTTATTTTAATATCAATTTCGCCGTAGATCTAACCTCCTTCCCCTAACACCCTCATACACTCCTAGTACTTTACACTAGACAGTATAACAAGTACCGATGGCAAAAACACATTAGAACAACATTTAGAAAAACCACCAAAGTAGACAACAACGCAATATAAATACTTTGAGGACTTGTTCTTCTAATTTCAATTTCACCCTAGAATTAACCCAGTTCTGCTCACAATAATAAACCCGCATACTTCCATACACTCCTAGTACTTTACAGTATAAAAAGTACAGTATAACAAGACAAGTGCTGAGAGCAAAGATCGCATTGGTGGCACCGGCGCCGGCAGAGGGCGCGACTACGGGTCAACGCACAGGTCACGCAAACACCAGTCTATTGCTACAAGGAAATAAGATGAAAGTACTGCAACACTCTGAGAATGTACGCTCGTAAATTTTTAATATTATTGTGTGTTTTAGGTTTTATGAAAACTTGAAGTTCAGTCATCTTTGCTAATGATACAAAAATCACATACAGAAATCGCTTTGGATTTTTTGGAGTTCAAAAATAACTCTAAGTTTACTTGATCATCAAACATAAACGCATCGAATAAAACAGATTGTATCGTCATTATTTCCAAAAAGACAACTGCGCCTGATCAAACTGACGCAAAAGCAAAAACTCCACAAAATTGTCCATTTTTTCAAATAAAAAAAACCTCGTAATCGCATTTTAACACCGTCTGATGTACGGGAAATGACTAATAACTTAATGACAGCCAATGGTGTCGCAACATCTTGCCTGCCGGCTTGGGGTACTGTCGGAATTCGACCAATGGTGTGCGTCCACGGTCGCCGAGTGCCGCTAGCGGTTGCTAGGCGAGTCTGTTCACTCGTATGAGAAAGCAAATGAAAGCGGATCGCTTTCCAGCTGCGTTTGTTTTGTGATACAGCGGGATTAGGTTGTTGGTGGTCCGTTGTAAAAGGTAGCAAAATGTATACTCAACACTTATCTGTGGTAAGCAATATGTAAGTATGACACTATTCATAGAAATGCGATTTGATCAATTAGTTGCCGACAAGGTATTTCTATTATGATTTACTAGCTGCGCCCCGCGGTTTCGCCCGCGTAAGTTTTGATCCCTTGGGAATATCGGGATAAAAAGTATCCTATGTGTTATTCTGACGTATAAACTATATTACTGTAAAGTTTCATCAAAATCCGTTCAGTAGTTTTTGCGTGAAAGAGTAACAGACATCCATCCTCACAAACTTTCACATTTGTAATATTAGTAGGAATAGTAGGAATTAGTAGGATGTATTCTATACATGTTTTATTTTATCTTTGTGTCTAACCTAACAAAACTTAATTAACACCTGGCAACAGTGACGTCATCTTTCTTCGAAAATTACATTAACAATAAGGAAAATAAACATTATAACCCCCCTCACGCTACAGACTAACAAGTCATCACTATTCAGTAACTGTATACGGTGTTAATGTTAAATGACTTACAGGCACACGTGTCTACGATTACTAAAGGCGTCGACGCCGCTTGGGATTTTCCTAATTCTCATTACAAAGACACGACCAGTAACAAACATCAATAATTCATCTTACAACAACATCTCTTTTGTGATGTAAAAAATATGTAAAGCCTTTATTTGCATTACTTACAGTAATCCTACATTTATAAACGATGTTCTAAAATAAATGTGTAAATCATACTGTCGTTTTAAACAATAATTAAAGAAAACTAGTTTTCGATTGACGTCAATGGTTCAAGCACAAACTGTGCAAAGAACTATGAACATTTTAATACATTTAAAAAAATAATATTTATCTGCCAGAACAAATGTCTAATCTAAGTTCTAACATTATTCATAAATTCATTAGGCGATCGATTACTTGGTGCTGATTTTTCAATCATCTGCTATCTTTATTCGAGGAATAATTTTGAAATTTTGACAGTTGTTTTAAACAAAAACTCAAACGTCATTTTTATTCCTCGAATAAAAGTTATCTGGCGATGGAAAAATCAGCCCTTACACTATTAATTTATTCATGTTTGGTTTCTTTTACTTATAAATTTATAATTTACACTAGCTGACCCCGTAAACGTCGTTTTGCAAAAAAAAAATAGATAGTAGCCGATTCTCAGACCTACCCGATATGCACACAAAATTTCTTACAAATCGATCCAGCCGTTTCGGAGATTTATTCCGGTCTGATCCCCTAAGCCCCCCCTCCATCCCCCCCCCTGCATACCCCGCTAGATCTTCTTCTGTTTTTGACTCGTGTCTTATCCACATTATCTAGGTTACTCGTTTTGACGGGTAAGTACAGTCAAAAGAAATTAATTGTTTTATGTGGTAACTAACACTGTGACACGAGAATTTTATATATTATTAGATTATGCTACCTCTCCATGGTATAGCGAGCGACTAAAAACTGTTAGCTTCTCCCCAGTTGCTTGGTAAGTTGTAACGACCCATTACGCTACAATCATACTAAAAAGCGGAATGAAATAGGTTAGTATTCATTTGGTATAATTATTCCGAGTTCACGAAACTCGGAAATGCGGGAAGCTTTTAATGCAAGTAAAATGTAACAAAGACGCAAACGTCCTCGTGACACGGTTTCCCGTTCAAATATTCGCGTCTTCGACAAAAGCCACTTCAAATAACCCCGAAATATTCCATTCGACGTGCTACCTCTGTAAGCTGGGTCAGTTTCAGCATAATCTCATCTCTCAGCAAAGGTAAACGGCCCCAGCGAGCTCTCGGCACGGCGAATTATTTTACATATTCCAATCCGACGTGTCCTGGGCGCAGGCGACGCGTAGCCGTGTTCAATCGCAAGGAAAGCCGGCGCAAACGACCGGCAATTGGACTCGTTCGCGTTTTAGGGTTATGTCAAAATTTAAACCCCATTAGCGAGGGCCTTTTGCGCGATTCAAGCATCACTCCAACTACTGAAACGTTATGAGCTTTGAGCATTACAACGAATTTGGTGCAGGGGCACGTAAATTGCGATACGATACGAGTGTGCCGACACTGTAATTGCCAATTTCTCTGTCTGTACCATAAAAATCGGGTGAATTTATGATGGAACGTAACACACGTTTTGTAGTTGTGTCGATGGAAAAGTCACGGATTGTTTCAGGGTAACATTTTGTGCAATGATAAATTCTCAGACTGGTTGTCGCCAGCGTACATTTGCAACGGCAAGACGTAACCGATGTTGCTGAGCTCGTAAACTGGGTTTATCAGAGGCGACCGTCGGAATACACAATGCGGACACATCACGAGGCCAGAAATCGTTCGGACAAACATCTCCTACGTAATGGTCAATTAGTAAAGAAAAAAGCACGCGCTTAGCGTCAAGTCTAGATAATTAAGTTGGCACCGTTCTGTTACAAGCTGACTCAACATCGGTGACTTGAATTGATAATCAGGGATGTATCGGAAACAGATTGTATGGTCGGACGTTCGCAATTAAGAACCAGTTAGGAAAACGAACCTGAGCGTAAACTAACGCCAAAGAAAAACTCTTTGATCCTTGTGGATACAAAATGTTCGTCCAATCAGTTAATAGAGGTGATTTGTAAGACTTGGCTCAACGTTTGTATAATTTATGATCGTCGTGTTAGCTCCCTTAGTTTTTTGTCGTTGGAGAGATTAACAAATGTGTATAATTAATTAATGGAATTTATTAACGCACACAAGACCTCAAGCTGTGAACCGCTGAATTTATTAGTTTCGGGCTTGTAGGTAAATTAGGATGACGAATGTTCATAAGGTGTTGGAAGCTCTGTCCAAGCGTGTTCCTACGTCCAGTCACCCCGGCGAGCATTCGTGAAAAAGGGCCATGTCATTAAAATGATAAGTATTCTGATTCTCCCTGTAAAAACTGGTTTGGCGGGTATGTTCAATCAAAAAGCGTCTAATCTGGGTGATAAATTAATTGGAATAGTATAACTACGATAACAGACAGGTACATCCATACATTCCACGTCAATTTCTCAGAAATTACGTGTCCACAAAGATAACAATGGATAAGAGTTGAATATTAAAACCAACGCCTTCTATAAATAGTATTTTATATTCATTCATATGCATTGTGTCAGATTTTAATAAATCCGAAATCGAATTAAACGACATACGTTGCATGAATATTCATTGAGTTTTTTCCTTGCAACAAACCGGCGAGCGGACAGGAAAACATCAACATACAGTGGTAAAACTTCCTCCAGTACTAGTCAGTTTGCCAACATCCGTCGGAGAGTATTATGAGTTACAAATTATTATTGTTCGTATAGCGACCTTACAAGTAGCTGATATAAGATATTACACCTGAAGAAGGTGAAGGTAGACTGGTTTGAGAATAATTAAGATGCCTCTGGACCAACAGAATAAAAATTAAAACTTTTCAATGAAACGAATTTCAGGCGCTTTTGAATTGTCATGGAGTCGGTCAGTCAAAATAATGAAGCTAACCCATACCCCATTCCAAAACGTAGCTTAGGAAACTAGACAAATTTTTCAAACATAGGAACCAATGGATTAGTAAAATCCATCAAAATTACCTATATTTAAGTTGAAATTGATAGTGTTTTACGCAATTAGGGTGGTAGGCAGTCCGCTCAACCTTATTAAGTAGCAATTTTTTTTCTTTTTGTTCTTGTACAACTCGTGCTGGTCAATCAAATAAAGACATCTAATAGTCTTGAAGGCCCTTGAATCCAAGAGAACCTTTTCCGTTCTGAACCATCCACGTGTCGCAGATGTTTTCCAAGAAAAATCTCGTTATTATAATGCAAATGGTAACGCCAGTTATTATCTCAAGTGTCTGTATATTTATAAAGCGCTTGTCTGCTAAACGACGTAAAAAGATTGTCTGAGGAGATTCCATAGCAGTTTTTACAGCAATGTAAAGAAAATTCTCTCTCTCTTTAGAAAGCCTTTCGTTAAGGAAGATTTCTAAGAAATATAATTAAAAAGCTTTAGAAAATACACGTGCCTTAACATTTTATCAAACTTGTAATAAATATGTTGTGGGTTCAAATACGGGCAAGTGCCATTGTGAATTTTTCAATTCATATGTACTCTACGGTCATCACCATAGGAGATAAGTAACCAGGGATATAGTTGAAGCTTAGTAAAAAACCGATTGATGTTTTCGAATGAAATAAATAAACAAACAGTAAACAACACAAACAAATAAACAAACAGGGAACAAATAAACAAACAGTTACATTATCAAATTAAAATGTGGTAAATTAACTGTTTTTTTTTTCTTTCTATTAATTAAATTAAATTTTATTATTAAACTTCAACTATATCCGACGACTCAGCACCCTAATTGCGTAACACACTATTACTCTCAATTTCAATCATTTTCAAGCATATTGCTAATGCATTGCTCATTATGTTCGAAAAATGTGTCTGCTAAACAACATAAATAACGCAATGAATGCTGTTGATCTGTCAAAATGAAACCCATTGCTACTGATAGTGTGTTACGCAATTACCCTGCTGGTTACTTATCTCCTGTGGTGACTGTTCTTTCTGAGTTTATCTTGGATATTACTGACATCGGTGAAGAAAAACATCAACAACTTTTAATATGGGGCCAAACCTAAAATCGCAAAAACAAAATCAGTGGTTCCCTAAATTTTGTCGCGTTATACGAACATAAAATGTAGGGAACCGCTGATTTTTTTTTAGCGATGCTCATGCCCACTCAGTATGAAAAGAGGCCTTAGCCTTGCAGTGGAATAATAATAGGCAGTATTAAATAATAGGTATTATTATAATAAATTATTAATTAAATGTTCAACATAGCAACAAGTAGGTACTGCATTGCAAGTAAACAGCTTTACACTTTACCTCATAGGATTAGTTCATTTAAATTAGAAACACTTATTTATTTTCCCAGAATAAGTTTATAATAAAATAAAATCTTACATGTATTTGAGGAACGTATACGAACGTAATAATAATAATTGTGGCGTAAATACCTTCCTTCAGTATCTCCCGTAGTTATAGTATAGTATTTCCCGTAGTTAAATTATTAACACTGTCCGTTTATAGTTTTGTTGTTTTTTTTTGTGTATAATTTTATTATGCAATGAACACCTGTATGTAACCAATGTATCACAAATAAATGATTTGATTTTTATTTATTGCCCTACCGAGCCGCAGTTTTTATTGTTTCCATCGGGTATAATTCTATTTGTTACTTTTGCTACTTGTCTAGCATGTTCTGTTACTTTAGATAACACATAACATCACGCCCGTATTGCCCGAAGAGTTTGACAGAGCTGTACCTATAGTACCTACACCGACATTTCGCCAGTCATGTTTTATTCCCACGTAAGAGAAGCCGACTGCCATCAACTGGGCATAAATCCAGACTCCGGGTTGCTACTGAGAAATTCCAAAAGGAAAAACCCAATATCACTTTGACCGACCCGAAAACCGAACCCAGAACCTCGTGCTCAGCAGTAGCATTTGCGACCACTAGACCACCGAGGCAGTCAGGCGGGTTCTTACTTTACTCAATCAATCTGCCAATCCAACTATGTTGGGGTCGGCTTCCAGTCTAACCGGATGCACCTGAATGCCACTCAAGTACAGTTTTACATATGGCAATTGCCTATCAAACCTCCACATGGTGACATGATACCCTTTGGTAAGACTGATTGAAGACTTTTAGGCTTCTGACTTCCCGTAACGACTTTCCGAGGCACGGAGGGGTCTCGATATGTAATGGACCACAAACCGACCGCGGTAAGCGTAGCGTAGGTTCTTACTTTACTAGTTAAAATACAAGTTGTAACATAAATAACGCAAGACCTCATACACCCCAATTAGAGTATTAAGTTAAAAGCATAATACAATGACCAAAACTTATTTTTTTAAAGCTTGCTATTTTTATTAAAAATATCGTGTTGACACTAGCATTAGTTTATGCATTTAAAAATGAGTCTTATTGACTTGATATAAGATTTAATTTTATTTGGCTCAATTGGCGGTTAGTTTGAAAAAATACATAATTTTTGTAAAAATACCTGATATAAAAGTTACTGAAATCGATTCAGTAGTCAATTATGAACAAACTACTTTCAGGACTTGCGTTTATTCTGTTACACCTTGTATATTACCCAATGTGACGCATAGAACTATTCGTTATTATAATTAGTCACACTTTTCTTCTGTTATCAACAAAGGCACGTATTTTCATTTCGCACAATCGGCCAATGACGCCCAAGTATGACAAGAACACCTTTTAGAAAGTCCGGTCTGACACGATGATCGACATGCGATAGTAAATCGCGTTGTTCAAACAAAGGTTGAATTGAAATTGAATTGTGATGACAGGTTACAAACAATGAATGATAAGAAGTGTGAAAGTTAGTAAAAAGTTTCGACTTCTTGACGTGTTCAAGAGGAAGTCGAAGATTAAGTTTTGGTTTCCTGAGAAAGCGGTGAACAGTCACACAATAACGGCTGTCGAAATACAGGGCGTTTTTGACACCTAAATGTCAAATATTAGTCTAGTGATAATGAAAGATTTTTAATGACGGCCGTTAAATTATGACGGAACCGCTTTCTTAGGAAACCAAAGTTTAAGCTTGGAAGTTTTGAACACCACGTCATCGTCATCATCATTATCATCCACAGCCCGACTTCACCCACTGCTGGCCATAGGACTTTTCTTGTCGGCACAAGGCCGCGAGGCTGGTACAGGAGCGTGGGGGATCGTCATCTCCCACGCTCCTGTGCCAGCCTCACCAGGGTTTCGCACAACACGTAAAGTTATATAAAAACTTTCGAAAACAAAACCTCATCATCTGCCTAGCCCTTTCCCAACTATGTTGGGGTCGGCTTCCAGTCTAACCGGATGCAGCTGAATACCAGTATCTTATATGGAGCGACTGCCTATCTGATCTCCTCCTTTCGGGCTTCTGACGACCCGTAACGACTGTCAAAGATCCATGCATGACAGCCGGGACCACCGGCATAACGTGCTTAACGGGCATAACGTGCGTGGATCTCGATATGTAAAGACTTATCGAGATCCTCTGTGCCTCGGAAAGCACGTTAAGACAGTGGTCCCGGCTGTCATTCAGCGCTTGCCGCGGTTTGTCTATGGATGGGTCTTTATCCACCCATAGACCAACCGCGGCAAGCGTAGCTTAACATGTTCGATCGAACCGTGCGGCTGTAATAGCCATAAGTCCCTCAATTCTCAATCAACTATTATAAGCTTATTAATGCTTTAGTACTGTCAGTAATTTACTATGCCTTAGCAAATGTAGTTAAAAGAAAACCTCAAGGAAAAACTGCAATGAATCAGGTGTTTCCTGAGCAAGCCGTGAGTCAATGACGAGAAAGTAGTTTACTGTGATTCATTGTACACAACCACTTCTGTTGCTACTTGTACTTATCTCTGAGATAGAATGTACTTCAGAGCCGATACATACTTAGTTTCTATAGTACGATCAGCAAATAAGTGGATTAACACGGCTACTTTTTTACACAACATCTGAATTGACGCAAAATTATTCGATAATCGGATTTTCAGCATTTCATAACATAATAACCAAGATTTAATCTAATACATATATAAAATTCTCGTGTCATAGTGTTTGTTATCGAACTCCTCCGAAACGGCTTGACCGAATTTTATGAATTTTTTTGTGTGAGTATATTTGTTAGGTCTGAGAATAGGTCGTAAGCTATTTTTTTTTTTGCTGAACAACTTTGGCGGGGTCAGCTAGTATTTTAATAAAAAAATTGCTTAATAATAAAGATTTAGAAAACTGAATTGTTAATACTTCTAGACATCTAAGTCTTGAAGGTCCTTGAATCCAAGAGTATCTTTTCCGTTTTGATCCATCTACGTTTTGCAGCTGTTTTCCAAGAAAAATCTTTTATTTCTAATGCAAATGGTAACTCCAGTTATTATCTCATATTTATAAAGCGCTTGTAAATTTAGAAAACTGAAATGTTAATACTGATATTGCTGACTGTATCTAATCTTGAGTACCTAAGCCTGCGCTGTTTTAGTCACTGACTCAGTTTTAATTACCTACCTAGAGTTACAAATATTGAATTCTATTAATCTAGATAAAGGGCCTGGTTGACAAATACCCGGATTACCATTTTCTATCAGATAAACTCAATTACTTATAAATCTTATAATAGAAAAGCAATTTACATTTTTTGGTATCCATAAATAAATAAGTAAGCCGTGATAAGTAAGATGTGGTGAAATAAATCTCAAGGGTTTCAGTCATCATGACCTTATAACATCTACGAAAAATGATTTTCAGTGCCATCATACAAAATTACTGCAAACATTTTTGCCTCGTCAGCATAAAGACACGCCCTCACAAGAAGCATTGCATCTACTTCAAAAAGCATAAATGCTGCACTAAGTGGTAGGCATTTTTTTTTCTATATAAATGTAGGTACGTCACAAGCACGATGGTATCATCAAGAGAACTCTCATTTACATACGTTCCCGCCCGTCGCCGGGACACGGTCATTCACTCTGCAACGCTCCAAGCACCACAGTGTAATTAATATAATATTAACCAGTAGTGCAACATAAAATGGTGATTTTATATTTAAATATGTTCAAGTGCTACGTAAGCACTTATTTATTATCATAATGTATTCCTAGCAGCTCATGCCTTTCTAGGTATTTATTTAATTTCCAGATTTAATAAAATAGTCAAAATTACTGCTAATTTGATGTCAGCCATTACTTAAAGACGTTGCGTTAGCTTGGCTAATACACCGTTTAAATTAATACCTCAAACGAAATGGCAACTGGAAATTGATTTATTTGAAAAAAGATTAATATTAAGCCTGCTTAATTAAATTTTGACGATTATAATAACCAATGCTCTTCAAAAATTGGATATCCATTTAAGTTAATGCGGTCTGACGTATTTACGGATAACGGTTGGTAAAAAAAAGCCATTAGCTATAGTCTAACAAAAACTGTCTAAAATACTACTTTGACTATGCAAAAATACACAGTCACAATGATGCTAATTGACTTTTTCAATTACTAAATCTTTGCCAAAAACATCTTAAAGGTCAACACTTCACTGTTTTAACGCATCGCAGGCGTATCAATTGATTTGCTTTACGACGCATGGCGGAAGAACCGTTGGTCTAGACTTTTTGTTCCGACTCGCACTACTGTGTTCTCTTTGTGTTGTGTCAGTGAACCATAGCTACACTATTTCGCTAGAGTTAGTTCGTATGTCAATCGGCATGACCTCGTTTCAACTACACATGTATGTGTGGATATTCGCTTCAAAACTATTTACTGCCAGTGCCAAGGAACGGGAAAACCCGTATCAAAGAAGTTTAGTAAAAAAAAACAATTTGATACTCATTAATATGGAAAAAGTGTAAAAGTATTCAAACAAAGTGAAAACTAATTAAAAGTTGTAAATTCTTTTTAACAAGAACATAAATTGTGGTGTACCTTCTTGTTATTTAATTTAGATTTTATTGTTGTTTGTTTTGCAAAATAATGATCATGTTTGAGGAACATTCTCTTAACTGAAGCTTCTAGCTGAACCACGAAATGAAGTCTGAAAAACCTTTGAAGAAAAAGTTACCGCACAGTGGCCTTATTGTATTTTAGATTTAGGTATATTTTATTTTGAATTACGAAACAGCTAAAACTGTCTAATGAATAAATCTGAAGAAAATTTTTACAACACATGACGTTTAAACATGTTCAAAAACTCTGATCGACCTTTAAACATTACAATGGTGTGATGACGCAGGCCATATCAATAAAAATCAATAGGTGCACAAAAGGTCTGTCTTCATACATCGTTAAACAAGTGATCAACACTCACACAACACATAAATGAAATATTCGGTTTATGTTTACCATACAGAGAGAAATAAGCAACCATACCAACCAACGACCCAACCATACCAAGTTACAAACCAACCTCAACCATATTCAAGTACAAATAAATGATTATGAATATTTTTTAGGAAGCGTATTTTACAGAAGCCGCAGGCACGGTTTGTATAATTTATGTAACAACAAGATGATGAAAGATATTAATGATCTCATCAAATTAATAGTTATTAAAACGTAATATATGCGCACCCATTAAGTAATTATGATCAGCGCTTGTACCCCTTGGGGAATCAGCCTGATTAGAGATATGTAATAAACAAACTGATGCCAACATGTGGCGTCTATAATATCTGTATAACTTATTTAAATTATGTTTCTAATTACCTTTTAATAGACGGCATTATTATGCAGTGCAGTAATGTTATACGCGTATAACTTGAAGATATACATAGATATATGATCGTATCAATCGTATATGCATAAATATTTTTATGTCAAGGTAAGTGGTCTGCAATGAAACATGACTTACTATTGAATGGTACATTACTTACTACTTAGATTACTTAGATGGATCTTTTGTATACCATTAAGTCAATGGATGGAATTTTCTACGTGTGGCGGTATAATATCATTGTGTGGCCGCGTTTGCAGACTAACTTCTGTAGAGTTTAATAGAACGGATTCAGATATCGTGGTTCGAGATCACTAATATAACTTTTCGATATAGATATTATACGCATCAGTTTAACTAGATAGGTTGGACAGAGTCTAGAACCTACACATAAACACTAAAAGAAATAAAACTTCGATAAAACACATGAACTAGAATATATGAACAGTTTCAAAAGATATCGAAACACGCCAACTTGGAGTCTTCAAATAATCCCTACAGAAAGCCGTGTTATATGAAATAGAAGTATTGTTCGAATATAGACGTCGAGTGTACATTAAAACTAGAAAATAAACGGAGGTGTTATCTTCAAGGTACGCCGAAGCACGTGTAGCATCTATAATACGTCACTAAAGGACGTGAACACGAATTTACCTGACAGCTCCCACACTCACACACATACCCGTCATAAATTGGGACGCTTTCGCGATATTTCACACTCTAATTTACAACTCACATAATATTAGATGAACGGCTTTTCAGCATTTGAAATCCGATTATGTGATTTGGGAATACAAGACGTTTGAAATATCTTATATATTCCGCGTCGTGATATATAGGCCTATCGTCCTTCGGATATAAATCACTTGAATAACTCAGCAGGGATTTGGTAAAAATATGTTTCATATAATTATGATATGTGATACGAGTATATTTTATTACAAACTAGAGACCACCCGCAGATTGTGGGAACGAGATAACAAACCCAAACTTCTCATGATTACTTTAGCGAACATTAACGACAGAAAAAAATTACATCCGAAAAAAAAAACAGTGCCCATTAAATCTGGCCTGTCATTACAATTTTTTTTACAAAACGAGTCTACATTTTTCAGTTCCAGACTTGAAAGAAAACCTCGGAGCTATATTTTTTTAATTACGAAAAATGTAGGTCAGCTACATTAACAGAATCCGAACTATCCTACGTACTACATTCCGGTATGCGAAAGACAAAACGTACAAAAAGTTTACACAGGCAGAGTGCCGCAAAACAACGCAATTTTGTAACACCTAGGCGCGTAAATCACACAGCCTGTAGACCGGGGACCGGGCGAAACTTTACTTGGAGAGTTTTTAATTGATTCGCTCAGTTATTACATCCAGTTTCAAACTGGGAGTTGGCCCACAGTGCGGCGTCGACTTGAGTTTGTATGTACGGCTTGATATTATTTATTCGATGGAGTTTTGTTTCGTGATTTGATTATTTGTTCCGAATGCTATTCATATAGAATTGTTGCGATAAATTGGTTTTGGTTAGTTAAAACTGCGAACTTTTGCAATTTGCTGAAACTGCTATCAAACTAACTGTAACCACACTGTGTAGGTACTTCCTTGTTGGATAAATCGTTTTGAGTATATTTTCGAAACTGTGAATACAATTCAGCCATTTCGATTATGACTTAACAATATGCTGAAACTCCGAATCATAGCAACGCCGTCTTTGTTTCCCAAGTACTTAAGAAACCATCTAATAAATATGCACTAATCAAAAATGTAGATAAGGAAGAAATTGGAAATGCGGAAACATTTACAATAAGAACGCCGCAGGAAAACAAATTAATTTTCAAAATAGGGAAAGCCCAAGTTCCCTGTTCCGTTAAATGTAATTCCGCTTTGAAACGGGCATCGAAAGCTTCTTGTTTAGACGTCAAAAATCAAACGATTCCGCAAACGCCCCCGAATTATTTCTCGCAATTTCGTACAGAGTATGAAACGGTAATTTATTTGGCTGCCTAGAAATGCACGCGTCATCTGCGTTCGTAATGGAAATTAATTCCGTCGGCATAAAGTTTAAATTCCGATATTAAAAGTGTTATCGTCAGTAGGTTGGTAGGTAGCCGTAGGCATTTTCCTGTTTATCACATTTCTGTCTAACAAAGGGCCCTTGGTAACACGACACCGCGTGAATCGAGGCGTAAGGGCGCGACACATCCCACCCAGCACCCTACGTGTTACTATATTATACTATGAGGGACTACGCTCCAATTAAAATGCCGTGAATATCGGAGGTTTGCTCAGAAGGAAAGCGTGGTTATTTTTTATGAGCTCGTAAATGATTCCGAGTGGCTTAGTTCGCTGTTTCGACAAGATTTAGAAGTTTGAAGCTGTACAAATTTGCTATGTAAGATAGATAGACGTGGTTGGGTGGGTCTGTGTCAATGATACACTTGCGTTGGCTTCAATGCATATCAATTGAATGATAGTTAGTAGCACAGTTAGCACACTCGAGTTGAAAGTCAAATAACCGAGGCGCGCTGGAGTGAGTCAACGAGGCGGCACGTGCGTTGAAAAGTGACATTCTAATAACACGCTATAAGACTGAACAAGTGAACATGATTTTTTTTTACTTCGTAATCATTCATCATTCATTCTACGGGTTGAAGAGACACAAAAAGCGTACAGAAATAACCAAAAGCGAATAGTTTTGCTTACCAATTGGTAGCATTTTTTATTACTAAACTGGCTTTTTAAAAAGATCCATAAGCTAATTTAACCTGTGATAGCTACTTCCTTATGGGAGGGTCTACTATCCAAAGCTATGAGGTATTTGCTTCATTATTTGTAAAGAAGAAACAAGTCTTAATTTTAACCAATAACTATTTATCCTTATTCCTTACACTATATACAGGGTTACTTTTCAATGACCAGTCAAATTCAAGGATGTGGTACAGACCATCAAACTAAACAACTTTCTCCATGGGACCATCATCGTAATCGTAAATAAAAATTTAGCCTTCCCATACGTTTAGGTCGAGTAGGTATTGAAGTTTTCTATGGGACAGTTGATAAATTTTTCGCGATTACATTGGTCCCATGGAGAAAGTTGTTTAGTTTGATAGTCTGTAGTCTGTACATCCTTAAATTTGGCTGGTCATTGAAAAGTAACCCTTGTATAAGGCACTATTACTAATTTTCATCTCATATATTTCAGAAATTAACGCTGTTTCCTCAACACCGAATAATTTACATAAAACACAAATCGGCAATGTTCGTAATTACACGAGCAAATCCTATTCTCCGCGAACGACCTATTTCCCTGGTCATTTACACACAGTGCGTCATTAGAATTAGACGAGAGCCGATATGAAGCCTTTTACATACAAAATCCAACGTCCGATTAATGGTTTTAGTGTTCGCAGTCTAATTCTATTCAAACTAAATTGGATTAGGTTTTGTAGAGAGGCGAAGTTTGACGTGGCTTTTGATGAACAAATAATTTGCTGAGGAATTTGTTTTAGAAACTAATGAGACTTTTGAACAAAAACAACATCTCAGTCCAGTTCGCTGGTTGTTGGAAAGTTAGAAAGAATACGTGTTTTGGGTGTGAAAGCCAGAAAAAAGCCGTTTTCATTCAGTTAAATTAAACTATGAACGAACAAGCATTTTGACTATCAAATAACATGTTTTGAATGCGTGCAACATGCATAAGCATAATTAGCCCACTGCTGGGACACAGGCCTCCTCTATTAGAGAGGAGGTGGGCCGTAAACTACCACGCGAGCCCAGGGCGGGTTGGTAAACCTGCAACATGACCACGTCAAAAAGAAAGTCTATCTTAGTTGGCCGAATGCCGCTCCCAAAACTGTTCACGTCAATATAACTAATAGCATAAAACGATTACAAGCTGATAAGCTATCAACAAAAAAAACTAACCCAGTCTTGCGGACGGTCATTAGATTAATCGATGAAACATGTCAGTCACATGTCGTGTCATATCGATAGTCGGACTCGATAACAATAAAGATTCGAATTCCTTTAGCCTTGCTAAGCGTTATCGACTTGCGCATAACGATATTAGTGCCCACTACTTACTTGGCAGACGACACTTGGGCATAAAGCTCGGGGTGCATCGGAATTTAGAGGAATCAGTTTCAAGTGTTTCAAAGAACGTCTGCATAGTTTCATTAGTTGAATTAATGTAAGCAATGAGTTTCGGCTTTAGATGTTTGATCAGCTTTGATCATTTATACTTTATAGCAGTGGTAATAAAGTGTGTTAAGTATTTTTAAATTGTCGACTAGATTATGGGTAATGTCACCCGCAGGCAAACGTAACATCAAGCTATTTTCTTGTTGCTAACTGCATACATACAGCTAATAGTAGACGTAAAAACAGTCGCATGTGATTTCATGCAGGGAGGGTGTTATGCCATCGATGCAGTAATTCATTTGACAACAACATGGCAATACTGTGACCGTGCACTTTGCAGTCAACAAATATTACATAACACGAGGTTACACAAGTCAAAGCGCTATCTTGTTACATTCTGCGTCGTCTACAATTCTTCAATATTCTTATGAGTACATCTTCACAAGTGCAATTTCGTGCTGAGATGTTTGTCGAAAATATTGATATAAGGAAATAGCAGACGGACAGACAGGCGATGACGTAATGCACTCCAGGACGAAATGGATGGAAAATTTTCATACAGTCGCGATAAAATAGCGAATTTTAAACAAATACTTGTGGCGAATTATAAATAGAAAAAATATAACTGCACAAATACACACTTTAAAAGTTATAAACATGTAATACAATTTTAAACCACATCACACTAATATTATAAAGGCGAAAGTTTGTTACTTCTTCACGCTCAAATGGCTGGACCAATTTAAATAAAATTTTGTATGGAGGTTGCTGACACCCTGGACATATAGGCTACTTTTTATCCCGATATTCCCACGGGATCGACACTTACGCGGGTGTAACCGTGGGGCGCAGCTAGTATTGACATAAAACAAGATGTCGAACAAATCATAGTATTCTCTCACTTCTTCTTTTTTCATACAGAGTTGATACGACAGAGGGGCATTAAATTACACTACGTATACTATACGTGTTTAGTATTAATTCGATACGGTATAAAAATAAAAAGCACCATAAATGAGAATTTTTTTGTTTCAAACAAACTAAATAGCTTACAAATCAGAGTAAAACGCAACCACCCTTTGTAAATAAAGGAGAAACCCAAACTTCATAAAAACTTGGGCCTGGTGACTGACCTTGGATAACTATACAAAGTGGCAACGTCCAACGTCGCGCGCGGGCACTAACTCGAAACACACTGTGGATTTTCCAAACTGCAGTACCGGAGATTTTGCCGATTTCAGATCGGTCCGAGTAAAAGTACTCTCATCGGTCCATATTAAATTAGTTAAGAAATGACGGTCTTCGGATGTTTTATTTAGTAGCCATTGGCAGTAACTGTTGCTGATCGGCAAGTCTCTCGATAAAAAAGTTTGCACCTTCCGATATTTAGAAGGTTTGCGTTTTTTACGTTTTAGAACCTTGTGGATAGTTCTATGGCAACATCTAAACTGCCGGCCGGCTCTGTGGAGACTCGTCGGGCTGCGGGAAATATTGTCTAAAATTCTTTCGTCCCAAGCAGCGGGCATTTACCGCGGTGGCACTCCCTCCTGTTACAGCACTATACGTTTATTGACCCGTAATCTTTGTACTGCCAACTGTATGGTGCGGGCATTCCTAGGGCAATTGCGGCTATCACCATACCTTTCTCTGTAAGTTCGTAGAGCTAACGTTGCGTTTCCACGGCATTCGCCGTAGATTAAAATCATGTCAGTGTATTCTGACGCCGTGTCAGTTACATGAGGTATTTTTGAACACTTTAATTATACACACACACAACCAAAGTTTAACTATCACAATAAAAACAGTCAATTACAAAAAAAAACACTAACACTAAATAATAATAATCCCAAGTTACGTGTCCTGTCACAATAAAAAAAAGGAATACTGTCTTAAACTTATTTAGTGTCCTATCACAATAACAAAACAAATTCACAATTATTGTCAGCCCACAAGTTCGACTAAACAATAAGGGCGCAGGAGCTTCCGCGTACGTACCTACGTTCCGGAAGGGTAGCGTCGGCGCACTGAAAAAACAAGTTTTTTGGAAGCCCCACTTACTGATCGCAAGCACAAAATACAGAGAGTACAGAAGTCAATCTACATACAAAGTGCGCTCGAGCAACGCACACATAGACACCGCTCACGGACACGATATCTCGGACTGGTTGGGACTAGTGCGAGCGCAAGTGCCATCCGCTTGAGACATGCGTCTATGAAGTGCAAAAATGGAGCAATAAAAAAAAATTATAACTGTTCAGTGGACGGTTGTTTAAATTCAACATTAAACGGTGAATTGTCGTTTTTTAATCTACCAGTTGTTTCAGAGAGGTAAGTAGGTATTTGCTTGTATTTCGATGGTTTGTATTAACGTAACACAGTAGTTAGGTAGGTAGGTAAGCGCCCCGGCCCCCGGTCCCGCGCCGTAAAGTAAAAGCGAACATGACTTTGTAGCACTTTGTGACAAATTTGTAATGTAACAATAACATTAAAATTAAAATATTTTAGTTATTATTGGTTTTTTCGTTTCTCTTCAATAAATCAAACAACTAGATGCGAGTGCCACTACCACGATAGTTTTTTGTGCATAAGCCAAAGTTTATAACCATAGCGCGACCGCCGAGCGTGGACTTCTGTACTTTCGATATTTTGTGTCGCAAGGATCTAAGATACAATAGCAACACACTGACCTATTTCTATTTCTTTTACGCACGTGATGTTTTGCCAATAGGATTGTCACTCTCTTATGTACTACGTATTGGTTTATGACTTGCCTAAGAGCGGCAACAACGTATCGTAGATTTATCGTTTTAAGGTGCATGACCTATGCCTATAGACATAATCAGCTGTTAGGAAAAATACATCGTGTTCAAACGGTGCAAAAACTTAAAAAATCATTTGCGACTAAACTACTGTTTCAATTTAATTGATTTTTGGTAGAGAGCTTGATAATGATACCTAGTATAGGCAGTTTAAAGGAAAGCCCATCTGTCGTATCAACTTTGTATAACTGTGTTGCAGGAGCCAGTGTCCTCCAGTAATAAAAAATAAATAAGAGCTGATTTTACAAACTTTTTCGAGGAATAATTTTGAAATGTTGACAGTTATTTCATACGACACATGTCAAACGTCATCCTAAAAGGTTTTATAAACCTTTATTAAAAAGGAGGGACAGGGGGGGAGGGGTTATTCTTAATAATTAATTACAATACATATGACTAATCTAGGTAACTTAATTTTTCACGTGTTTTTTATTTTAAAATTTGAATACTGTTGATTGAACTTTACACAAGTCCGTTCCACTTTCTTAAGTCTGATATAATGATCCCTTAAGGTGCTGAAACATTTTCTTTCCTCTCTGTACAAAATATTATACAAGTGTAGATATCATATAAATACATATATAGTTATAACGCTTCCTTTACAGGGTTCGTTGGGAAGTATCGTGAACGCGAAGTGCATTGACACCGAAGTACTAAGCTTCGAAAGTCGCAACGGTGCACGAGTAATGACAGATAGTCTACCTATTGTGAATACTCGTGGTGAAACTCGTTTGGTTAAGCCTGTGTGGGATATCATTCCTTGAGGTATAAATACTTATGGTATTTAAATAATCTTCTCAACCTGTCTTAAGATGAATCTACAGTGACGTGTTGCTAAGGGGATTTTAAAAATAAAAACGTGGTTATTTAATTAAAATTAATCGATTACGTTTAGAAGCCAATGCGTAATGTAATCAATAAAAAGCTGCTAATTCGCTGTGGAGAATTGTTTCCCCGTGTCTTAAATTCTAATTGGTTGCAAATCTGTTTTATGCGTACACTGGGTTAAATTAAATTACATGACTGAACTTCACAGAAACGACGGGACGATCAAAATGATGATGAAAACGTATGAATTTATCATGATTTTGGGTAACGCCCAACGTCCAAGAGACGCACGAACTACGAGAAATAATAAGGTTGGAAAAAGTTATAAAGTATTTATTTTTGTTTTATCCTGATTTGATTTCGATAGAGGTCTGTTAAGCTTGACTGACCAGTTATTTTAATTTTAACATGTGTAGTGTACCTATCAAGTATCTTATAGTCACACAAAAATCGTCTAAAAAACCCTTTAAACAGACTAAAACCGCCAACCAAGGCTGCATTTCTCTCACGTCCCTCACAATACGTTATCAAAGTAACGAAGAACATTTTTCTTCTCACACTCGTATAGCATGTACTTACCTACATACATGTGTGTCTACAGCAGTTATTAGCGAGTCGGGGAGCGTCGCAGGAGATCACGTAGGGACCGGTCGTGTGAGCCCGACGGACTTCGGGCTCCGCTGTGTTAAACTACCGCCCGAGCCGCATCGAGATCGTAAAAATGTGCAAGCTAACGGAAAAACTGTAACATGTGCTTTATAATGCCTCGGTAAAGTGCTGGCATGTGAATTATTGGGTATAAAAGGTGGAAATTGTAGGCTGGTGTCCAAATGGTCTACAAATGATCGTTCGTATTTTCCGTTCCGTGCCTTTGGACATAAAATCTTGCATATTTTCCTGGCGGCGCGGCGGCGTTAAGCAGGATTGCGGTTTTGCAAAAACAACTTCTTGGAACCACAATAATGTTGTGAACTTATATGATAGTATTATTCTAAGCTTAGTCTGATCTCGTAGCGAAAGATAAACATTGACGGTATTACTTAACGGCTTAGTATTTCGTGTTTACTCTTATTTCGGTTTAGGGAAAAGAAAACAACTTGACAGACATGAGGGTATTGACCGTGGTATCAATATCAAATCATTATAAACAAAAAATACACTTTCATTTCTATGAAGTTTCGCCAATTAATTTTCTTTGTTAACTTTTTATTATTTACCATATAATGTTTTTCAGAGTTTATCTTGGACATTACTAATATCGGTGAAGAAAAACATCACGAAGAAACCTGGATATATAGTAAGTTTTATGTCTGAAATCGCCAAGCGGTCTTGAGCAAGCGTGATGATCATTGTTCGTGCCTTCTGTCTGAGAACAGGCCTTTGCCGTGCAGTGGGGCAGTAATAGGCTGATATTATTATAAATACAGGTATAACAAATTAGGTCTATATAACTCAAAGACATGACAATGTTTAAAATTCGCGTCCTCGTGTCATCTAATGCCAATTCAGTATGTTCGATTAAGAGAATACAAAAATAAACCATATGCTCAATTAAATCATTTGTATGGCAATAATTTGTTTAGTTTTACGATAATATGTTTTATTTCTGGCAGGGTCACGGTCATTCTTCGGCACGTTACCTGCGGATGGGACTTACAGGTACAGGTCGTATGAGAATATGTCATTGTATGTGGAGATGTGAGGTTTTCGTCTTTGGTACAACATATTTATATTAAGTTTACATTGAATATAGTGTCACATTCAGCCTACGAAGGTCTAACCAGGGTTTTAGGCTGACTACATTAGGCCGCGACGCGACCTGCGACACATGAGCGATTAAAACAAGGAAATGAATGCTCACGTATATGGCTACACAGTACACACGGCTACACATCAAGCTATACAAAACCAGTTTACGCTGGTCTCGCATCGTACAGAAATCCTATACAATGTGAGATCAGCTTATACTGGAAATGTATAGCTTGATGTGTAGCCGTGTGTACATCAAATATTACTAGCGATCTTTGATTTCTTTAAGCGATAGGAACAACATTACTGTAATCACGGCATCGGCTACATCAACATATCAGCGAAATTAAAGCGAATATATGCCGGAATTTCGCTTATAATGTAGCCATACCATGTTTTTCTCGTTTCGCTCTTCCAGTCACATCGCAAATCGCTGTCTACTGTAGCCTCAGCCTTATAGTCATGTGAAAATTCATCATGGATATTTTAATGTATGTATTTCATACATTCAATACACACACGTATTCGCGAAACCGGGCGCCCATTCAACCGTCACAAAACGAAACTGAATGCCATTTCATCTCAAGATGCGCCGCTCGCCGCAGATCTGAGGGGTCGGCGGTGGGTGAATGTGGTGGCGGGGGGGAAGGGGGGACTCGCAAACCGCCCGGCAACTGCGCCATAACTCGGCGCGCACGTACAACCAGACAATCGCAATTATTATTAACAGATATACGTTTAATGATCGTGTGTGCCGCGCACAACGGCTCAATGTAAGTTTGAACATCGGCTGGCGCACGCGACTATGGAGTTTACGTCATTGCGGCGTTCGTGTGATATTCGTCCGCTGCGCGGCGGTGAATGTATCGTTTCGGGGTGAGAATTTGTGGGAAGACGTCGCCGAGGTCGGCGGGCGTCGCGGGGGCCGGGGCGACGTTCTTACGGAGTGAGTTAGCAGAGCCGATGATTTGTGGTGCGGTTAGCGTTCATCTAGCGGACCGGCGAGACACAGGGCATAACTCATCGGAACAAAGACAGATCGGCATGTCATGCGATATGAAAGCTATGTGTCATTCCGCGTGTGACACGAAGCGTTTGCATTTTACGATTCGGACTGACGCGCGCGCCACCCGCGCAAGAGTCAACGGACGCAGGAATTCGACTTGAAATTCCGCAAACAGGCTCAAAGGAGGATAAAATTAGAAATACGGAGAATTTTTGGATCTGCACGGGTTGGCCTTCCTGGCATTTCTGATAGCGCTAAGAATCTTCGTTTTCAAAGTGATAAACCGAAATTTAACAGAGGTTAATTTATTTTGACAAGCTCTTAGCGTTGTTAACGTAATTCACGGTTCACTTAGCGCGGCGAATTAGTAATTAGCAAAAATACCAGTTTGACGTCGAAGACAGAACCAATGACGTGACTTCTGCTAAACATTAAAATTATTATTATTAGTCGATATGAATTCCGCAAACTCGTAAAATTATTCGAGTGCAGAATACGCAAACGATCGGCCATTGTGTAACGGCAAAGCTCAAAGAATAATACAACAGGTGTTCATTACTTTGCACGCCACTGTCGATTTAATAAAATATGAACACTGAATGTGTACGTGCACTTTGTGAATTAGAATGACAAGGTTCTAACTCTACATACCTAGTTAAATTCGGTGTAAGTGTAACCGAAAACAACGAAATTCAGAATTTTTTTTTCGGTGATATTATTATTATTATTAGGTACCTATGTTTAATTAATATGTTGTCTACAAAATGTCCATTTATATTTTCACGATGAGCCACTTGCCACTATAGTAGAAAAACGTCTGAGTAGTAATAGTACTTCAATCAGTTAACAATAAATAGCAGTGTCTGTATTAACAGACGCAAAAAAAAAAAACAAAACGCAGCCTAGACTCTCCACAAGTCTAGAAATTCCAATAAAATGCAACAACTTTATTTCATTATTCGGTTCCAATCTATAATAATATCCAGTCTCCAACATAATCGTGTCCAAAACTTTACAAATTTGCTAAATAAACTTACTTTTATTTTATAAAGTAGTTAGCTAGGTGATCTGGCACTCCACACAGTTTACAATCTGTAACAAAAAATACATAACATTAGCATGACATAAATATTGAAGGAACATTGGTACTTTTGTACACGCTGATGCAAGTTTATTTAACTTAAAGTAGGACAAAACTTCGCGCTGTATTGTCATTATAGCATAGCAAGTTCAATCAATCCAGTGGTGATTAATGAGGTCAGCCGATCTAACCTGTAAAATTTTCAGCGTGAAACCTTAGGCGAAGAGAACTGTCAAATAGTGTCATCAGGTGGATTGACCACCATAATTTTCACAGTTAGATTTTTGCAGAATACACCGGCTCTTGTATTAATAATAATCATGATTCGGCTATTACTAATTCTTAGTGTGAAAACATTTAATTAATTACACACATTAGGAAACGGATATTATACGGATTTACTTAACAGATATTTTCTATGATTCGTCAATCAGTACCTAACCGTGAAAACAACTCTATGACAATAATAAAATATCTGAAGACTGAAGATAAAGAAACAGAATAATCTGAAGGTCTCCTTTTGACTTTTCGTCTAAAATTTTTACGAGTGGAACCGAAGTCGTAAACGATTTTCCCAGTTCTAGTAGAGGCTAATATAACTACGCATATACACTACGCCACGGTTTTGTTACGCCCCCGACGCCAATATGAGAAAACATAAGTAGGTTAACACAGACAGTTTAATGATAACACAACAACTATAAAACTTTGCCGTTTTTGTTTCCCCTTAGCACATAAATGGTAATGTTATACGCGTATTGCGAACAAAGCATTTCATAATCGCATGTTTCTGAAAGCAAAGCAAGCTCTTGAAGAGTTAATAACGAGTTGTAATACCGGTTTAATCATAAACTGTGTAACTGGCATTGTGAATAACGTGTGACAAATATAGTCATCGCAATTCGTCGCAGTTGTGGCACAGAGCGGGCGGGCGCCAGGCGGGGGCGTAGGTACGAACGAAATGGACAATGCGCATAAAAAATCAATAAAAGCCGGGCACGGCCTTCGTGGAGGTCGAGTGACGCTCACGGATCACCGGCCGGGCTCTCGCCACATTATAAAATATTGAACGAGATGTAACTAACTTACCAACTCGATTCCACTTCCAAAACTTCGCCAAAGAGGATTTTTCAAGTTCTCGTTTAATTTTAAAGGGATTTTAGGGGAGTGAGAAGCGGTACGCGGTAGTTTGCTTCTTCAAACTTTTGTCAAAGGATAGAAACGATTACGTTTTGGACAATTCATGAATTGGACTTTCCAAGTATTTTGTTCTTGAAAATGGATGGAAAATAAAATAAATGTCAAAGGAAAGTCTGGTTCACGAAACAAAATTGAAAATTGGTTAGCCTGCTATTCAATCATGCTTCGACAGCCGGAGCAATGGAGCAGAAATTTTACCTACGTACAGCTAACGCCCCAGACCATATAGTCTACTTTTTTGCTCGATCGAGGAAAACGTAGTATCGAGTTTTAAAAATATATACAGCAAACATGTTCGGACAAAAAAAGTGTAGTAATTTAATTAATTTCTGTAGCTTAGAAACAAGAAAAGTAGGGAAAATGATCGTGCTGTTAGCGACAGACTATCAAAAATAGCAAAACACTCGTTATCAACGATACGTTATCTAAGTAAATACACCGTATCAGTTGCCCCTGATAACGCAGTACAATTACAACTCAAAGTGTAACAACTTGGCCATAGTTCAAAGAGTTAACGCCGTTTATTTCAGTGCCAAGTACAATATTTTTAGCTGGCGAGTGACAGGGTGAGATTTTGAAACGCGTAATGATTAAATCCGGCTCAAATGTAAATGCTTTCAGAATAAACAAAAACTATTAAATTATCGCATTGATATTTTGATTGCGTCAACGAATTTGGCATGCCTTGTTCTTGCGTTCAGGCTATGACGTGGCTATGCTAGAAGACGAGACGATTATTTAGAAACTGTTCGTAATGATGCATCAGTTACTTATACGACTCGTTAATTGGCAACGCTTAGGAATTGTCACCTCGGCAGCAAGTCTGGTACTCCCACCAGCGCCAGTCTTCCTATTCCGCTTAAAGTACACTGTATTGAACGCGTTTGAGAATATGTGACCCTCTGAGTCCGGCCGTCTTTTGTCGTATTACGGAGTGCCAAAAATAGAGCACTTTCGTCGTCTCATTAAACGTGTGAGAAAGATTGGCTCGTTCGAACAGTTTAGGGCCACGTCCTTGCGACATTTCTCGCGAACACATGAATGCGTCAAATCATTTGGAAGTCGGCCACAAC
The DNA here is from genome assembly GCA_949316385.1 of Globia sparganii. NCBI lineage: Eukaryota > Metazoa > Arthropoda > Insecta > Lepidoptera > Noctuidae > Globia > Globia sparganii. Next base: position 3,754,338 of record OX438675.1, read on the forward strand.
GGCGTGCGTTTCGTCAAAAGAGAGACAACTTTGCCCATTTGTTATTCTGACAACTGACGTGGAACTAAGTGGGTTGGGGTATTGAACGGTTCTCAATAACCGTTTGCGGAAACCTATGCTTTTGTTTGTATTGTAGACATGGATACTGTTAGGTGTCTTATTTAGAAACTTCTCTGGGTTCATTCATTAACTGCTTCCGGACTATTATTAGATATCGACAGATTAATTTGTATGTATTTCTAAACGTCATAGCTTATATTTTTTTTATAAAATATGTCTACAAACATGTCTGATTAATATTACAACCATTCGCGAAGAAATGTATTGGACATTTATTCATATTAAGATTGACAAATGTTTCAACAGATTCCCGCCATTATCATAATGATCTATTGCCGACCTTCCTCAAATAATAAATAGAACAATAAAAGTAATGTACACTCAGGAAAACAGATTATTTACCAAATTGACAATCAACTAAAATTGTCCGTGTATTCAAAACATTGCCAATCTCTATCCTGCTCGGTTCCTATAAACAAAAACAAATCGTAAGCTATTTTTACCTGTGATAGCTGCTTCGTTATGGTACTAGGGAGATAACTTTGCATAATAGACCACTATGCAAAGTTATGAGGTCTATGCTTCATTATTGGTAGATGAAGAAGACTAGTCTTCTTGTAATCGGCCATCAGGCTTATGGAATGACATGGATAATTTATCAATAAAGTGCGCATCTGCTAAATAATTAATTACATGTTTTATTATTGCAAGATTTTTGACTCTATACAGTCGTCCGTTTTCCATTAGTATAAGTTCTATGGTAAGATTACCAACAGCTCAACCACGCGTAACCATAGTCGACGTGACCGTAGGCCCTTGTCTCTATTAATCATTCCGGGCCTTTTCTCGGAGACAGAAAAATATATGCGATGGAATTATTGTTTTGGGGCAAGCCGTATTTCATATGTGTTTGTGGGAGTTAATGTGGATGGATTGTTTTCGTATTATTGATGAAGATTTTGCAATAAATATTGGGGTAAGTTTGGGGTGGAAATTCACTACTTAAACATGCTTTTATTCACAGGGCATATGTCACCCTACCAGTGGCGAATGGTGAATTTATGACAGAGGTAATCCGGAGCAAAAAAAAAGTCAATAAAATGTTTCATTATATTACAATGATGAATTGACTATACAGTGGTTGTGTTCTGAATTTTCGAAGGGAAGCCGGCGGGAATCGAGTTGTATGGTACCTTCGCCACTGCTCCCTACGGACACAGGTGATAAGATAAAAATCTACCCTTACCACCAAACGACTACTGCCCTAATGACTTCATTACTACCGGTTTACACAAAGAGTCCCTCCGAAATTGCACTTTGACCAGCAAAATAGAAGTGAGATACTGACCAAATTTGAGCCTATCTCCTTAATCCACCGATTACCAACAGTTGTCTGGAGAAACCTAGCCAATACAGATTGTTGAACAAAACAACATTATAATGTGAGTACTCGGTTACCAAGCAACGACCACTTTCCCACGCAGCATCTTCTCAGACTAGATTCAGTACGTCGAAATGTCACAGGGGCATAGGTTAACTGCGTCTTGTGTTTACCTGTGCAAGTCTAGGAAGTAAGTAGGAATTAATGTATAGTGTGCTTTGGTTCTAAGTTTTATGTGCGTCGTCTGTTCATCAACTAGAAAATGCATAGACAATGGAGTGTATGCTACTTACAAAACCTTCGTAGTGCTAGCTAGGATTTAGAATAAAATAAGGGTGTCGAATATGCATTTTTTTTAAATTCAACTAATATTTTGTAACAATTTAATTTATAAGAGTGTCCATGTCCGTGTGTTTCTTGCCCGTGCTTCTCTATAGAAATTTATTGCAATGAGCAACTTAGCTTATCTTTCTGAATGACCGACTCCTTTCCTTTGAAAAGTGCCTGTAAATGGTATAACTGAAATAATGCTTTGGGTTTGCAATACTCACTACTCACTGATAATTCAATATTTGTAGAATTACTGTATGATTCATTATTATCTGTCAAGTATATATATTATATAAAATCCAAAGTCCTGACTGATTGATTTATCAACGCACAGCCTAAACCGCTGGTCTTAGTGACATAAATTTGGAGGGTGTGTTCTTTGTGAAGAGTAGGTATCCACTAAGAAACGGTTTTTCGAAATTCCATCTCAAAGAGAGTGAATGGGGGTAGAGTGAAATTTCACGCGGACGAAGTCGCGGGCAGAAGCTAGTGTAGAATAATCCTAATATTATGAGAATGTTTTCATAATCTACCCAAGAAGTCATAACCTAGCACTAAAGTTAGAGTTTTCTCATAATACTTATATTATGTAAGTAGTTATAACGTTATGTAAGTACCAAATGACTGAAAAAACATTAAATTACGTTACCTTCCTTCATAGAATTTAATTCCAGCACTGCACACGAGTAATGACTTCACAGTTTTACACATAGTATGCAATAATTTTGTAGCCATAACATAATGCAGAGCGTATTGAGAGCGACGCGTTGCGATGCAGTGCGGAAGCAATGGTTGTCAGTTACTGCATGCGATCTAATTTTATTCATTTCCGTAGACAACATCACAGAGTATGATATGAAAGCAAGACAAACTGGTAGGTACTCCTTAAGTAGCTGCACGACTGTGATTTATTTTGAAGACTTGCCATACTACTACAGGACCACAACCATAAATGGGATGTACTCCTTTGGAACCAGAAGTACCAAGTTTAGATGTTGTTTTTATGTCGAGAGAGTGTACATTATTGTACATTTCGTAATCACGATTCCGTGACAAAACAATTTCGGCAATAAAACCAACAGCGACAAGTCAGCTATAAAAATAAGGCATATAATCCAAACAACAATAAACTTATTCCTGACTCGAGGCCTTATTTTAGTAACAGGACCATAAAATATTTCGCTACAAACGACTCGTAGGAAAGTGAACCGTATTTTTTCTTTTGGGCCGACTGTTGGAGCCTACTTGGAGTGGAAACCGGTTGGCATGCCCAAACAAGTCTAGAAACTGCTATAGAACATAGATAGTGTGTATACGGTCGGAGTTTAAAGAAAGTTACAGTGGCGTAGGTCGAGATGAACGCTAGCCAGTTACACAAGAATGAAATAGTTTAGTCTAAACTAAACTAGCGAGCGCAAAGTTCTGCGTGAATAAATTTGCACATTTTACTTTTGATTCGTTTAGACGTTCTGTGAGAAAAGTTATTTGTAGATGTGATCAACTTTCGCAACTGAGTTCATTTCTATTGTACTCCGTACAACTTGCTGAGAGATGAGTGATGCTTTCGGAAATTAACTTGCTCTGTTCTTTGAATTTTAACTTTGTATTTAATGTTCTTAATCATACTAAATTGATAAATAAACACATACATATATAAACTCACGCCTTCTTCCCACGGGGTTAGGCAGGCAGAAACTACAGACCGCCATCTGCTACGATCCTTACATTACATAATCCTTTGGCTTCGTTTACGTTCGTACATCTGGTCATACACGCTCGCAGGTTGCGAGTACTAATGAGCACCTAACATTTCTAAGAACATCACCTATAAAGTAACTATAATGTTCTCCTAAGGCGTCCCCTTCCAGCGTGTCCCCTAACATCTGCCTTGTAAATACCTTAAATAAACAGTAGGCTAATATAACGATATTGTATACCAGTGGCGAAGGTTGGTACCATCGCCACTGGTATACAATATCAACTCGATTCCCGCTGGCTTCCCTCAGATTTTCAATTTAGAACACAACCACTCAATTCATCATTGAAATATAATGAAACGTTTTATTGACTTTTTTTTTGCTCCGGTTTACCTGTCATAAATTCACCCTTCGCCACTGCTGTATGTATATAAGTACTCAACGATTATCGAGAACTCTTCATATTAGACTGACTCACAAAATTATATTGCAATTATGGTACACATATTGCAACAGCCACGTGCTATAAATCTTACATACTCGTACTCGTAAACAGAACGTGTTTTCACGATAACATTACCTTTCCAGCTTCCATTTTTTCCTCGGTAAACAAATGAGGTTAGCATCATGTGCCTAGCCTTTTTCCAAGTACGTCGGCTTCAGAGTCTAAACGGATGCAGCTTAATACCAGTATTTATATGTAGCGGCTGCCTCTCCGACCTTCACCACCCATTTACTGGGTACCACGATACCCCTTAGTAGGACTGGTTGTCAGACTTTCGGGCTTCTGACTACCCGTAGCGACTGCCAAAGATCTAGAAATGACAGATCAACCGCTTAAAGTGCTTTCCGGGGCACAATGAGGTCTCATAATCACCTTATAATATTCCCATTCCCACTGCTAGGACTTAGATCTCCTCTCTTCCAGAGGGAGTGGGCTGTAATCCACCACGCGGGCCCAGTGCGGGTTGGTAGATGTCACAAATCTTCGAATTTTTGGTTGTAAGACATGCCGGTTTCCTCACGATGTTTTCCTTCGCGGTTTTAGACCAATGGTAATGAAATTATTTACACAAAGTAAATCGTCTGCCTTAGATCGAACCCACGACCTACAACTCGTAAGTCGGGGCCTTTAACACCTGGGCCACTAATGTTCGAAAACTCATTAAGTAATAAATACGAAATAATTGTTTAATAATCCTGTATTAATGTTAGGCTTACACACATAGCCATTAATGGCCCTGTCGCTACAGAGCTCTGACATTTTCACTCGTTAAGCCGATTGCGGCTGCACTGATTAGCCAATCGGCCGCATGTTGACATAATGCGAATAATAAATTACGGAATTTGAGCGTATGGAATATGTAATAATAGAATGATCAAAGTAACTTACCTGTAAGTGAACTTCGATCACTATTATACGCAGTTAACGCCTCGTCTGAGAAGATTATGTAGTCTACATACTATTCGTATCAACAAACACGCGTTTAAAGAATTTTGGTAGAATACCAAATTTGAAAATATCAAGTTGCCACCCTGCCTGCTTTGGCAACACTGACTGATAAATGTCTCTTCATTAAGTTTAAAGAAGTATAGTCATATTACCCGACTAAGCAAAAAACGAGGGTTATGGGTTTATGTTTTCATTATGGAGCAGGGTGGGAAGTTCGTGAACGGGAGGGAGACTCAGACGAGGCGTTAACTGCGTATAATAGTGATCGAAGTTCACTTACAGGTAAGTTACTTTGATCATTCTATTATACTTATTAACGCCTCGTCTGAGAAGATTATGTAGATGTTGAAAGATTCGGCGAAATAATGAAAGAATTAACCATGTAATTTAATAATACTTATATTATTATAGTCCACATCAGTAGAGAATATATAGAACATTAATTATTATTACTACTAAGAACATATTCGCCAAAATTTTCATTAGTTTCAAGGGGTAGATTATAAAATATGGCAAAATTTTTTGACCTCTGTGACCATCCCGCTGTTGATTTAATTAAATCTATATTCAGACCTTTTCTGTGAGCGGCTGATGTAGCAGCATGTCTTGTACTATATGCAGAGAACACTGAGGTATCTATTCCAGCCTCCAACAAAACATCTTTTATCCATCTGCTAAGAGTATGGGTTGAAGCAGGGGAATGAGGTTTTTTAATTGTAATAAAAAGATTACTATGGTTCTTGCGTAGCAATTTTGTAGCTTCTAGATAATCACAAAGTGTTCTAGCAGGGCAAATACTAGGATTTTCAGTAAAAAATTTTAAAGTTAACAGAGGTTGAATACCCTTAATCCTAGAAGTTTTGATTAATTGAGGAACTTTTATTTTTATATAATCATTTGTTATGGCAATATTATCAATTGTAATCAAAGATAAAGTTTGAAGTCTTTGTGCCGTTGTTAATGCTAATATTATTAATAATTTTTTAGATAAAGTATTTAAATCTAAAGTTGTATTTGGGTAGAAATTACTTATATAATCTAGTATAATACTTGGGTCCCAAGTTTCACTATATTTAGGTTTATTTGGTCTGAGCTTAAATACACCTCTAAAAAATCTGTTTATATCTCGGTTTGTACTTAACTCACAGTCTAAAAGTAGAGATAAAGCTGATCTTATACTATTTAATGTGCCATAAGTAGCACCATTGTGGAATTTCTCGGTAAGAAATTGTAAGATGGCGTGAATTGATTCAGTTGTAGGATCAGCTTTATTGGTTTTACAAAATTTCCACCATTGTTTGTAACATGAATTATATTGTTGTAAAGTATTTTTAGTTAATGAACTTAATATAATATTAACACATTCTAAAGAGTATCCTTTTCTTAAGTAGATTTTGCTGACAACATCCCTGCAATCAGTGTAAGATTCTTGTGAAGAGGGTGAGAAGTTCTGAAAGAGGATGAAAGTAAATTTGGACTGGGTTTTAAATAAACAAGGTTTGAGCGCAGTAAGAATATGAATAGTGGATACCATGCCTGTCCCGGCCAGTTAGGTACAACCATTATACCCTCAGCATTATCCTCTTGAATCTTTTTTAAGCAACGCAAAATCATAGAGAAGGGGGGAAATGCATAGAATTTTTGACCTGTCCATTTTATGGTAAAAGCATCTACTGAGAAACAATCTGGTTCATTTTTCCATGAAACAAATGTTTTACATTTTTTATTTGCATGTGAGGCAAAAAGATCTATTTCAGCTAAACCTAGTTTATTTACAATTTTTTCAAAAGCATATGGTGCTAGTTCCCATTCTGTTTCTATGTTGCATATCCTAGATTGTGCATCTGCTTCTATGTTTTCTTTAGACGGTATATATGAGGCAAAAATATAGATTTTTCTTTTTTCACAAAACTGCCATATTTTTCTCGATAATAAATTTAGGTGAGGAAATTGTATGCCACCCATTCTGTTGACGTATGAGATTGCTGTGATGTTGTCAGATCGAATCAATATGTTACAGTTGTTCTCATTTCTTGCAAAACACTTTAATGCATAATAAATTGCTAAAAGTTCTAAGTAATTTATATGATGTTTGCTTTCCTCTGTGGACCAATATCCATGTAACTTTTCTTGGTCACATACAATTCCCCAACCTGTGGTAGAGGCATCTGTATAAAATTCTAATTTGTATTTATCCCTCTTAATTGGTGCTGAGCAAGTAAAAATTATTTGTTTCCACCAAGACAACTCCTTTATAATTTCTTGATTTATTTTAATTTTTGATTCATAATTATCTCTAGACTGTTTTAAAGCTAGATATTTATATCTTTCCAGTATTTTTGTATACATCCACCCATAGGGGACAGAAGGACAAATTGAAGTTAAAGAGCCTAAAAGAGAGGCAAAATCTCGGATGCTGCAAGAAGTTTTGTGTGTTAAAGAATTTAACTTTTCATGAATTTTTTGTCTTTTGTCACTAGGGATACTTAATGTAAATGTTTCACTGTTTAAAATGAAACCTAAAAATTTGCATTGCTTGCTGGGTTGTATCTGACTTTTATCATAATTTATGATGAACCCTAAAGATTGTAAAAATTTGCAGGCTATGTTAAAATTTTTTCTGCATTCGCTTTCATTAGGTGCAATAAAAAGAAAATCATCTAAATAATTCACTAAAGTGACTCCATTTGCTCTGAGATGAGTAACTACTTGTCTCATGATCTTGTTGAACACATAGGGTGCCGTTGATAATCCAAATGGCAGAACATTGAATTGGTACAGTTTTTTATTAAAAAGGAATCTTAGATATTTCCTGGAATCATCATTTACTTTTAGTAAAAAATAAGCATCTTTTAGGTCAAGTGATGTCATATAACAATTTTTATCAACTAGATGCAATGCTGTTCTTATATCTTCTAGTTTGAAATGTGTTGTTGGAACACACTTATTAAATTTCTTTAGGTTTAATATAAATCTAGATGTTCCATTTGGTTTTGGTACAATGAATATTTTTGAGACATACTGATTTGATATATGTTTTGTTTCAAGTGTTACAGCACCAATTTTAATCAAATCTTGTATGCATTGTGATATTTTTATCTTATCTGTTTTTGTAAAAGAGTTATTCTCAGGGATTTTGCCTTGGTGCACTGTATGTGATAAGGGAATTGAGTATCCATATTTCACCCAATTTAAAATAGACTTATTTTTTGTAAAGTGCCAATTTCTGTAATAATTTTGTAATCTACCTGCATAACTTGCCTCTAGTAACGTCGACGTCCGCGATTGTTTTGCGATGTCCTGGGTTGTTTTGTCATTGCTCGTAAGTGCTGTCGTTGCAAATGATGTTGGTAGGACTTGCGTGGTTTTCCGGCAGGTTTCTGTGGTTGTGGTCGTGGTTGAGTTTGTCTGTTGTACTCTCGCCCGCCCCCTTGCTTCCTGTACGAGGACGGGCCCCAATTGTTTAAAGAATTCTTCAAGTCCTTAACAGAATTTTCAATGTTTTTATTTTCCTTTAGTATTGTATTGATATCTTTTCCAAAGAGAAACTGATTAATTTCTGTTTTTTCTAAAGTGTCTTTTACTTTCTTATTTAGACCAGGTAAGATGACAGCGCGTCTTGTTTGAGATTCTTTGAATTGAATATGGCATAAAAGCCTGATGCAGTTTCCCAGATATTCACAGTCCAGATCAGGGTTTGTATTTAAGTTCTTGTACAATATGTCATTTAAACCACAGATAACTGTGCCTATAAGGTTTTGTTTCTCACACAAGTGATTATCTCTTGTAACAGCTTGAGCTGTCATCGCAGCCTGAATTTCAGGATTTAGTTGCGGAGCGGGTGTAAGGCAGTCAATTATTTTGGGGATGTTCTTCAAAATGTCATTTTTTATGTTGTCTTCTAAACCATTTTTTATTATATTGTTCCACAAGTCCTTCATTTGGCTGTTTATTTGCAAGGTATTTTCAGGCGGTTTTACATGGCCCATTTTTTCCAAAAGGTTGGGTATATTATCAGTAGGTGGAGTATTTTCCACTTCATCCTCTGAATCGGATTCAATAATTATCCGGCTTCTCTTTTTAACTGGTTCTGGTTCGTCTGGGGAGAACATTATCAAGTTAATGTATCACATGTACTCGCTCGTAGTACCGTATGATACCTGCCTATTAAGTTGTGAAGGATAGGCGGTGTTAGTTCACTAAAATGATCACATGCACTCGCTCGTAGTACCGTGTGATAGTAATATTTTTTATTTTGTTAATGATTGCTATGCAATAATCAATATCAAGTAAATTTTTATGGACCAAGTATAGGCGCTCGTCCTATCGCTTAGTTCCGTGCACTCACTCGTTCTACCGTGTGGTAGTAACGTTCATGGTTTTGTGTTGATAAACCATGCGATGATAGGCAGATTTTTAGACCAAGTATAGGCGCTCGTCCTATCGCTTAGGTCTGTAATTCACTCGTATATACGTTAGTAATATCGTAAGTGATATATTTTATGTAATTGTATGCCTCGTTAAATGTTTTTGTTGTATTTTATTCACTTTTCACTGAGAAAAATTAAAAATCAAAATGGCGAATTTTCGTACATACCTTCTGACGAAGAATTAAGCAATTCCATCAGTTTTCTTCTTAATTTCTCTTTATCTTTTCCCATTTCTACTAATACACAGAAATAATTGTTGGGAAATCGAAATAACACACTATTTACACATAAATAAAGTGTTCTATAACGGAGAAAAAACGCTGTTCGTAAACACGAAAGACATAATGAAGAGACATTTATCAGTCAGTGTTGCCAAAGCAGGCAGGGTGGCAACTTGATATTTTCAAATTTGGTATTCTACCAAAATTCTTTAAACGCGTGTTTGTTGATACGAATAGTATGTAGACTACATAATCTTCTCAGACGAGGCGTTAATAAGTATAATAATATATAAATACTCTGTGTGCTCTGTAGGTATATCGTTAGGACCACGTTTGGAAATAGGAACATATTTTATGGTATATATTATATAAAGTGAGTTATTGCTTAATACGGCTAGGTAATTGATTTTATTTATGACTAACGCGGCTCTCAATCACTGTTTATCTCAGGTGATAACAACCACCAAAATACTAATCTGTGCCTTAATATTACCTCCAGAATAGATGCATCCCACAAAAACATTTCATGTTAAATGTTGCCAAGACGAGACCATGTAGCTCGCACTGTCAAAAAGTAATCAGATCTCATGTAGAGCCAAGCTTCTATCTCTACACGCCCTAACTCTACAAGGCCTAACTTCGCAAACTACACCTTAGTCAAAATATATGGCTTGGCCGTTTCGTTACTACAAGAACCATTGTATAACAGTATGAGAGTTTTTCACCTTACGCTCATGTGAATGTAGCGAAATAGCCAGTCTAACTAATCCAAAAATACCCTAGATACTGCTTGCCGACTTGCCGTACGCAGTCAAACCCGTTGCAATTGCAATACATCAGACATATTTATAGCACACCAATAAAGTGTGCAGCAAACATCAAAATAAAACGTCAACACAAATTCCTCGAACCGTACGCTGCAAAATTATATTTATCTAGTTGCCATTCTGTGATATAATATTTATGTCAGAAAAAAAAACCGACGCCGCTTTCGCAAATAAAACCACACAAGACATGCTATGACATCAGCGTTGAGATATGCACTATTATATTATGAACACGTCCGCAGATTAATTGTAATAAGAATCACGTTTCGAAATAGTCATTTTCACACAGCGTAAGCATTATTTCTACCTTTGCTTTTCCGCATACCGGTCTGTTTTACTTTACTTTCTTTGAATTATAGCGTTGCAGTTTTAGTTCGAGTTGTTGCTATGTGCTTCGCTGTGAAAGTTATTCGTGTTACGATTACGTTTTTGCTAACGAGGTCAGTGCAGACTACCTGTTTTGAATTAAATGTAATGTGACATTGAAACGGGATTTTATTTGTGAGATTGCATCAGTGTGGGTTTTGGGTGAGTTTTAGCAATGAATAGGCATGCAAAAAACAATGATTTTACAACAAATAAATATAACTACAAAGCTGCGTCCATTATTTAGATTAGACAGTTTACAAACGTGACGAAAAGTCGACGATTGTAATTTGTAATCGTTAATTGCTTTTTCTTTTTACATTTTCGCCGATAGGAACAATTTAATTAAGCAAATGCTCTAATCCAATAGATACGATAATATTGTGAACAAACGAACCAATAGAATAGAAACAGCCATACATTCAAACCAAAACTACACACAGCTAGGTTTACGTTCACAAGCACTATCACAAAGAGCGGTTTCATAAATTGCATTCAGTTCAGACGAACGTTATTATTCCGCGCGGTTAGGGTCACCATTTTTGAAAGTCCGGTCAAAAAGCAATTAAAAAAAAGGACATTTTACTACATACCTAATCAGCCTATAACGTTCCCACGGCTGGGACACAGGTCTCATCTCGGTGAGAGGGAGTGGGCTTATCCACCACACAGGCCCAGCGCGGGTTGGTAGATGACTGAAATTTGAGGCCGTCCATATATTACGTCATTCTAAATTAGGGGGGGGGTTGGTCTGCGGATGACAGTAAATGATAGATAGGGGGGGGGGGGGGGGTGTTTCGAAATTGACGTCATTCTTATTTATTTATTTATAGTTTATTGTTCACGTACAAAAAGATTATTTCTAAAAAGAAATTTCTTCCAGCACACCTAGTAAGTGAGACTGCAAATGTGAGAGGCGGCTATTATACCCTATTTTTCTCAAATCTGCAATGTTTTAATTTTGTCAAACTGATAATGACGTCAATTTTGGGAGAAGGGGGGGGGGGGGGGTCATTAAGAAATGACGATAGGATGATTGTAGGGGGGGGTCTAAAATCTGAAAAAATCGATGACGTAATTTATGGACGGCCCCCACCCAATACACTCGAGACCCGTTATAGGCAGTCGCACTATGTGAAATACTGGTATTCAGCTGCCTCCGGTGAGACTGGAAACCGACCGTATTAGAGTAGTTGGGATTTGAGAAAAGGCTAGTCCTGACAAATGACAAGTCCTCACATCCGGACAAATCCGGACGGCTGGCAACCCTAGTACAGACGGACGTTTTTATTCCGCGCGGCGGCTAGAGTTACATCCGTCAGGATTCCCCGGAGCGATCAGCCACATCAATCGCGAACGTGAGCCGCACGTTAGGCGTGACGGTATTTATATTAATGTACACTTGCACTTAAGAAGTCAGAGAGGGTGGTGAGGGAGTTTTTTTCAATTGAATTTACAGTTGTTTTGTAGTTAGACGCTCGATGGTGAAGACTGTTCACATGTTGAATTTGTTGCTCTGTTGGTATATTAATCAAAAAAAATTCTCTGGCATCTGGACTATCATGTCCTTAAAATTAAATGGGATCAGAGGGCAATTCTAAAGCTAATAATTCAGTCTGATCTCAGTCTCAACCTGTCAAAAATACCTCTAATTTCCCTACATTTTTGACATTAATTGTCGCTGTGATGAGATTGCGGCTAGATTTTGAACGTTTTTAATTACAGGAATTGGCGTTCAGGATGTTTCGTATCTCTTTCTAGAGTTTTGCTTACACAAACGATGGATTGTCGATTTTTGATTTCTTATATGAATAGAATCTAATATAGACAATGCATCAAGAAACCCTCCAAATAAGACATAAGACATAACATAACATCACGCCCGCAATCCCCGAAGAGTTTGGCAGAGGTGTTCTTATTTATGGCTTACGGTACCTACACCCACATTTCGCCATTTTTGTCCACGATATAAAAAAAAATTACATTCAGTATTCCTGACAGCCCTGACCCGTTCCCAGATTTACGTTAGTCGCGTATCTGGATGCACCGCATCGATCACGGAGCTCCGCACGTGCATCGCATTCGATATCCGTTCGGGAGCACATTTTAAACTTGCCATTTAATAAAGTAAACCAACAATGCTGGTCGCATATTTGGTGAATTGCTTTGTGATTCTAATGTGAAATGAAAATGCTTGCAAAAAGATGGTACTGGAGGTGGAGTTCTTCGTGTTTATTGTATCGGTGACTCCATTTCCGTATAACCATATAACTATAACAATACAACCGTTTAAGTTCATATAATTATATTTAAGGACTATTTTATGAAATATGAATCAATAGGATTGTATGAACTTAAGAGAGTTGTATTGATGATCTTAATGATTATAATTCTATAAACAAATACTTGGTACGCTCTCGAATCATATTTTTTTCAACATACAACTTGACAGTGGCCTGCGAATTGCAAAAAACTTAAGAAAATTTTCATTTCGTGGGCTACCTAGCGCATCCCCCATAATTAGTTAGTTTTTTCTAAAAAGGAGAACAAAATAAGAGGAAAGTACATTCAAAAGTCATAACATGTTTAATAATAAAGTTTCCTTCTCTCAATCTGATAAAAATCTGTTTGCCTTCCATGTCTGCGTATATAGGGTGACTGGTAATTAGTGGCCGATACCTAAACACGTGATTGTACTCATGATAACAAACAACTTTTACTATGGGACCGAACCTGAATTCGCGAAAAAAAATCTGCTGTTCAGTCATTTATGTTCGCCTAACTGGTCAAAATGTAGGTACTGAAAAGCAGATTTTTTTTTCGAGAATTCAGGTTTGGTCCCATAGTAAAAGTTGTTTGTTATCATGAGTACAATCACGTGTTTAGGTATCGGTCACTAATTACCAGTCACCCTATATAATCTATCTCACAGACTACTAATCAACGTGGGTACTGTTTGTTATGAACCGAAATGTTGATACAATTACAAACCAACGAAACAATTCGAAAATTAACGTTAATATGAATAGAAAATGGCGGCCGATTAGATAACGCCACTAAAATATTTTATACAGGTGATAAACGGCTTTGTTGTGTGAAAATTATCTGAGTATCGTAAGCAAAGACTATAATTTGTAGGTAAATAATTGTCATGGTGACTTCTACGTTGAACATTAGCATAATATTTCGAACGAAACTGAACCAACACAACATGCTATTGAAGCACAAAGATAATTGTCAACACACTAAGTTATTTATGAAAAACTTCAAAAAAGGACATGAATTTCAAAATGATTACACAAACTAGGCAAAACAATTTCCAATGACGGTATTAGAGAATCTCAAAAGTTGTCCAGTTTTATCCAAAATTAAACCTTTAACTTCTTACATCATAAAATGCCCGAAATTAATGTGTGATCATAACGTTATAATTCATACGTATATCTCATAATCATAAACAACTAATTTGCCATCCATGAAAAAAATAAATCAAATAAAGTTTAATAATAGAGCTTGCCACGTTCCGAATGTTGCGATGTCATGTCACTCAACACATTTTCGGAACAAGATTGGCTAGTAACAACGCTATTAGTGTTCCGTTTACTTTCAATAAACTCCTACTGAGCGGCCAAACGTAACACACAAACATAAAGTCGCGTGTACCGTCCTCCGTCACAAGGTCACTGAACGAACGCTTCGCCCTATAAACCCTCTGGAGACGGCCACTCCGCGCAGCCGGCTTTGTGTACACGCATAACAGAAATCGCGTCCATTGTTTACGATACAAGTGAAGTTTACACTGCAAACGTACCTGATAGAACGGTCCGGTGGTGTCGAGTCAAACAATCCAGCGACTACAATCCGGTAGTTAGGTAGCAGGTACATGGAACAACACAAAGGGGACTACTTCTCCTTGTCCGGCGACAATGGCAACAATGGCTACGACACGGCGCGAGAATCGAACGCGGCGTCTGGTCGCGCGCAGCGGTTATCTGTCGGTGACAGCGAGCGCCGTCGCCTCCAATAACAATAATGAGGCGGCTAATTATTATTATTACCGCTGAGCGGACGCACTCGCGCTCGCTGCCTGTATGTAGGTAGGTGGCGTAATCGCTGAATTCCATATAATCGTGTGGCGCACTCACACAAGCGCGCGTCCCCGCCGCGCCACGTGTGGTGACGTCGTCGGCTAGGCGCAGGTAAGTGTATACAGAGCGCGTTGGCGGGTATGCGCGCATATCGATCTCGCGATAAATTCGATACGGTGAGCGGTGAATGCACCGGCCGGCTGGCAACGGCGGTCGCCTTTCACGCCGGCGAAAACGCAATTTACGATCGGTGCACGCCGCTATGAGTCTCGACTATCGACCGCCAATATACGAAACGCGTCGAGCTCAGTTCGCCGGAGTCGCTAGTACTATCGGGCGCGGGCGCAATGCCACGCGGACGCACGAACATTCTCGAACACCGAGATAACACGTGTATTTATTAATGGCGCGAATTGCGCAACAGAATTGTCTAGTGATAAAGCGGAACGCGTAACCTCGTGTCCTTACCTTAGCGAGCGGAGGTGACATGAGTTCGCATGTCGAGGGACCATAGCGCTTTACGGGCACATAATCCAATTTGGCGTAGACCGCGCCATTTCTAATCGCCCTAATTGGGGAACGCCCCAGCTCCAATTACCGCTATCGTCACTTTTTTTGCCAACCCACGCATAGTAGTAAAACATAACAATTAAACGACAAGATAATCACACCACTTCAAAATAATTGACCAAAAGCAAATGACTCATGACTTGGCTTACGCAAGAAAACAGCAACAAACGATTTACAAACACAAACGACCGGAAACTTCTCACTAGTTCTCGTTATAGAAGCGAAAATTGAACGACTTGTCTAAATTGGCTCTCGTCTGAGGACGCCGAGAGCGGCTGTCATCTCGTACGCAACATGAATAGGCAAACCATTAAACTGTAACGTAAGGAAACAACGTGATTGAGAGTCGCGACGTGAATCCCACCCACCCAGCGCGGTACAGCGCGGCGCCTTTACGACACAATATACAGTTTAGAGCTCGAAACAGTCTGGGAAATTAGCTATTTGACTTTATAAGGGAAAATTACCCTTCCATATACGTAGTAAACGCACTAACAGGAGCGTTAAAAATTTGATTGGCTTGATTTTTTTTTTATAGTTTGGGCAGCGGGCTGTAACTAGCACGGAAATCGTAGTGGCCGCACAAAAATGACCAAGCGTCTGGCTGTATCAAACCGAGAACGGCACAAAAACGTCAACGTCAACAGAACGAGCCGTCTGTCGAACGTTAGCACTCTGTGCAAAAAGTGAATAATGGCGAACGTCAGCGAGCTCGTCGAGAGTCGCACAATTGCGCTATTTCGAGATGTTTTCCTCTTAGCAATAATACCTACGGTCACTAATAATAATCGAGCCGAGCGTCCTGTACAAACAACTACATACTAATGACTGCTGTGCAAAAAACGGCTCTAGATCCAAACAAGCGCGATCTCTGAGATAAAATTTATTGAAGGAGCGACACGTGGCACCTCCGGCGCAAGGTGAACGACTCGCCGTGCTAATGTGGGGGAATAGCAAACAAAAACCTCGCAGCGAAATATGGAAACACACAAAAGGCGAGTAACGCAAATTAGAGCGGCATTAGCGACAACTCCAAGTGACATTAAAGGAGTTTCTGTTATTACCGCACGCGACAATGTGAGCGACTCGATGGTCCAACTTAGGAGAGTTGGGAAAGCGCGGAAGATTACATAATACACCCGACTTCGGAACGCGAGTTAACGCGAACTTGTGTTTTATGTGCACACATGCATACTGTTTGATATACGTTGTGTTATGAGAACTGTTCTAAACTAGAGTGGCTGGGGGTGGGGGCTCAAGTTGTGCGTCAACTTTCCGGGAGCAATTCGCCCGAGTGTGCACTAAAATATAGTTCAAAGTAAGTTGGAGCGAGCGGAACAGAGATGCAACTAGCAGCTGTGCGGTACTAGCCATGAAACTTGTATTAATCCGGGAACTTTTTATATCTAAACTTGCTTCTTAGAAAATTAATCGTTGGTAGTTAAAAGACTTTCAATGTTTTAAGTATTTATATGCCCACTTTAGATAACCTGTACGAGCTACAAGATGAGCATTCAAAGATAGGTATAAATAAGATGAATTCATCAATTTATAGCTTTCCACGCTATATATTTTGTAAAAGTAAATGCAACTGTATTCTACACTAATAGTAAAGCTGAAGAGTTTGTTTCAACGCGCTAATCTCTGGAACCCAGTCGGATTTGAAAAATTATTTTTGCTTTTGATAGCCCAATTCTTGAGGAAGGCTATAGGCTATTTAACATCACACTAGGCGCTTTAGGAGCCGAGCAGAAAGTCAGAGTCGGGGTGGGGCGGGGGAACAAGAAATTTCATGCGGACGAAGTCGCGGGCAGAACCTAGTTTGTAATAAAAACCGCAGCTGCTTATTCATGAAACCTTGAAATTCAAAGATTAATTTAACATCTATTCGGGTCGAGCACTTCTCATACACGCTTCGTGTCTTAATAATAATATGATGTGACCACACGTAACAGCATAACTTGGTTAACAATTCGTGATATTCACAAGTGATTACGCTAAGTGCAATCAAATCTGTAAGTTTAGTACGTGTACGGCTGTTCGTAACGCGCCTTTGCGGGATATTACACAATTACAGCAGCGAGCTAGGACCTACGTGCAGCGCAATCATACAAATTGCAGCGGATTGAATGGGATTGTGTGAAAATTAACCGAAAATTGTAATTAGGCATTGTTTTCTATTATAAACTCGTGTTTCTGTGCGAATTGGATATTTGAATTAGACAACATACGTTTGTACGGATATTATCTCATTAAAACATGATGATGATTCACGCATGACTGTGAGAAGTATTCTAGATAGCAAAGTTTTACATGAAAAACATGTCTGTAATAAATTGTAGCTATCTGCAGGTCAATTCTCGTAATTAAAAACGTTCAAAATCTAGTAGCAATCTTACCTCAGCGACAATCAATATAAAAAAAGTCAAAAATGTCGAGTAATCGAAGTATTTTTGACAGATCGATACTGAGATTAGACTATGAACGGTCTTAAAATTACGAGAATTGCTCCTCTGATGCATTAACATCACAAAAGAAGAGCATACATTGTGTACAAAAAAAAAAAACAAGAGATCAATTTACTAAAACGTTATACGAAAAGTACAAATAAAATGTATACATATTTCAATGCTAGATGAACTCTAACCCGATTCTATTAGATTTCAGAGTAGAATATGATATCAATCTAATGGAATAATACATTTAATATTCGTGGGTTCGTATCTGATGAACCATTATAAATGTAGATGTTACCTGATTTTTATTTGGTAAGATTAAAGGAAGAAGTATGAACAATACAGTTAATTAAGATCTTTTAAAAAATAAATGAGTCTTGGCTCTACGTGCGTGGGCTTCTTTATAGACCTCTAAATGAGCTTATTAGGATTCCGTACCCAAAGGGTGACCCTATTACTACGGCTCCACTGTGTAATAAGTAGAAACTTGGAAGTTTTCACAGAGTGTACTACCACGACGGCTATAACAAAAAATAATAAAAATTAAATTAATATTCAATTTTTAATAACAAATTGTTCTATTAAATTAAATTTTTAACTTAATTTTATTTTTACAAGAAATGTTTCTTTTTTAATTGTAGTGTTAACTATTGTACGGTGGTACGGAACCCTTTGTGTGCGAGTTCGACTCGCACTTCGCTAGTTTTTTTTTAATAACTTATCAACACCGACAAAAAGATGGACGATTGCGTTATAATAATCTATTGACCTTAATGAAGCCGCAACTGCCCATATTATTGACATAATCCCCAGAGACATTTAAATAACTTCAATAAAATAAGATCAAAATGTCAAGTCACTGCATTGCCCGTATCATTGAATTGATTGAGCGCTGGAGCATGCAAACAAAACTAAACTATACCATTAAAAAAAAAAACAGTTTCATTACTTTATAAGGCCAGAATGAGTCACTCGGTTTGAGGCGAGGTATGTTTGAATCAGTAAGCGAGTCGGCTTGCACGATTGTTTTACTACGTAACCATTCCATGTTATCTTTTTGATGTCTTCATAGCAATAAGTACAACGCAACGGGAGCAGAAACTTTTTATAAAGAAAAAAGTATTTTTGAATTAAAATTGGTTTTAGAAAATTTGAATAAATCAAGAACAGGCTTCTTCTTGGCGTTACATTGCGTAGACGCTTAGTACTCAGAGCTCCTACAAAAGAATTCCCCGAATAGGGGCAGTTATTACACCAAAATACTTGTTTGATGCTGACATGTATATTATTCATACTTATACTTATATTTAGCTTCTGCCTGCGACTTCGTCCGCGTGAAATTTCTTGTTTCCCGGAGCCACTCCGTCGCAGCGCATCGCCGCATGACCGCTCTGTTACTTCGTTTTCGCTTACCGTTCTTTCACTTTTTTTTTTCTTTTTGCTCAGCTCCTAAGTGTCCTAGCGTCCAGTGGCGGTACCTTCATAGAAGCCAAAAAGCCCGGCTTTCCCTATAAAATCATAATTCACAACAACGAACGTTTAAGTACGTTTCAATCTATAAAATAAAAAATATATTAAAAAAGCACCAGTCAATGAACTTGAACTCAAACATTCATAAGAATGATAAAATTTCGAAATCCGAACTTTATCAGCCGCGCGCACTGAGCTAGGTAGGTTGCAATCATTCATAGAATAAAAGTACCTATGCGATTTGCTGCCAAACGCGCCAATTTCGCCTCTAAACGCTATACAATGCGTTCAAAAGCGCCATCTCGCTCACACACTAATAGGGCTTCTTATCTGGCTTGCCTTTCCTTTCTCTGTCTCGCAGTTTTCGCCTACAAATTGCTATAGAAACGTTTACATTTGTTGATGTATTGGTAAGTACTTATGCACAATTTCTATGAAAATAAAAGCCCGGCTTTTGAGAGGCATGAAGTTCGCGCAAATGCATAGCCGCCGCGTTGACCCGCGTAAAGTGTTAAGTGAGTTGCGAAAGGAATGCACGCATGGCCATCGCATGGCGCGATGCCGCATTTGTTATTGTTTTGAAGTTTTGAATATTTTGAGAATTAAGTAGTTTTATAATTTAAATTTAAAATTATTGATGTGTCGATGTCATTCCCTATGATTTTGAAAATGGTTAATGAATATAGTGTTCTTTTATCGTGTGAAATCGGAAACTATCATCGAAAAGGTATGTAAATACATTGAGTTTTATTTCATTATGTAACTCTTTACTTCACCGTAACCAATCCTAAATTACTGTAAGTACTTCTCGGAAATAAAAACAAGTATTTTTGTCAGTCAAGAAGACAGATTCCGGATTAAATCAAAATAGGTAGGTACCTACCTACTCATACGATTGTTTTAACAAAACAGATTAGATAGCTGGTGTCATGAAAAGCCAAAATTTGTTTAGGCAATAATGTTGTTTGTGTGGCATTCGTAGTTTTGGTAAACGACTGAAAAATAAACAATCCTATTAGATTTCATGCTCGTAAGTGTCGAAGACGTTCTCATCATGATTATGTTTATATGTTATAGGGTATTATGATTATCTCATGTTAACATTTTCAATCGACTATAAAAATTGAATTCCTTTATTATTGCGTGAGGTCATCTGGTGCGAATTATGAATTATGCGCTGTGGCTATGCACATTCATTGATATAGATGGCGCTCTGATGCTTGAAATAATTATGTACTCTTCGTATTTAAAGGTCTTCTTACTAATATTATAATAATGATGTTAGTACTACTAACAACCATTAACAAGAAATAAATCAGCCAATTCCTCAGTTTTTTTTTATATGTTGAAATTTTGTGGGCTTGCCCTAATTTTGACCCCTAGGCACGCCACTGCTAGCGTCATGTTAAATAGTCTATAGCCTTCCTCAAGAATTGGGCTATCAAAAGCAAAAATAATTTTTCAAATCCAACCGGTAGTTCCAGGGATTTAACACCCACAAACTTACAAACAAAAAAAATGTTACCTCTTTATAATATGAGTATAGATCTAAAGGAAATCTAAACACCATGAATACTTAAAATATTAATTTTACGTTCATTGAACATGCAACCGTCCGTCAGCACAAAAAAAGCAATGAAGCCAAAACGAATCATCAAGAAAAAAAAAAAAAAACAAAACTCTAGAAGTTTATTTAGAATTCTAGATATAACATTTGCATAGATGGAAAAACAGGACGCGTAAATACTTATGCTCTCAATTCAATCTACCTACTTTGAAAAATACGTAATCCGAGTCATGTAAATAAGTGAATCACACAGTATTAGCATTCTGCTCTTGTGCGATGAGTGTTTAATTAATTTATGCTGTTTATATGGTCCTTGGATAATACTAGGTCAGTTCATATTAATTCGTGGGCAGTTTCGGAAGGCAGGGGCTTACTCCCAAAACACAAAATCCGTAGTTTCGGCTGTTACGATTGTTTCCTACTTCGTATCACTGACATAAGATAACAAGTTCGGGGCCCGAACTAAGAATGAATGACACCACGCTTTGACAGTTGTCCCTAATCCTGATATCTTTTTGCCCGTCCAAAAAGTTAATTAATCGGTAGTAGGTTTCACTTCGTAGTTTCGAACTACTATAGGACGGGCCCGTATCTTCGTTGAAGGAACTAGAGTAGGCCCCCTGAGCAGAATCTCCATGTAGTACATATTATTGACGAATCTTAGTAGTTTTCCTTGGATAACCACCTTGTGGCATTATTTTCAAGCGTTTAGAAGACTTACTACTGGCTTCATACACTTCTATCTACTTACTTTAATTCTAACTGGCACACGTACTGATAGAGAAATTCCCCTCACCTGTAACAAAGGATAACAACTCATTAGAACCAAGAAAAACATTTCACAAAATAACTAAGTCAGCGTTTGTACAATGTTGCAAAGTTGAAGCGAATCGAAACCGCATCGATTCTTCTAGAACCAATACATGTATAAAATGATAGGGTCTTGGTAACAGTCAAAGGAGTAGGTTCTCAAAAGTCAGCTCGCATCTCGTCCCGGGAGGGTCCACGAGGGTTGTAGAAGGGAGGCACGAAGGGTGGGCGTGGGGGTGGTTCCAAGGTCGGCGCCCTTGTCTACGTAACCTAACAGCGACCTAGCTGTGTCGCCCGGTCTCAATTCGCTTTAACGATTAATATTGGATGATTCCAGTTCTCTTTGTTCGGAACAAAAAATATTTAATATGAATGAAATAACATTATACGCAGCCTAGAAATGTTTATTGGTGATTTAGTTTAGTGTATACGAGTAGGTGTGAATGGAAATAGTTTTATAAACGTTTCGATTCACAGCGTGACCGCGAACAAGAAGTGTACTACATGAATATTTCACGGTCCTTGATCAACTATACAAATGGAATATACGACAGGAATTTTAATAACATTTCATACACAAAACATTCCAGAAAGTTTTGACAAATGTCGGGCTTGTGTAGAATAACAACTAGCAAACAAATTTGTCGAAGACGTTTTGCTATTATGTAAAATGAAATCGAGAGATATAATGAACACGGCGCCAAGACACACACAGTACACAGACATAAATGTAGTTGTAAATGTAATGCCTATAATAATCAATACAAATACGTATCGTATAGAAATCTGCCACCTAGGCGAAGCTAATTCCTAATACGTAATACATCGATGATATATACTTCTTTACATTACGACGTTTTCAGTTTACGAATGTATACAACTTATTTATTTGATATAGCTTCTGCCCGCGTCTTCATCTTAACATAAAATATATCCTATATCTCGTGCTGTTACATCGTTTTCACTTAACGTTATTTTTGCTCGACTTCTAAGGGTAGCGTAGCGTGATGTTAACCTATCATCTTACGCGGGAGAATTGGGCTATCGAATGCAAAAGGATTTTTTCACATCCTCTTCAGCTTTATTATTAGTATATAGATTATGATATTCCTAAAGACGATTGCGGTTTAATGAAAATACAAGATGGAAAGATGAAATACAAGATTATTTCTCATCTACACTTCATTTGAAATAAGATTAGACACAAACTTTTTTTACAGTCCGTTCTACCGATTTTGACTCCTATTCCGTAGACATAAGGATGGCATTAAAAGCAAAAAAAGTGGTTACAGTACCAAATATTTACTACAGCTGCCATTTGTCATGCCACCAACGCAATAGAAGTCAAAATCGATTGAACGGACTGTAAAAAAGGTTTATTTACGCTTATTTATATTAGTTTATTTTTTTTTATTTAAATGTCTAATCTTATTAAAAATGGAGTTTAGTGGCTATTGACAATTTTATAATTGGCATGGGAACGAGGGCGCTTAGCAGGTCACTGAGGGAGATTCCTTCCTCTATTGATCTTTTAGAAATACGTATAGAAGTGACCAACTTCCTCGTTGGTCTAGTGACCGAAAACGCAACTGTTGAGCGTGAGGTCCTGTGGGTTTTATTGTCGAGTCGGGCAAAGTGTTATTGGGTATTTCCATATGGCATTTCTCAGTAGCAACTCGGAGTCTGGATTTGTGGCCGTTTGTTGGCAATAGGTTAGCCCCTTATAACATGGGACTTAAACATAACTGGCGAAATGTGGGTCACTATAAGTGCACTTCTGTCTAAGGGCCACAGCAGACAAGCTACTTTTAGCATCGGCGATTTAGCTGCTTTTTAGACGCTAAATGCAACGACCAAACATTCCAGACCGCACACTTAAGGGCCTATACTACCTCAAATGGCTTAGCATGATCCTCCGTTATGTCGAAAACGCTGCAGCATTAATTTTGAAATAAATATATGGTAAAGTTGAGGATTAATGTTAGGTCTTATGTTAGACGAAAACACGATTTCATAAAATTTTCTCGATAGAAAAAAATTCCAAAGTTACCTCCAAACCGAACAATAAACCGCTGGTATTCAAAGAATACTTCAAATTAGATCATGAAACTTTGTATACTAACCGAACTAACTATAAGGCAGGTCTTATGTTATTTACTTTTTTTAAATTACCATTATTTTCACCGTAAAAAGCAAATACCTAAACTATTGACGCTGCCTGCCGCCTAGCACCGCACTCTGTCTCGCTCTCACTCAGTCCGCAAGCAGTATCGTGCGAGCGAGTTAAAGAGTGAATTTTAGCTGAGGTAGTGTAGGCTCTTAATAACGCCAAACGCGGCGATTGAGTCGCTTTTCGGAAACTCGACACAGCGGCTAGACGCTACACTCCGCACACATTCGGATGCCGGTCGCATCGATTTGGTATCTGCGGAACACGACTCAGTGTTGCACTAGATTTTGACGAAAGTACACCCTTACCATGGATTCTAATGAAGCTGCACCAATCGCGCCGAAGACGGTGTTGGTATTGGGTATGTTTTAACAGCAATGTAATTAAACGAAAACCATTCAGTTAGACCAGTATGTATTTTTTATATTGCTACCGACCTGTATTACTGCTAGTTTTAAAAGAATAAAGAAATAAATAATTATGAAATTTATCATTTGTAAACAATACCATTGCAAATCGGCAAAAACTATCGATAGTCGACTATTGATCGACAACACTACAGCCGACCAGATCCAGCATCGGAGCAGTCGCTAAAACGCGCGATTCCGATACCGCGTCCGAACGCAGGAAGTCGCGAAATCGAGATGGAGCATCGATAGAATCTCTAAAACGCGCGATTTTAATACTACGATGGAACGCAGACAGTCAAAATCGCAGATCGCCGATGCTAAAAGAAGCGTGTGTCCTTTTTTGGTCCTTACTTACCCACCCTTGTGGGAAAATACAGGCGTGATACTATGTTAAGTGACCATTTCACCAATGAATGCACTGCAATGACGTGCAGAAAATCGGATCGACGTGTCACTAAAATAGTAAAGAAACTTGCCACCTTAGTGCATCTAAAAACGTTCAAATATACACGTGCGTGAATACATAATGACTCATTTCTTCAACAATACTATAAACTAGTAATATACAGGTAACTTCTACCCAAATTGAATTAACACGGGTTAAAAAATTCAATTCTACGTAAGTAATCCTTATCGTAAACGTTACCTATCAAACTCGTATATAATATGTGTGTATAAATATATAACTGGAATGACGATTGTATGTCGAGTAGGCAACAAGCTAGCGTTACTTTCGTCCCTTGTGTTTAGTTCAGTCAATCACGGAATGGTTAAATACAGAGGGAAGGTTTTCAGCCCACGACACGACCTACAAAAAATGTGGAGTACGTGTTGCCATTTTGTGATTAGAACGTGGTTAGTTTGCAAGGGTTAAAATTCTAGAAGGCTACTGAAAATATTTTGTTGGTAACAAAAGCCTAAAAACAATGCCATTATTCGTTAATTTTATTTTCCACTGTCGGAAGATTATGACAGTAAATATACTCATTCATGACCAACTCTTCCTAGTAAACTTGCGAATGTGATTCATTTGTAGATAAAGTGGATTAAATCATTTACTTTCACAACTTGAGACTAAGGCCCCGATTCTGTTGTTCACAAACTAAACTAAATTTAAGTTCAGTGCATCTTTTTCTTTCTATTTCATTACGAAAAGGACAGAAGATAAAATATTAGTTTAGTCCTGTCAAATTAGATAATCCATAGACAAGTTAGACGAGATTAAAAAATTGGCTACTAAAAATACGTCTATTTACTTCAGGCGCTGACTAATTTGACAGGACTTTAGTTTGTGAACAACAGAATCGGTGCCTAAATCTGACAAAAGCACATATTAAATATAGGTGTTTCATCAAAGATGAAAGTATTTCATTAAGTTATTGCGTAGAGCTGTCTGACCTTTGCGAAATCGCAGACTGTTTGAATTTTTGAAGATAAATCAATAATTTAATACTGAAACTCCTTACATTCATCGATAGTTTGAATAACTCGTGTACTTACATAACTTATACTTTGTCAATACTGTTCCGAAACACACATGAAAATCCCTAGACCAATTTTTAATTAGAATGACTCATTAAAATAATTTTTGTCAACAGAAATTGTGACTAAACAGAAATTTTATATTGAGGACATTATACCACCCACACGTACAGTAACCCAATTTCATCTAGTTAATTACTAATTACTCATCGTTATCATTCTCCAGCCCTTATCCTAATTTATTTGGAGACGGCGCAACACGTCTTTTATTTCCATACTTCTCTAGTTAATTACTAATATCCTCTGCCAATCTAGAGTTAAAATACACAAAAACTAACGCAACAATTCGTGGAATACCAGTTTTTATAGCGACTATAAAACGAGTAAAATTCTTCTACAAACAGAGGATGCGACTGCTTCATTCGCGAGTCTCATGACTGGTTTCCAGCCAGGTGGTTTTATAATTACCGTCCGTGGCGCTCGTCAATGTCAGCCGCGAGAAAAAGTCTAGCACTGAGGATTAATTAACATAGTTAATATAATTTACGCGACTTTATATTCTTTGAGATGAAACTGTGCAGCTACGAATGCTGAAAATGTTTTTTGAAACTGGTGCACGGTAAACTAAATTGTATGTTTTTGCTTTTCAGCGGTTTTTTGTAACTTGATATTATTCGCTTTAGTGTTTTGTTTTGTAAAAAATAAAATTGCTATTGTTGTTTTAAAAATGTTCGTAATATTCGAAACTTTCTCGAAAAATATTCAAATTCGGGAAAAACTTGAAAGTCCTTTTTTGCATCAATAATCACAACTTTGACAGTACAACGTCAACCGGGTCAGAAGTAATAAATAAATTATAATGTAAATTAGACTTATGTTAATTTATGATTCAGAATGTAACTAATTAAAAAGAAATCGAGTTATCTATTCAAACATTGATGAGTCAAACTAATTTTGAGCTTGACGACATAATTTATGAATACGAAATTATTCAATTTTTTACCTAAATTTAAAATAGACAAAATATACAATACAAATCTAAATGGCCACGTATTCGAATGAAAAATTGCCAACGCGTATCTTTAACTCGATTAACATATTTAGTATCGTTCTAAAACGGAATCATTAATTACCTACGTCTCACATAGCCATCTTTATACACATGCGACTTTTTTGCCGACGCTAGTAAACCGGATCGGTTCAGTCAGCTACTTTTTACTGTCGCGCCGAGGCACGATCTTCCACAGTTCCACATAAAAGAAACGCCATCTTAGCGAGATTTCAGATGACGCCGCAACTCTGTTTTATCGGCTTTCAGACGTATTAATTTTCCAATATTAGCAACGGATATTTTTGTCGACGAGAACTGGAAGGAGGAATTAGTGTCAGTTTATCATTCCTGTCTGAAAAATTAGAACTGTGGATTAAGATTTTGGTTGCTGTATTTTAATGTTGTGTTTAATTTTTAGACTAAGCGAGTGTAGCACACGTAATGCATATAAATATGTGAATAATTAATTAGTTCTATTCTTAGTTCAGTGTAATTAGAAATTCGTTTAACAATACTTAGCCACCTTTGAAACATAAAAGATTAGGATCGAACGTGAGAAATCGCCATTTGCCTACAAAACCACGCTTAAGGTCACCCGGAAATTGAACGTGTTATTTGAGACAACATCGCCTGTTTCCTGTTGCTACTCAATTTATTTTATTTATATTACAACACAAGTTTATTACGAATTTACATAAGACCCAATTAAAATAGAAATCGAACTCCATCCGAAGAAAGGAAGACCCTTAATGAATTCGAAAGACCAAAAATGTGATTTTCGCTAGAACAATTCGAGGGGGTCAATTTGGAAAACAATCTCCGGTGGAGATTCGGTATCATTTAGTTTACGTCAGCCTGAGATGGGGAAGCTACTGCCCCTCGAACACGTAAGCGAAATAGAAGACACAATTTATTTATCTGGGCCATAAATACACGTGACAGCTACAAAGAATATTAATTATTTTGAATCCTCGGGAGAAACTAGATGTAAGACGAAATCACGACGTTCTAAGATTGTAGGCAATAAATAAAATTTGTGATCGAACAATCTGACATTAAAGTTACGTTATCGGAGTTAGAATAGTATGTCGCATTTGATTAGTATTATTATTACTAGCTAACATTTAAATGTCTGATATATATTTTAATTGCCCGATAAAGTGGTTATGATAACAGTGCTTAATAAAAGAGGCCGTCGTTTCGGACATGACTAAACGAATATAAAGATAATCTTGTTTGGGGACTTGAATTTTTAATTTGGTGTGTTACAAGTCGCCAATTGCATACGTCGGATTACCACTGTCGAGCCAAGAGGCTAGACTGTGTCATTTGAGAGTGAGCGATTAGAATGATGGCTGACTAGCAGCCTACAAGAATGATTGAAAAATTTGGTGATCTGAACTCAACTACCGACAGACAGATTTGCACTCTATAAAATCGGTCGCCGACACAAAAACGTCCCGGTACGTCCGGTCTGAATGAGTACATGATTAATTTAATTGTCTTCTGACAAATACAATGATACTTATAAATATTCAAGAATGAAGGCGTGAGAAGAGTCAGAGTTGTGACATTTGACTATAATCAAGTTCAATTTATGCACGACGCAATAAAAATGATTTACATATTCATATCTCTGTAAAAACTCTCGCGTTTACGTAAGAAAATTATGCCATTAAAGCATGGATTTCTATAACGATGTAATATTTCAAAACTAAATAATTGTATACAATGTGTGTATCAAAGTACCTATTTTAATTGTATGATAAGTTTTGTAACGGCGTATGTTATCAACAGCGGCTTCCAAGTTTATTTTTCTCTCAGCTATTCCATTTGAACAATGATAACCCGGTGACATCAATTGCCAGTACATACTGGTCTTGTATGTAATTTTATCTGAATTCTGTGAAATTGTGACTAGATAGTATAAACACAAATGCGGCACTCTGTGCTAACTAATTAAATACACAAATTATGTTGCTGACTAATTTAATGTTAGAATCACAAATGTTACCCCGTTGAGAATAGGCATTTCAGAAATGCAAATAATGGTCATTAGTAAATTGGCGAAATACGTATTTATCGCAGAATTGTTTAAATAGTTGACTTCAAACATTATAAATAAACAGAAAGGATTTTCCAGCTAACATAGTAATGTAAACCAAACAATTATTTGGTTAATCATGTATAATTTCAAACGAAACCCTAGGAAAATCTGCATTTACAAAATGTATTAGGAAAGTTAATTATGAAAAAGCTCTTTCTTACGTTAAATCTTTGCACTAAAAATTCATTAAAAGAAACGCAAAGCAAAGAAAGACGTCGATAAGCACAAAGTAGCGACCAAAAAGGAAAGTGCAAACAAATAAAACAAAATGTAATTCGGCACAAACAAACAGTAGAAAAATATAAAAGAAACAAATGTTAGCGAGAACGATGGAAATAAAAATTGTCCAAACAGTCGGCAACTACCCCCAGTCGAGTCGTGGCAACTTGCGGACAAAGTAATTGCCATTTACAGTTCGTCGAGAGAAAACTTCCTAACTGACTCATCTTGCATCTTTCAAAACGACTTTTCTCCACCTTACTAATAATAAAATTTACGCCCGACGTTGTTTAATTAACTAATGTCTGCTTTTTTTATTTCTACATCGCATTGAACGGATCCTGAGTTTATAAAAATATCTCCAAGCTCGTTGTTAGAAGTGTTCCAACGTCTTTCCATCTTTTTTCCTTTTGAAAGGACGAGAGCTCTCAAAAGATGGTCTTTGTAAGCAGTCTTATTAATTATTAAATCTATTTCGCTAGCTACAGAGCGTGTTGTTGTCTATGTAACGTTATGCCTTAGCTTGAGGCTTGGGGTCGTTTTGAAACCTTATAGTTCTGTTAGACAAAAGCGAACATCGTTCACTTGCAGAATGTCATCAACAAAGCGACCGCATAAATTGTCTAGCTAGACCTTTTGAAACGAGTTGCGTTCTCGTTCAAGCCTAGTTCGCCACGGCCACGTCGGCTTGCGTCCTGTCGCTGACACACCACTCTCCGCAAAAACAACGTGCCTCCACAATTACTACAATAGGTGGCTGAGCTGAGCGGTTTCCTCTCCCCCTCCCAAACACCGCCCTACCCCCGACAGTCGCCACTTGTATGACTCAGCAGCAAGCCTTAGATCAAATTCGACGTCGCACGATTCTAGTGGCATGTTTTTCGCTGTAAAAACCTGTTTTTTTGTCGATAAAGCATCGGTAATGGCGATACCGGCGAAGATAAAGGTGAGACGCGCTTGAGAATAAATTATAGACGAGTAGCTGGAGAAAGTTATTTTATTGTTTTAATAAAAGTTAGGGAAAAACTGCGAGGAATGCTCTCGGCATTCACGGGAAAGTTTCCTGAGGTTTCGTCCGAACGTATCTATCCGACAATTGTTTCGCAAAGTATATAAAAACGGTGGATTGCTAAAAGTTAAAAGGAAGGCGCATGTAAGGTTTGCCTGTCAAAATAAAACTTGATAGGAAAATAAAATGGTAAAACTGCGGCGGAGTCCATCAATTCGATTGCCGCTAAAGCGTGTCATTTTGTTTCTAAAAAATTACCATGACAAAGAACACCAAAGGTGAATAACACCGCTCGGAACGGAAACGCAGCCGCGCCGCTGGCTTCCGATACAAAACGGAATCCAATTAGCCATCCCATCTCGTCGGCTTTCATTAACCGGCCGAATAACCGGGCACTACGAAAAAAACACCCGGGGAATGTGCTTTGCGAAAACAGCTTACACAAGACGCCATTAAATACATTTTAATGATCACCATGCGGTGTAAACCGTGTATTTAATAACGTAAAGTGTACGATAAAACACATATAAAAGCCAAGCTGAAAATGGTTTTATCCAAACTGTGAGAAAAATGGCGAACGGACGGAGTAGGAATTTAGTGCGGTCGGCTTTGACGTTTAAGTCTCATTTTTAATGCCTTTCTTGCAATTAAACGTTGACTTCTAAGCTTAGGAAGATTAAAGAAAGTAAAAAAAATCGATTCGTTTAATTTGAACAATGGACATTCTGTCTTAATAAAACGCCGGCGTCATCCCGGTTAAATATTTGCCCAGACGTGAATGTATAGCAACAACTATCTTTGTATAGAATTCGCAATATAGTAACAACATAAAGTACATTGTAACCTTCAGTTTCGCACGTGTAACGTTTTTATTTGTCGATTACATAATGGTTTTACGTGTTAGCGGAGAATTTAAGCTTTTCATCCGCGAAGGTTAGTTTTTAAATGAATTTGTGAATACTCGTTAATCCCGGTTCGTTAGGAATGCAAGTATAGGAATTGATAAAGAAAGTCACACTATATTCAACATAAAACTGTGAGGTATGGGAACAGTAAATTGAGCTATAAATCCAGCATTATGGACGCGCGTTCAGTTGCAATAAACAACGGTATGATCGGAGTATAGCGACCAAATGGATAATACTCAATGTTTTTATAGCGTTGGGAACACCTATCATATTGTCCGTGTAGACTGCTCAACGCCCACGTCAAGTTTTTTGGTGCAGACGTAATGCGGCAGAAATTGATAGCTCTCGTAAAAGCTAATCGTTCAAGCGCTAATTTGCGAATAGAAAGGCGACAATTAAATTTTCTTTGTATTTTTGAGTAGATTAGCTGGCACCCTAATTGCGTAACACACTATCAATCTCGATCTGAACCATAAGAATACTGCTAATCCATTGATTCATATGTTCAAAAAAAAAAGAAAGAAAGCATTGAAAGCCATTCCTACTGTTAGTGTATTGTTAATTACAAGACGTGGCGGATTTTATGACTAAGATGTTTTCATCAGCTCCAGTTACATTTTATACCATACAAGTAATACTGGTGTCGTGCAAAAATCTATTCACACGTAGATTCACGCAATAACATATTTTTAGACGTGTTTAAATCTACCACTCGCGCCCACGACCAGCGAAGCGGCGAATAGAACATGCTGTAAATAAATTTTTATAACTATACTGTACTGAGCAACTAATATAAATATTCTGTTGGTAAAGGCTTGTTTTTTTTTTTTCACTTTCGTCTACGTCATTTGTAAACATTGGAAGTACTTGTATTTGAGAGATGATGAAATCGATCACAGAGAGACGAATTTTATTTATTCATGACTTAGTTTGTTGTCAAAAATTAGAAATATAAAATTATCGCGTGGTTCTCATAATACGCAAGTATTTCCATGTATTTGAATAATCACAACGGCACATATGTAATATTAACCTTGCCAAACACGAAATTCTCCAATACTGCATACATATCCAGAATACATAGAAAGGTAGTCAATATTTCGTAGAAAACATCAAACCTTCGTCAAACAAACCCCAATACGGAAACCCGACAATGAAATGAGTGACAGACAGCGCCTCAATTTTCTCGAACACTCGAGTCCAACTTCCACGAATAAAAATATTTTTGCTTGAGAACGTAATGAAACTCAAGTTAAAATTCTGTGATATCATATATATGCGACTTCAATTTGGGGCACTCGTGTACTCGCAATGACATCAAAGCGACGCCACAAAGAATAAAGAGGGCCTTGATAACTGAGTTACTATCGGAGGGGACACGACAAGGTCATATCTCAAATCTTGGGATGTGCCACAGAGACGGAGGGAAGCGTCCCTCGGACGAACTCCCTCGCTTTTGTGTCAAAATCACATTAAGTATTGTTCGACAACGCTTTGTCGACGTTGTATGCGAAATTAACTGTGCTGTACTCCGAAATTAAGTGAATTATTATATTCTGAGGTAACACGTTTGGCACGTTTAGAAATGTGTTGTTTATGATAAGGAGATACAATTATCCTCATTCTTTATGTGTGTCTTATAAAAGGTAACTGAGATTCAAACATGCTATCTTCGATCACGCATGTCATTTTTGACATGGCATGTAGGAAAGACGGAATTCTTTCCTCATCTTCACGCCACAGCATTATCCTTCTTATTACGCCATTCTTGTCTATATTTCGGCTACGACAATTGCTACAATAACCACGTATAGTTATCCCAGCCTGATATTACTCGAATAACTAGTTTGAAAAGCTATAGCCGTTTCCTGTGTACATTAAAACTTTTTTATCTGCTCGACTCCTTTTGTGTAAAGTTTTCGAGTAAGTATGAATGAAATTCTTATTTGTTAAGTTTTTGAAGATAAGCCAAAACTACTTCAGGCATACGTTTTGTCCATTTGGCACATCGCTGGATCTGGTTTTTTGTGACGCTGCAAAAACACTTTTGGAAAGGCAAATGGCTATTGGAACAAAGACTGTATAGGGTTAGTTGATCAATTGTTTTTTTTTTAATTATAAGTCAATCATTAGTAGGTACACAATTTAAATACAAAGTTGTTCTGAGCAACCGTATCCCCAAATAATGAAATTCGAACTACCAACTCGATAAAATCGCTGGCTTCATTTATATTATTACCGTTACCGCATACCCACGTTTCGTGGAATCAATATGATGTCTTTTCGGCAATAACACACAAAGCCGGTCGGTAATTACAATTTTAATAGGTCGGTCAGCGAATGGGGGGGATCCACTCCCCGCCTCGCCCGGGGGATGGCGGAGGTAGAATTAACGACCCGTTGTACATACAATAGAACTATACGTAAGTTAAATTATACAGTCTTTGACAATGCTACTGAACGACTGTTTTAATTTATCTTCCAGGGAGGTTGGTTTGGTCGTAGTAACTAGGTTTTCGCGGGGATTATACTACCTATATTTATATTGATTACCGTTTAGGCTTTTTCTACCATAATGTTAGTACTTATCCCTGAAAAAACTGGGGCCTACTCTGCATACAGACTCCTATTGTCCAATGACTGTTTTAGTTCCAAACGTCTAGTATAGTCTCATATTCGTCTATTAGGGTTTAGCTAGTGTATTATTAATAAGCGTAATTGATTAACAAGCGGTGTAGATAATATAAGCGTAGCGTGATCATGTCATGGAAATATCCTAGTTTCCAGTTCAAGGCAGATAAGAAATTAATAGGATAATGTGAATGCATTAAAAAATATTACATCTTGTGTGGTAATGTGTTAAATGATCTTATAAATACAGCACAGTACATACAGTTACTCATATATAAGAACTATTTTGTTTTATATTAGTGTTGATTTCGATGGTGGTAACCCGTCCCCTGTGCTGACCGATTTGCATTTTTCCAATATGCATGGAACTTGAATTCACATTATTGCTAATTGGTACCGATGTGTTTAGTGTAGTTTGTTATTAGGGATAAGGCAGAAGTAGGGAAGAGGCCATTGCCATGCAGAGGGACACTAAAGGCTGAAAAAAAAATTACATGATCATCATTATCTGCCTAGCCTTTTCCCAACAATTTTAGGGTTGGCTACTAGTCTAACCGGATGCAGCCGATAACCAGTATTCTAGATGGAGCTAACTTTACCTATGGGACCTCCACAACCCAGTCACTGGGTAACACGATGCCTCTTTGTAAGACTGGGAATTTCGAGATACAGCAAACAATATACTGAAATATGACTGCATCTTAAGTAATCTTATTTATTCCATTCCTCACTCACAATAGATTACATAACCAACTAATAGCCAACATCTACATGCTCTTATAAGTTGTCTAGCATTATCTGCAATAATGCCTAATACAGACGCTTATTATGCAAGAAACACAGCGCATGCTTACATTTGTTTCATAATGAAAATTACTATTGCCCGGGTACCACGATGCTAGAACAGCAAGATAGTGCTAGTAAGCTAGTCAGACTAGTCTCGGGTAAATAGAACTATCCTCATTTGTGGCTAGTAAGCTAATTTCATAGAATGGGGTTCAATTTTTGAGCCTACTATCCTGGCTTGTGCTAGACTGACATCATGTAGCCCACGAAACAAGTACGTCATCAGATCATTTTACTCTACGGAGTCAGCCACTGCAATGCTATAGTAGCATAAAATTTACTAGTACCGTAGAACAGTTCTAGCATGTGTCAAGTCAGTATAGTTAGCCAGGATATTACTTGCTTGCTATCCTAACTTAAAAAAAACCACCCTCGTGTAACCCGGGCATTATTGCCACGCATAAGAAAACTGAATTTACTGACGACCCTCTAGCAAAAGTAATTGGACTGTAAGATGATGAAGAGCCATCGAATTATTAAGTGCTTCTCTTTTTAATATTATTTGCAAAAACATTGAGATTATTGCGTATTCATTAAAACAAGAATGGAAGTAATAAAAGGAGGATTTATTTGATTTTAACTTCGAATGTTTGTTTATCAAATCTGTCACTAATGAATGAGCTACAATTACTTTTTATATTGATACTGAACTTAGTTTGCCTAATAGTCGACCGGATAACATAATGTTTTAATACGAATCAATGCGACTTTGAAAGAAGGAAAAGTCTAATTAAAAATGTAGGTTTCATGTCATAATACAATCAGTTTGGGTCATCACAGCAAATGAGTCGCACCAGGTTGCTAATCCCAATGGCATTACGTGTATTCAGCAATAAAACTGCAAGTAAAAAAAACAATAGCGTAGCAACAAGACTTTATTTACCCGTAATTGTGATCTTGAAACCCAACGCGATACTGCTGCATTCGTAATCTTGCATAAACAATGACGCATCGTTAGATTATGAGCACTGTGACCTATGTCCCTCATCAATGGGCAAACAGACTAATATCCTATTCACTTAAGTAGTAAAAATAAGCAAACAAAAGCCGAAAGTCGTGCTGAAAGGCCAGCGACCATATGACCTCGACTGGATCGCCAGAAAGACCTATATTTCCGATCGAGTAAGAACAAAGAATGAAATAAAACAAAACTTACAAGTGGGAAGAAAAAGACCAGTTTTAAAGGAGTCAGTTCTTCAACAATCAAGTGTGATTTGGCTTCATTTCATGATGAGATTACTTCACACAATACTGTAAAAAATACCTTACTTGAGACGCGCCTGGAAAAACCCAGATGTCATCTTCACAGCAAATCTAAGTCTACAGTCGGTAAATAAAAAGCCTGCAAGCTTAAAGTGTATAATTATGCGCATTTATTACTTAGGTGACAAGTCACCGTCTTTGGGATACGACGCCGAAGAATGGTCATAAATTTTCTGAATTTGATGAATATTGCTCAGTACCGTTACATCTATTTTTATAGGTACATAGAATAACAGGTTAGGCCGTTTGAATTTACGATATCAATCAATCAACTCAGGTGGTAGCCGTCTCGAGCTGGATATAGTAATAGCTCCATAATATCATTTAGACCTTTTTTGCAAGACGTGAAAGTTGTTAAAACGACAACTATGCGTCGACTTGTTCCAATATTTCATTACGGGAAAATCAAGTTATTTTTTGGTCAATATTTTATGCCTTTTGTTTTTTATACTCTGGCTGTGCAAGCTTAATACTAGATAGAAGAAAATGTATTATGTAACAGGGAAAGTGCGTTATGTGGTTTTAGTTCAAGTGTTATACGATACATTGTATATGTAGAAACCCCTCAACGAATTGTTTGATAGGGGGATAACGCAGTGCGATGTAGAAGTGTGGCGGTTTGGTCACCCGCTAGCACTTTTTAGGGAAATTAAATTGATTTATTTACCCTACAGGTACTACATTGAAATACATTTTGGGGAGGTTCATATTTAGAAGAGGATATTCATCATTCTGATAAAATAGCATAAGTAAATGAAGAAGGGTGCTCCTTTTATTTGAGAAATAGGTATTACATACGAAAATAAATAAATTCTCTTACACGTGTCTAAGTATAATACATAAGCATAACACATATACATTATTTGGTAGACAAGCAGCACGTGTAGATGTTAATTTACATAGAGTACCTATTATATTACAATCAAATGTCGACTGTCACTAAAATACATTTTAAACCAATTAGGTAATCAGAAAAGCCTAACAGGTTCCTACCAGTATGTATGTTTGAATAAAACAAATCCAACAGTAAATAAAGATTTTTACGATTACAATTAAACAACTACCAGAGATGACATTACTAAAACCGTCCCAACGCTATCAAAACCATAAAAGTTACAAGCCGCATTATAAAGATGAACATCGAGAGACAAAAAAACACGTTATACCGCGAAGACACCTTTCCACGGCCTCGAGCAAGAAAACAAAGCTAAATAAAATCGTGGCGATGATTGTAGGCGAGTATTTAAAAGCAACGCGCAATCGATTGCCGATCAACAACCAGCCTGGCCGGTCGAGATGGCGTGTGTGTGTGCAAGCCGTTCACACACGGGCACAATCACTCCGCCACTAACGGATGTGGTCTGTCCGTTCGTCTATTTACTGAGAAGTATCTAAGCGAGCTCCATGGATGTCATATAAACGATTTATAATAAACGGACGTTGAAAAATGAGTTGGAAAAGTCTAGTGTAACGCTAGGCCGGGCACGCGCAAAAGAGCGTGTGTTGTTAGCGTTACAACTTTTAGATAGTAGGCGTCATTACGGTGTTATCTAAAATGGAATGTTACAAGTAATTAAGGAAATTTTTATGATGCAGTTTTCATTCATCATTAGTCTAATTTGACATAGTAACTTGAAATTTGGTCACGACAAAGTTATTTCACGATAAAACAATTCTACAGAAATTATGTTGTGTAATAGACAACCCTAGAGTCGA
Source organism: Globia sparganii (assembly GCA_949316385.1). Lineage (NCBI taxonomy): Eukaryota > Metazoa > Arthropoda > Insecta > Lepidoptera > Noctuidae > Globia > Globia sparganii. Next base: position 3,791,876 of record OX438675.1, read on the forward strand.
AGGCAAGCCAAGCGGAGTTACTCTATCGTTATCTGCACTAGCTAGTTAGATTATATGTAGACTAGACACGACTATACCTAGGTACTTCTTGACATGGCGTGTAAAGATAGGTCGAGGCGAACCGATGCGCTACACTACACGTCCTCATTGTTTACGCCACAGCACATATGTATAGCTAGCTATATGTTGCTATGCGACATCTGAGCAGCTAGACGCGTCGTTTCGAACAAACGATATTATGCTTACATGTGGTTAAAAAACCGCACATGACTAGAGAATTCGAAGTTTTAATTTGCGTGTACTTTTCGTTCTTAGTTAGCAAGGAGGCCTGTGTTGACTAAGAGGATTATAATGTATTCGTAGGAGGGCTTAAGAAACGTTGTTTTATTTCGTATTGCGTACAAAGTCATTTCGTTGCTAAGAGAGTTATACATATACGTAAATACGTATGGGCAACAAGAGCCAACGTTCTAGATGGCTCACATTATTCATTTAGGTATGTGTAAGAGTAGTCGAGATGTGTCATTTTGGGTATTTATCGCTGGGAGCGATAATGGTTATTTTAGACTGCATTGCATCGTTGTATAAACGTTTGGCATATTAACGAATATGACGCGTATGTACCGTGATTTGTTGACGAAACTTGAGAACGATGATAGCTGATTTTAAGAGATGAAACTGAGAGAAAAATCCATGTTTTCTTTTACCGAAGTTTTCTAAACATTAAGGCAGTATTTTGGATATGTTTGTGTTTTCAGTATTGCAATAACAAATACTACGACATAAAAATAAGTTTTAAGGATTACTGACGAATACGTCATCCGCCGCCCACAACCAAACATTTTTATCAGAAATGGCAATAAAACTTTCTAGCTGAAAACGAAACGGCAATAAATCGACGAAAAAACTTATTTCATCAAAATTATCATAGTAAAACACGATACGAAAGCGCTTCGAATAACTTTTATTAAAAAAAAAAAACTTTGACAAACAAATTAATAAAACTTGTAAAGAATTCAAACAAGAGCAAAACTGAACAAATGAAAAAGCTAAATAGGTAAAATAATGAAAGGTGGAAAGTTACAAATGAAATCCATTGAAACTTTTTAGCTAACAAACTTATGAAAGAGAATTGTTGGGTGGGTAGGTAATAACTAATTTCTAAAATCTTTAGGGACGGTTTAACTTTAAAGTGTTTAAACAATGTCCGTTGAATGATTTAAAATGTCAATTTCAACTTATCTAACTGCCATAATCTATTAGAAAATACATATCATCTGAAGGCCAATAATTTAAAACATCTGAAATCTACTCAGCAACAATCATTGTCAAAAGCTTGTCAAAAGTTTAGGGATACTATAGGTATTTTTGACAGATTGAGACTGAGATCAGAGTGTGAACATTCTTAAAATTATGAGAATTGCCTCTGTTCTCAGTTTATGAAATTTTTCTCAATAATGCAAGTGCTGAGTAAGTTTTGTGTTTTAAATTTGCCCTTAAGACGACCCACTGACCATAATTGCAAAGAAACGGTGACAGTTTTCTAAAGATGTCTTGGAAGTACCAAAATTAAAACTTGCTTTCTCGAGATGAATGATGCAAAACTTTTCTATGCAACTGGAATTATTCCTAAAAAAAAAGTTAACTAATCAGAAAAGTATATGTAAATAAAAAAAAATTAATTAAAGGCATTGCATCTTCAATAAGAAAAAAAATAACTTAAAGTGTATTCCTTATCACGGTTCAGCCTTATCTATTAAAAAGGTCATCAATGACCAATGTCCTATCAGTAACTGAGAAGCCAACAAAAAGGGAACTACTTACTCAATGTACTTGTATAACATTTTTACAGCCTTACCTTACACCTTCAAAGAAACAGGTGGCTAATTACAATATTAGGATATTGATTTTTTCGAACTACATTTTGTTTTTATAAAATAGGTAAAATAGTATTTTTCTTACCTGAATAAATTATATTAGTAATCAGAAATCCATTTTATTCGGTTTACAGAGATAACTCATTGGAACGCACCTCCCACTTTTACAGAATTACGGTCATAACCGTTACGAGCACATGTTGGTAACTTTTCAAAAACTCTGAAATTTACGGTCCAATCAATTTTTGCCGAATTTAGGATAAGTCCATAGAGATTTCTAGACAAAACAATTCACCAGTAACACGTTTTCTCACGCGATCAAGAGGTGACGCGTCGGCGTCGCCGCGAGAATAATGTCGTCGGCCGCCAGCCACCGCCACAGCAAAGCAATCACCGCGCCGCTAGAACCGCATCAATGACGCCAACACATTCTTGCTAATAACTCTCTCACAATACATTTTACATCACTAAAACTTCTCTGAGGTACTTGTAACTCACTGAAACTACTTTGTTATTAGTAAATATAAAGAAACTCACCGTAAATAAGCTGATTCCAACAACAAAGAGTCACCAGCCACGCGCTCCAATTATAGGGCACACACAAATCACGAAAGCACAAGAAGTTGAAGCTATGTTACTTCACAAAATTGTTAGTTATATTCACAGACAGTTTACAAAGTCAAATTGAACAAAGTTTCCCAGTTTTTCGTGGATATAATCACTGAACCGAGAAAGTATACCGTGAAGCACCGCCAGCTACATACAAAATGGCGGATTTGCGTAATGAAAGTGACGCGCTGACGCGCCGAAAAGGAAAACGCATGGACTAAATGTTGTCTATGCTCAACGTAGAAAATTGTCAATGAGAAGCGATATCTATTCAAATTCATGTGAAGTGTTAATTATAGGGTTTTTTTTAATAATTTTATTTATCATTTCATCTGCTGAATAAATAAATCCTAAATTATGAAACAAAGTATTATGATAATTGAATAAAATTGTATTGGTTTGAGTAGAACAGAAGAAAAGTAATGCAATTTATTTCAAAAATCCATACTACTTTGTAAAAAAGAATAATATAATTTATTTGTTTCTAATCAATTGAAAACTGATAGATGAGCAAAACCCCAAAGAACCAACTTGGTATTAAATAAAAAAATATAATTTATTCTCTATGGCAACATCGGTTCTAAAACTACTTATTTAATTAAGTATGTACAGACGCCAGCAGGTCAACCTACCCCAATCTGTCAGATTTCTTTGATAGATTTTCGACTTTAGCGCAAAGGAATAAGGTTCATATTCATTTGGGAAAATCTGACAGATTGGGGTAGCTTGATGTGCTGGCCTCTGTACAAAAAAATTAAAAATTATTGCTTAATAATATTGTAAGGCAATGTCTTACAAATTTACAGTACTCATTATATCCATTTATTAAAATGATTATAGTATTATAAGTTATAACGGACTGGTCCGGTACCGATGTATATTTAATTTTTATATCATAATGTTATTAGAATTGTAAATCAGTAGATTCTGAACGAACTTTTAAAATTCTACAAACATATTTTTTATCTCACTCTTCTTCTAAACAAAGAAACAGAGACAAAACAGTGTTTCCTGAATTTGTTCTGCCTTGTATTGTATCGAAAATACGTGTTCGTCACGAAAAGGTTTTGTACATTTTTTTTGCACTTCTGTCGTGAAATTATTGTTGCTGATATCATGATTAGATAATCCTATTGTCACTTCGTACAGATTAATAGTAAATTTACAAGAAGTTATGGCTCTAACTGAAATTTTAGTTGATTCTTAAGTACGTATGTTTTGTCTAGTAATCCATTGATCAATCAGCTGAGTTTTGTTTTCATTTCTAAGGTCTCAACAAGAGTTCTTCTGACTACCCTGAGAGAGTTAACGTGTATTTGAGGATAAAATACAGGTTTATTTAACTAATCGAGCAACAAGATGAATGAATTAAAGTCTTTGGAGCACGCAACATTGAAGGTAAAGTTGGCCATGTTACTTTAACATTTTCTACAAGATCATCCAATTATGGCTGAATTTTTAACGACGAAGTAGATATTTATTTGAAATATATTTTGTTTGTGTTGCCTATTACTTACATTGCAGATTTCTTTCAAAATATCCATCGTAACTTAAAGATAATAACTAAACTAACAACTAATTTATAATAACTTTCCTAAACAAATTAATAACTTTCCACTCGTAATAGATACTTGCTTAAAAATCATCTACATGAAGCAAACTAATATAAACAAATATTGATGATACAAAAATATTGATCAATTCATTCATCTTTATCTTAAAGACCTCTGCCCCTAAGATGACCCACTGACCAGTGTTTTTTGACTTACCACATTTTTATTTAGATAAACCTCACAAGTAGGTCACCAGAGTAACAATTTAAGTCAATTCTTAGGACCGTATTACAGAATGTCACTCAATACTCAAGCATTACTTAAAACTAGATTCAAGCCATTTGATTGGTTGAAACTAGTTTTAAATAATGCTTGAGTATTGAGTGACATTCTGTAATACGGGCCTTAAATTGTTACTCTTAGGAGGGGAGGTACTTTTGTTAGGAAGTACAATGACACAATTAATTATCTGTTGTTGCAAAGACTCCCGGAGTCTTGCCATGCTTAAAATATCAAAATATTCTTCAATATTGTATTGCTTGTGCATTAAAATATTCTTCCACCAAAAAAATTACAGTAAAATAAAATACTTATTATTTTACATTTTCAAATATTGACCTAGTGATCCATTCTAAATTGTACCTATTCTAGGTACCGTATGAGGTATTCAACAAACGCTACCGCAATGCCCAGCGTGTGCTGGATGTTGAGGCCCGTCAAGTGGGCAGTGGAGCCAGCGAGCTTGATGCGGCCACAAGGAAGCAACCAGTCACTACTGGGGAGATTGACTCTCTGCTTGGTGGAATGGTGAGATACTCATCTTTATTGTATACTTACTATAAAGCTGAAGGTTTTGTTTGTTTGAATACGCTAATCTCTGGCTGGAACTACCAGTCAGTAGGCCAATTCTCTTAATTTAAAACATTCAAAATCTAGTTGCAGTCTCATCTCGGCGACAAACAAAAGTCAAAAACTTATCAAAATGTAGGGAAATTTGAAGTATTTTTGACAGATTGAGACTGAGATCAGACTGTGAACGTTCTTAAAAATTACGAGAATTGCGCCTTTGATTTGAAAAAATATTTTTGCATTTGATAGCCCAATTCTTGAGGAAGGCTTTAGGCTATTTAACATCACGGTCTGACACTTAGGAGCCGAGCAAAAAGAAAAACAGAAAAAAACGCGAAGCGAAAGCGCGGGCTGGCGATATAATGCGACGGGATAGGTCTGGGAACCTAACCGATTGGACAGAAAAAGAAAAGTGGAAAAATATGTTATAAAAAATTGTTTAAATTTAAAAAAAAATCCTAAAGAAGTAGTCAGAAAACATAAAATAGACAACAGTCACATGGGCACCGGGAGCGGGGTGCAAGAGGGTGCACTTGCACCTCCCTGGCTTCAAAATAAAATGTAGGTGTAAAATCATTCAGAACTAAAAATATCCGAATACACATAATAGAATAATAGAGAACTCAACCCATTTGAGGCGAGATCCTAAAATATTCGATTGTATTATGCAATCTCTGGATTCTAAAACTTTTTTGCATTAGTCAACAAAGTACCAAACTCCTATTTCCTAAAATCTAATCGACTTAACACGCCACGAACCGGAAGACGCAGCGTAGGCAGGCCTCCCGCTAGGTGGACCGACGACATCGTGAGAGTCGCGGGCAACCGATGGATGCAAGTGGCGGATTGTCGTTCGGCGTGGTGGTCTAAGGGGGAGGCCTTTGTTCAGCAGTGGACGTCTTCCGGCTGATGATGATGATGATGAATCGACTTAAGTTGACAAAGTGACTTGATGTATGGATAACATGACCATTTATTTTTTTTGTCAGAGCGGGACATCTGCAAAACTAAGTAATAAAAAAAAGCTTTTTACATTTTTTTTATTATAGAATCATTCAAAATAATCAAAGCAAATCAATAGTGGCATGAATTCTAGTTTTTATATTTATCGGCTGAACAAATTTGTTTTAAAATATCGGGTCTTGTTTTTAGGTAAGTGTGGAACTCAGTACATGACTTATTTATATTTATCTTCGTAATCAATATCGCTTTCATTACTGCGACACTCAACTGTGTTTTATCACTTGTCCATATTTTGTTCATTTGAGAAAAAACTCTTTCCACAGGCGCGTTACTTCCAGGCAGACACCTAACGTACTCAATAAGCATGGAAAAGTTTGTTACATCAAGATTATTGGCACGAAAGTGCTGGAATAATTCGACCCAACGATTTGCAGTACAGACATTCTCGACATTCCAGCCAGAGATTTTTTCATCTGTCGCGAAGTTTAAAACAAGTGAAAACTCGTCGAAGACTTTTGTATCTTGGCTGCTGCTAATAAATCCTTGCGTGATTAGTAAATCCAGCACTTTCTGTACCTCCTCCCACGTAGGCACTTTTGTTAAATTTGCCCATTCAAACACTTCCAGTTCTTTGTTAAATTGACACCACTGCTCTAAGTATTCCCTGCTTGTTTTATAAAACTCAGCCGCCGCAGTTCTTACATTTTGCTGGTCAACTGCTGCTTCTTCTTGTAATTTTCCCAACAGGTTACGAACTACGTGGGGAAGGAAAATCGTATTTTCTTTTAGTGCCAGGTTATCTCGGAGACGATTAATTTCTTTGGCAGACTCTATAGCTGACACATTTTGGCCTTCGATTTTCAAAACAACTTCATGAATGGAAGCTGCTTGTGCGTGCAAGAAATATAACCACATTTCTGAGCTGGGGTTTTCGAAAAACTCCTTTAAAATATTTGGGCATTTGTCGATACTCAAAAAATAGTTTTTCAAAGGCTGAAACATTTTTATAACTCTTTCGAGTGCGGGCATTAACGCAAGCCACCTAGTTTTACTGTAGCCCAGCAGTTTGTGATACTCTGTCTCGGTAGAATTACAAAACTCTTTCAAAGCTTCTACTCGAACGCTGTAGATGTAAAAAAATGAGTAAATTTTCACTATTATGCATTCAAAGTCAACAGGAAGACAATCGGCGGCAGTTTTGATCGCGTTGTGGACTATGTGGGCTCCACATCCAATTCCAAGAAGCTGTCTGCCGACTGATTTGTTCAACTTTGAGTAAACGTTATTACTTCCTTTCCTATTCTTTCCCCCGAAGTTGCAGTTCGTATTATCTCCACAAAACGCAACAATTTTTTTATTCAAGTCATTCAAAGACAATACTTCCTTCAAATATTCAACAATAATATCTGATGTTTCGCCTGGCTGCTCCCGAAACTCTAGAACCTTGACTTTCACGCCTTCGTATGGAATAAAATAGCGAATCAAAACTGGGAATAATTTGATTGAGCCATGATTTGAAGCATCCGTTAATAAAGTTATGCAGTTGGCTTTGCGTAAATGCTCTTTTAAATCTTCAGTTGCCATAGTTGCCAGCACATTGACCACAATAGCTTGAGACTTTGTACGTGCACATCTAAATTTTTGCTCAAAACATGCTTGAATTAAAGGGGAAGAACAGTCATTTGAGCGGAAACTGTGATTATGTTGCACGGTGTGAAACGCCCACGTACCCTCAGCTGCAGCTATATCCAAATCCTTGGAAGTCGGCGAATCAGTTTTCTTAAAAAAATTAAGCATTGACGAGCTTGAAGCAGCGGCTTGATCGGCAAGCCTGTGTTTTTCTGATTTTAAATGTTTTTCTATATCACTGGCACCACCATGTCCAACACTAAAATCAGTACGACACTTTTCACACGTGACGTCTGCACTATCATCTTTTCTTTTTTTTATAAATGGATACTTCTGTTGCAAACTAATATTAAAAGAACATTTGCGTTTAGGCATTATTGTTTTGTAACAAATCACTACTTGAAATAAAACAAAACACTATCATGCAGTCATTGTTAGCGTCCGTATTACGTATTCGTATTACTAATACGAGTAAGCGCGGGAGTCGGGAGCGGAAGGAAAGGGTTTATCTATCCTGCTCGCACTCGATAGCGCGGCACTGCTTGGCGCGTAACGCGCCGCCTTGCCGCGCGCGGCGACCCGTGCGCGCATTTTGAGCGAGAAAAAATACATTTTTATTTATCGTTTGGTCTAATTGCAAAAGCGGGACAATTTCGATTTCGCGGGGGACACCGGGACAGACTGCCGGAAAGCGGGACAGTCCCGCCCAAAGCGGGACGTATGGTCACGTTATGTATGGACCTTGTATGTATGGACAAATAATAACCTAACATAATATCCACTACATCATAGTTGAAGCTCAAAAATAAACGAGCTCTAACTTGTAAAATAATGTAACTACCTTTCGGCCTATTTTATTGTAAACCCATTTCTTTATGTTTTTTGAAGGTGCAAATAAAACATTATTATTATTATTATTATTATAAATAACACAATAAGAAATAAAATAAATACACAATACCTACCTAAAAAAAATAAAAAAATAAACGAGCCTGCTTCATTCAGCTGAACATGCACCCCACTGAAAATAAACTTGCCGATGCCCATGAACACACATCTAAGGTCACCCCTGTTTCTTCCGCAAAGGTTTAGGCAGAGATGTACACCCTCAGGGCCTCATTTCCCCAGTTATAAATAAGACAAATGTTACAACATTTACCTAATTGAATTATAAAAATCTATGTCTGTACTAGATTAGTGGTTTGTAAACCACTAAGTAGTACGTCAGACTCGTCAGTGTTACTTTGTGTGACTGTGTATAACTTATATGATTGTCAGATCTTTCATGAGTAGGTATGTACTTAAAATGAGAAACAGGTGCCTTTCGTTGTGTGGAGTCTAGGATATTAAGGCTGTGTCCCCAGTAGGCAAACTGTTAGCGGCCGACTGAGTTTGCGGCGTATCGGTTTAGCACGCCCTTCCATATATTTGAAATGGAGTGTCCACAGTTTGCTAGTTTTGAGCTCACTTCACTCACTTCACGCTCACTTTACTCACTCAGTCGGCTGCCAACAGTTTGCCTACTGGGGACACAGCCAGCGTGACCAGATTCAGTATTTTTTTTTGTAGTTTTTCTTTACCGAGCATCTGTATTTTTGAAGGTATTTTGGGGTTTTTTGGGTAAGTGGTTGGCGGAAGTAAATATTATAAAAACACTTACTTAGATTAGAAAAATACTGAGATGCCCGAAAAAGTCGATAAAATACACCGAAAAAGTATTAAAAATACTGAATCTGCTCACGCTGGACACAGCCTAAGGTCCTTGGAGCGACAGTGATGCCATGCCGGTTTCCTCACGATGTTTTCCTTCACCGTTTTGAGAGCAGTGGTGATGAAATAATTTACACATATTAAAGTGCCTGCTTGCCCGATCCTGCCAAGTGTACTCGTAAGTCGAGGCCGTTACCACTGGCCTACCACTGCTCTCATGTAAAGTCAAATGTATTGAATCCAAGGTCATCATCATCTGCCTAGCCTTTTTCCAATTATGTTGGGGTCGGCTTCCAGTCCTAACCGGATGCAGCTGAGTACCAGTATTTTACATGGAGCGACTGCCTATCTGACCTCCACAACCCAGTTACTGGGTAATACGAAACCCCTTGGTAAGACTAGTTGTCAACTTTTGGGCTTCTGACGACCCGTAACGATTGTCATAGATCCATGAATGACAGCCGGAACCAACGCACACTGGTCCGGATTTAATAAAAAATGGACATTGATCCTAGAGCGCTGATATTATTTTCTAATGTTGTGGCTGTGATAACTGATAACAAATAAGGCAAAAAATATTATTGTCGTAGGTACCTCAAGTAATGTTTCGTAAAAAAAATATTTAATTTTTTTTTGTATGGGATTTTTTACATTTTATTTAATTTCCCAAAACGTTAAGCGATTTCGAGATGGCAATTATATATAGAAAACTAATCATTCTGAGTAATTCGCTCGAAGAAACTATTTGCTTAATTTTCATGAATCATCACCACAATTCATAAAAATGTAGTGGTGGCGCTAGTGGACGAATAACTTTCTAATAAGTGTGAGTTGTTATCTACATTCTTAGTTATCAACAGAGATCCTATTTTTAACGTTCAACTCGTACCAAACTACAGTTTGAGTAGTAAAAATACACTATTTAAGATGCTCATTATCTACAAAGTACGCAGAGATAAGCAAATAGTTTCTTTGAGCAAATTACTCAGAATGATTAGTTTTCTAACATATATGATTGGCATCTCGACATCGCTTAACGTTTTTGAGAAATTAAATAAAATGTAATAATTCCCATACAAAAAAAATATTAAATATTTTTTTTAAGAAACATTATTTGAGGTACGACAATAATATTTTTTTTTGTCTTATTTGTTATCACTGCTACAACATTAGAAAAAAATATCAGCGCTCTAGGATCAATGACCATTTTTTATTAAATCGGGACCAGTGTGCAACGGCTTAAAGTGCTTTCCGAGGTTCGGAGAGGTCTTGGTATGTAAAGGTCACCCATCCACTATGAATTCAAGGTAATATCTCATTTAAAATCTAAAACATATTATGGGTAACAGGTAGAAAAGCTGACAACAATGAAGCGCAAGGCATCAGAAGCTATCACAGAGGAGGTGCAGGCTGCTTACGTGTGCAAGAAGAGACTGGAGCACCTTAAGGAACAGGCCGCCGCCCTGGCTGAGCCCAGCACCCCACAGGTTAAGGTAAAACTATCTATTAGCATGCATAGTCTTTTGAACTTTCGGATTGACGATCCGCGGGGTAACACATTTACCACTTTATTTATAAAAATTGCTTAAGAGCCTCACCTAAAATTCACTCTTTATCTCGCTCGCACGATACTGCTCGCGGACTGAGTGACAGCGAGACAGAGTGCGGTGCTAGGCGGCAGGCAGCGCCAATGGTTTAGGTATTTGCTTTTTACGGTGAAAATAATAGTAATTAAAAAAAATAAAAACCATAAGACCTGCTTTATAGTTAGTTCGGTTAGTATAAAAAGTTTCATTATCTAATTTGAAGTATTTTTTAATACCAGCGGTTTATTGTTCGGTTTGGAGGTAACTTTGGATTTTTTTTTATCGAGAAAATTTTATGGAATCGTGTTTTCGTCTAAGACCTAACATTAATCCTCAACTTTACCATATATTTATTTCAAAATTAATGCTGCAGTATTTTCGACATAACGGAGGATCATGCTAAGCCATTTGAGGTAGTATAGGCCCTTAAAGTTAAGAGACGTTTAAATGTCAAATATATATCGTTAAACTGTCATTAATAATTACGTACTTAACTTTAAGCAACATTTACAAGTAAACCCCTAATAGTAGCAATGGCTTTCGTTTTGACAATTCAACAATATTCATTGCGTTATTTACGTTGTTGAGCAGACAATTTTTTCGAACAGATGAAGCCATGGATTAGCCTTCAAAATGATTCAGATTGTGATTGAAATTGTGTTACGCAATTAGGGTGCTGTACAATTCTCTCTGGATTGATATTATCCTACTATCTAGTGTCCAGACAAGGTTTTCAGGGAATACCTGGGTACTCAGAGAACCTCTCAGACCAGTTATTCAAGCTTGAAAACAAAGTGAGTTATAAAGTCCATCTTTGAAACATAATTCTGGTTATAGAGGTATGAGGAACAGGGTGTAAATTTCACTCATCCTCCATAGAAAAGGGAGGATCCTCCGACCAGACGGGTGTTATGTCTGGCGGGCAACTGCCCGATGATTCATGTCGGGCCGTTGTATATGCTAGTTGCGCGGTAAACTCTGCTTGCGAGATGCAGGACTTTGCGTGACGTCAGCATGACGCGTAGTTCGCATATGGCGTTGGAGATACCGCTACATGATTATTATTTTTGAACAGCTACAATCCTGAACAATACTATGCGAGCTAAATAAGAATATTACTGTCAAGACGCCATTTTGTTCCGCAATACCCCCGAACTTCATTACCAAAGCGTAAGGTGTGCAAAAAAAGAAATAAAGAAAAATTATACTCAGTTGTCATTGTTTTTTGTTAACTTTTTTGGTATTTCTAATAAATTTTATGCCAGATTACACATGAGTAGGATTTCAAAAAAAGCATGTTAATAAAAAACATGTTTTTGTTATTTCAGTTTTAATCAGATTATAATTCCTTTATACCGCTTAATACAGCGTCATCGTCGTCGTAGTCAGAATCACGTTCATGTCACTGCTATCTCCGTCTGTCACTTCAGTTTTCTTTGCCGGCAGTACTAATTTGACAGTTATTGTGTGAAGTAGGCAGCAAGCGTGATCCTATTCTTAGTTGGCTCGCATAGTAGAATCACTGATTTTGAGTATTATATTGTACAGCATGTCTCTCATAAATACACCTCTTTGTTTTACTAGAAATACACACTCTTGTTCATATTTAGCATAATAAGCCTTTAGCCTATAATCTTCCCACTGCTGGGACACAGGCCTCCTGTCTTCAAGATGAGTGGGCTTACCACGCGGGCCCAATGCGGTTTGGTAGATGTCGCATGTCTTCCGAGTTTTTGGTTCTAGGACATGCCGCTTTCCTCACGATGTTTTCCTTCACCGTTTTAAGAGCAGAGAGTGTGGTGATACTAGTAGTACCTATTCAGCTAACCGCAACTTCTAGTACAACCGGTTGCAAGCTGCAACCGGTTATACTAGAAGAAAATCTTATCATATAGTACGGCCGACGAGAGAATGCGTTCTTGACATCTCTCAGTTTCATACAAATGAATACGTGCTTTGCGAAATTGATCTTTATTACTTACCAGAATTGTCGCTTTGATAGGTGTCAGGAACTCGTTCTTTCGACGGCCGGACTGTAGTTGGGAAAAAGCTAGGCAGATGACTGGGCTATTTTACTGGCGCAATATCATTGAGCGACCTTGAATTTGTGGACCAGCCCGACCGTCAGTATCCACGTTTCGGCAACATATATCATGAAGGGCAGGACGCACTGGTTGAAAACCTTAGTCTACAAACACTAATCACTTGGAGACCGAGTATCAGCAAGCGTAGTGTGGGACGCCCCTCATCTAGATGGACCGACGACCTAAAGAAGGTGGCTGGGACGGACTGGATGCGGAAAGAGGAGGACAGGGTGTTGTGGCGCAGCCTGGGCGAGGCCTATGTCCAGCAGTGGACTGCAATAGGCTGAGTTAACGAAACTCATAGCTGATGTTATACACCTAATAATGACCTTTTTTCCCCCACTTAGCCAATGTCATACACATCACAGACGACCCTGAACCAGTGGCGTAAGGTACGCCTGGACCGTATGCTGGTGGACTACTTCCTACGTAACGGCTATTACGACTCGGCTAACAAACTGGCCGATGCTAGGGGGCTACGGGAACTCACTAATGTCGGTAAGAAACTTCCTATAGGTATTATCTAGAGTAACACAATTTAAGTACCTGGGTCACTGGGTCACTCTTGACCTGAATGATGACCTGCAGTGCGATTCTGTAACCATCTCACCGTGAAAACTTAGGTGAAGTGAGCGTGGAGTGAGTTGCCAGTGTCATCCTGATGCTAGGGATTGATACTCTTGACAGCTCACTCTAAGCTCACTTCACCTAACTTTTCAAGGTGAGATTTTTTACAGAATCGATCGGCTGGACATAGAAAGGGAACGCAGGGCGATGGCTGTCCGAGGTAATATGCTGATCCGCAGATTTGCACGTTGTACGAGGCAAGTCAAAATAACCCTTTTCAGAGCACACTGCCAGTCTTTTTACACATACTGTCTGTGGGTCAGGTATACGCTGAGGGTATACAACGCCCTGCGTGTCCAGTATAACAATGTATTCAGGATGCTGTTGGGTCTACCACGCTTTTGTAGCGCTTCCGGGATGTTCACTGAGGCCAGGGTTTATGGTTTTCATGCCATTATAAGGAAACGGTGCGCTTCTATTCTCGGTAGAATGCGTGCTAGCTCACACAGCACCCTGCGTGTATTGTGTGATAGGTGGGACAGCCCCATGCTGGCTCACTGGATACGGCTGCACACGTAGGTGTCAGTCGTTTAAATTTTGTGTTTTTATTAACATTAGGTTAAGACTTTTACTAACAATAATTATGGATTTTAATCTGAAATAAATTTATTATTATTATTATGATGACCATAGACCATTGTCATACCCTGGTTTACCTGAAACCGCGTACTTTGCGGTTATTGCATTGAACGCAAGGAGTAAATAATTGTATGTTTGCATTTAAAATCAAAATCAAAAGTCATTTATTCAAACCAGGCTGCAGAATCAGCACTTGTTGAACGTCAAAATTACATAAGACAGTCCCCCAAAACGTCCGCCTTTCACCACTTCCTAGTGCTTTAGTTGGGAAGAAGAAGTGGCGCAACACTGACCAATCAGGAACACTTGCAAGTGTCCCTGATTGGTGGAAAGATACAACACTACTTTTGGGCACCCAATAAGTTCCATTTATAGAGTTAGTTTTAGTAGACGACGCTGTTACGGCTACCGCAATTCATAATTTGCCGTTCAGTTTCCTGCAGTTGCAAACGCAGAATGCGTTCAATTCGTCAGCTCACTACATCGCGGAAAACCGTCTAATGCGCGATTTTGTTTTGTGGTTTCTCCAATAAGCCGTTAAGATTTTTATTTAAAATTGTCGGGTTAATTTTTTAACACTTTGTATAGAAGAAATCGGGGGTTTTATTTAAGAAAAAATGAGCCTAGCCCACATGAATAATGCATTTCTTGTGAATTCACTCAGAGAACAACATAATAAGACCGTTTCAATCGCTATGAGGTTCCAATGTATTCTAATCTGTGTTAATTACGTCTTGTTCTTATTGCAGACATATACGCGGTGGCGGCCGAGGTGGAAGCAGAGTTGTACTCGCAACGCACAGCGCGGTGTCTGCAGTGGTGTGCCGATAACAAGTCCAAGTTGAGGAAACTGAACTCCAACATGGAGTTCAAGATTCGGATACAGGTATACTGAATATACAATTAAACCGGTGAAGGAAAACATCGTGAGGAAACCGGCATGTCTTAGAACCAAAAATTCGAAGACATGTGACATCCTCCATCCAACCTGCACTGTGCCTGAGTGGTGGATTACGGCCCACTCCCTCTCACAGAGAGGATGCCTGGGTCTCAGTAGTGGGAACGTTATAGGCTGATTATGATATAATGTGAGGCTAGATGTACTGGTCACAGGTTTGGAAATAGATATATTCTCGATTTGATTGTTTCTTTAGTTTTTTTTATTTTAATTTGAAGCAAACATATTTTACGTTTATTACCGAGCATGTTTTTAAAATAAATGTTTAAATGGTAAACCCTCCATATTGGTGCCCAAGATACAGGCTTGCCTAGTTTGGTGCCAATCTAAAATCTCTGTTATCTTTTGAGCAATATTTTTTTATTTTTTTATTTACATATCTCGGGACCATGGGGTCCCGGTCCTTTGGAAGGCGTACGAGGGACCGAAGCCAACTCGCAGAGGCCCTTTAGGAAATTTTAATGAAATATGGCACCAACCGGCGATTATCCCTGTATGCACTATGCAAGTGCACCCAAGGACAACCCTCTGTTGGTGTAGGACTATCGCAGGATATGGAAAAATAAAAAGTTGGACTGTGGGTTTGGGTGGCTAAAGTGGACTGGTTACCAAGAACTATATATTATATTATTATATTATAGATAGGGGGAGGTCTCTGCCCTTTGAAGAGAAACACAATATTAGAATTCTAAAAATTAAACCATCAAAGCAACGGCAGGCAATTAACCACCGCTGGCCGAGGTCGTCTTGTGTATGGGTGACCATCCATTACATATCGAGTTCGAGAGCCTTTGTGGCTCAGAAAACACGTTAAGCCGTTTGCCCCGGCTGTCTTTTGTAAATCTTTGACAGTCGTTACGTGTCATCAGAAGCTCGAAAGTTTGAAAACCAGTCTTTCCCTTGTGTCTAACCCAGTTACTGGTCTAATCTAACCGGTAGACTGGAAGCCGACCTTGTTAAGAAAAGGCTACGCAGATTATTAAAGATAACATTGTTTAAAGTTAATTTATGTTACATGCATTTGATAATATTTTCTCTGAAGGTTTTGAGGACTCAGAAATGGGTTAGCTTCAACGATCACGTTCTGATTATTGGGGCTCTATAAAAGAGCATCTTGTCTTTGAACAGTAACTTCAAGAAAAAGATTTGAATGATTAAATGCCAACAACTAGGGGCTCTTGGCTAAATGATAATGGCCGCACGGGTCGATCGAAGGTTAAGCTACGATTGCCGCGGTCGGTTCGTGGATGGGTGACCATTTATTACTCTTTCACAAATTGTATTTTTTTCTGACTCAGATTCAACCCACTAACAAATCTAACCCAACAATATTCTTGATTCCAGGAGTTCATAGAACTGGTGCGCGAAGACAAACGCTTGGAGGCAGTGCGTTACGCTAAGAAGCACTTCTCGACCTACGAAGAGGATCAGCTGAAGGACATACAGCACTGCATGGGCATGCTGGCCTTCCCTAAGGATACAGGTGAGCCATACATCCTTGACGAATATCAGTTAGTTTGGTCACAGACGGGCCATGTGCCTCCCGTATGATGGTCAGACATGGTCTCTGACAAATCAGCAGAGGTCCACGCTCGAGGGTTGCCAGAGCGACTGCCTATCTGACCTCTACAACCCAGTTACTGGATAATACGATGCCCCTTGGTAAGACTGGTTGTCAGACTTTCGGGCTTTTGACTACCCGTAACGACAAAAGAAAAAATACGGGTCAAATATTTTCTGATAATCTAACTGACGGACTAATTAGATTTTTTTAATACAGTTGCTCAAAAAGTGGCGTATTGCAGGGACGTATAGCGTTCGGGATGTGGGCTATTACATACTCGTGCTTTTTTTTACTTTTCCCAAACTCGTGCGTTCTCTTTCCCAACTGTCAAAATCATGTCTATGAAAAACCAACCATGAAATTTTTACTAAAAAAATTCATAGAAGTTTTTATGATTCATGCAAATACGTATATTTCTAAAAAGAAGCTACTAATATGTTTCAATATCAGATTTAATTGAATAAGTTAGGTTAGGTTTCATTTCATTTCATCTCATTAAATTTCATTTTCATTTCATATCAATAAAAAAAATCTACTGAAGACTTGGCTGTATGGGCATAGTTCCCTTTGCCTACCAGAATGGGTGAAGAAAAAAAAATCTCTGCTTATATTCTACGGTTGGCGCCATTTTTCAGAAATTTTCTTTGCGAGTTTTAGTTGTTTGTTGCACAAAATGAGTAATGTCGACCCTAGTTTTTTTGAATTAACACCACCTAATTTTATTAAATTGCTTAATTTTTTCGCAACTGTATTAAAAATAGTCGTTCAGTACACGTGCGAAACCGTCATTGCAACTTGTTCCGACTGTCAACCCTCGCCTTCGGCTGCACCTCGGCTCGGGTAGACATTTGTCGGAACTCTTTGCAATGACAACCTTTCTGCACTTGTAATGAAATATACTATTTCAGTTGACAATACTATTGTAGTACAAATAAGTGATGTAAGTCCCGCACAGAGGTGGAGCCGTACCGCTCGCTGCTGC
Source organism: Globia sparganii (assembly GCA_949316385.1). Lineage (NCBI taxonomy): Eukaryota > Metazoa > Arthropoda > Insecta > Lepidoptera > Noctuidae > Globia > Globia sparganii. Next base: position 3,809,446 of record OX438675.1, read on the forward strand.
AGGCGCCTCGCTGGCGCGCGCTGGTGCTGCAGTTCCGCTGGGAGCACGCCCGCCTGCTGCACCCGGCGCGCCTCCCGGCGCTGCCCGTGGCGCTGCAGCTGGGCCTGGCCGCGCTCAACACGCCATATCCTTTTGACAATAGCCGTAGGGGTGTGGGCTGATGTACGAAGTGGCGATGTCGACACACAAACTGTTACCATGGAGTTAGTACAGTCAGCAAAGGAGGTAAGTATGCAGGGTCGTCGAATATAGTTGAAGTTTACTAAGAAACCGATTGATGTTTTCGAATAAAATAAAATTAAATTAATAGAAAACAAACAGGTCATTTATCAAATTAAATTTCATTCGAAAACATCAATCGGTTTCTTAGTAAACTTCAACTATATTCGACGACCCTGCATACTTATCTCCTTTGCTGACTGTACATAAAAATACACAATTAAGTATTAGAAGTACTTAAGTATGAAATGTAACCTCAGGAATAAAATAGGACTAAATTACTATAGTTCAGTGTTCGAGATTACCTATTCTAAAAAAAAAACAGGCCCCTTGGACACCATCTTCGGCTTGTTCTTGTCAAGACAAAACCAACGAGTTCAAACTACACGACGCTATCCTTTTTAGTTGAGGAGTTCTTATGCCCATCTTCGGGGTCCATCGTCAGACCAGCTCCATGGTATCATATTTTGTGTCCGTTGTCACCGTAGTTAAAGTACGGCCAAAGAAAAACGATAGCAAATGTAAACAAAGTCAAAGCAAGGACATTAGCAAATGCTGAGGTTCGTGACATACACAAGATGGAATGAGATAGATATAGATTGTCAATTCCACGGTCATGTTTTAGGTGAATGAACTTTCGTATCGCTTCTCATTGGCCGTATTTTATATACGTAGGTATGCCAAGTTTCAGCTTAATCGGATGCCAGGAGGTGCTTGAAAAATGCCAATGCGACTAACTAGAAATACATACGAACGAAGCAAGCTAAAAAAAAACTTGTAAAAAGACGATTGAATATTCGCACTGTGAGCCCGAGTTATTCATACGTATATTTTCGATATAGGTACAGCACCTTGATTCACAACCACACGACAAGCTATTGTATCGAAAATGACACATTTCAATAACCAGATTTGCAAACAGCAAACAGCTGTCGGAAGAATAGTGGTCGTATATTTGATTTAAACTGGCCCCAATTCTGTTTTTCACAAACTAGACTAAATTTAAGTTCAGTGCATCTTTTTCTTTCTATTTCATTATGAAAAGGACAGAAGATAAATATTAGTTTAGTCCTGTCAAATTGGTCAGCGCCTGACGTAAATTGACGTATTTTTAGTAGCCAATTTTTTAATCGATTATCTAATTTGACAGGACTAAACTAATATTTATTTTCTGTCCTTTTCATATTAGAATAGAAAGAAAAAGATGCACTGAACTTAAATTTAATTTAGTTTGTGAACAACAGAATCGGGGCCACTGACAAAATTTTCGGGTTTTGGACTTGTGCACAGCATTTAGAGGACTTCTACAATAACATTGATTGATGTTCGATACGGTACAGAGGCGTATCGAGTGGTTGTGGATAGATATGTAGGTAATTGATATTATAAAGGAAAGATATGCTACGTTCATACTGAGCGACGTTTTGTGTTTTTGGGATAGTGGTTTTAAACTACGACTGCGACAGACAATACGGAACGTATGACATAGAAAGAGATAGCTATCTGTAGTGTGTTGCGCTTGAAGTATGTCGACTAAACGACATTACGACAATTGTCTGAATTTGACTGCAACAATTTGCGCGCGCTAGTGCCCTATCTACCTCTTTATTGTATACTAGCGACCCGCCCCGGCTTCGCAGGGGTGCAATACTGCAGTGCGATTCTGTAACCATCTCACCGTGAAAACTTAGGTGAAGTGAGCGTGGAGTGAGCTGTCAGTGTCATCCTGATGCTAGGAATTGATACTCTTGACAGCTCACTCTAAGCTCACTTCACCCAACTTTTCACGGTGAGATTTTTACAGAATCGATCGGCTGATACTAAGTACAGGTATTTCAAGAATGCCAGCACGTGCCGCCGCGGCCGGTACCGCAGCAACCGCTATGTCCCTGCATTTTAAATCTGTAATATCTTCGAAAATATTTATTTAAATTACATGCTGTAAAGTGCCATATTTATCTATATTAAATGCACAATGTATATAAGGTACTTAATTGGATAAGGATTAATGCTGTATTGCTTAAAATCACTTCGTAAATAAGCCATTATTTCTCGTAAAAAGTAAAGGATAAAAAATTATTATCATGGGTTATCCCTAAGAGATAGACATGTATCATCGCGGACTTTTTTGTAGACCTTTTTAAGGTGTACAATACTGTAGTACATTATTTTGACCTATCTCGTAGGGTTCAGCCAGCGTTTGAAAAGTAAGCGCAAAAAAATGTATTTATTTACGACATCACATGCATGCATGTATTATATATATAAACCTTCCTCTTCAATCACTCTATCTATTAAAAAAAACCGCATCAAAATCCGTTGCGTAGTTTTAAAGATTTAAGCATTCAAAGGGACAGGGAAAGCGACTTTGTTTTATACTATGTAGTGATAATATCATTGTATGTAGGTGTTTTGTGTTACCAAAGATTTCTTTAACTCGCACTCACTCAGTGCTACTCGGAGAGCACTCGCGTGTCCACGTGCCCGGCGTGCCAGCCGCCCCTCAACGCGCTGGCCGCGTCCCTCCCGCACGCGCACGTGTCGCACTCGCGCCTGCTGTGTCGCATATCGCGCGCGCCGCTCAACGAACACAACCACCCCATGGTGCTGCCGAACGGTCAGGTGTATGGGGAGAAGGTAAAGCAATCGATTTGTCGCATCTTTTCAATTTCACCCTGTATAGGGTATACAGGGTGAAATTGAAAACATGGGACAAATCGAAATGGGAAGTTGTACTCATCATTATGAACAACTTTTACTAAGGGACCAAACCTGAAATCGCGAAAAAATATCTGCTGTTCCCTACATTTTGACGAGTTATGCGAACATAAATGTAGGAAACATATTCTGAATTTTTTCGGATTTTGCGATTTCAGAGGGGCAATTCTCGTAATTTTTAAGAACGTTCACAGTCTGATCTCAGTCTCAATCTGTCAAAAGTACTTTAAATTTCCCTACATTTTGACAAGTTTTTGACATTTGTTTGTCGCCGAGATGAGACTGCGACTAGATTTTGAAAGTTTTAAATTAGCAGAATTGGCCTACTGGTTTGGTCTTATAGTAAAAGTTTTTCATAATGATAAGTACAACCTCCCATTTCGACGCATGTTTTCAATTTCACCCTGTATACCAACATTACTATTTAAATACAACGTTCAATCAAGGTAAAAAACAAAATGGCAGTAAGTATGACTTATTTAGAAGATGTGATCTTTCTTATAGGAAAAAAACCTTGCATATTATCTGATTAAAGGCCGTTTTGGTCAAAATTGTGGTTTGACAGTTTTTGTATAGAAAGGCTTATCAACCGCCATAATTATTCCTGAGTTAAAAGTTAACTGAAGATTGAAAAATGCTTTATCTTGAGTAGCAATATTGTAGCTCATTTATGACAAAGAATCACTAAAACATTTTTGGAACATATGGTAGTTCTTCCATTTTTTTAAGTATACAGGGTTATTTGTAAAACACCAGCAACCTCTTAAGAGGCCATTGTACTCATCTTTGTTTCAAGGCCAAAGTGACATAGTAACAATCATCAGAATCGTTTCATATTACCGAGAATTGTTGGTAAAAGTGCTAAACAATCTCAGTCCTATTCAAATCTCATATTGCAGTAAGTAATTGTAATAGTTTTACAAAAATACCTGTAAAAAGAACTGCCTGACTGTTTTATGAATATTCCATCTATGTAAATACTTACAGATTTTCTAAGTTGATTAATTTCTTGAGATCAATTATAGATAAATAAAACACAAATCTATACCATCCGTCACGAGAAGACTATTTTTTTTTATTTGATCCAAAGGTTGCGAACCCCTGGATGTGTTTATATAATTTATACCTTCTCGCGAGAAGACTGTTTTTTTTTTTATTTGATCCAAAGGTTGCGAACCCCTGAATGTTTGTTTGCATAATTTATAACTTCTCGTGACGGATACTAATTATATTTACATAAAAAATCTGTATATACAAAAACCTTTTCTGATTCCCCAGGCTCTAAAAGAAATGATGAAAGAACACGGCTCCATCATCTGCCCGAAGACCAAGGAGGTGTTCTGTATGAAACGCGTGGAGAAAGTGTATGTCATGTAACGCGACACTTGTCACTTGTATATGATATGTGTCGCACTGTACATACGCTCGCCTTTATATACCTACCAGCATTTATCACGCTCGGATACTTGTCTTTTAAGGTGGATGCTCCGGTAGCCCGCGAAATCCAAAATTTCTTACGTTTTTTGCAATTTGCAAGTCAGTATTAGGTTAAGTGGTGATCAAAATTTGATTCGCGGCTGTAAAAAGGATGTATTTACTACTTATAATCATTAAAGTCATCAATACAACTCTATAAGACCAGGTAATCCTAACATCATGGAATTGTCGTAGTTAGGATTACATGGTCTTATAGAGTTGTATTGATGACTTTAATGATTATAATTCTGTAAACAGGTACTTGTTACGGCCGCGAATCAAACCTTGACCAACACACAAACTAATACTTACTTGCAAGTTGCAAAAAACGTAAGAATGTTTGAATTTCGCGGGCTACCTGAAGCATTCACCTTAATACAGGGTGTCTCAGAACGATCCAACTTTTTCGAAGGATAATAAGAAAAAAATGTTAATTGTAATTATTTATTTATTGATACCAAAATATATACAAAGAACGAAATTTTACTTTCTGAATATTACATTAGATAAATGACGACCGTTTCTTTGGCGACATTCTTCAAACCTTTTGCGGACATTCCCGAAGATTTTTTGTAGAAGTTGCTGAGGAATCAGTCTGATCTTCTCTTCAATATTTCTTCTTAAATCTACCAAACTTTGTGGATTATTTTCGTAGACAAAACTTTTAAGATAAACCCACAAGAAAAAATCAAGTGGGGTTAAATCAGGGCTCCGTGGTGGCCACTCAATGTTACCCCTTTGAGAAATCACTTTTTCGGGAAACAACTCTTGCAGTGCTGCTCGCGAGTTGTTAGTTGTATGCGCAGTGGCTCCATCTTGTTAGAACCACGATTGACAATTATAGTGCTCACTTTCTCTAAGTTTCGGATCAAAAAATTGCGTCATCATCTCAACATAGCGCGCCGAATCCACCGTCTCCGGAATTCGCAACCAACTCGATGTTTCCAGGGGTTCTTGCTGTTCTTGGACGAGCATGATGAATATCGCCTAGTGTGTTTCCAGTAACGTTGAATGCCTGGATTCACGCGAGGATAGTGGCATTACTAGGAATTTCTCCAATATTGCGCAATCCATAGTGAAGTCGAAATAACCGATGAATTCGAATGAGCGATCGATCGTTCTCGAAATATGCGCGCACGCAAAACGAGCGTTGCTCTCCTGTGTCAACTAAAAATATAAGGACAGATTTTTCAAACACTACCTCTTCCTCACCTTCACCCCGCTTTGTTTGCGTCTCGTTCACTCTCAAAATAGTTGGACCGTTCTGAGACACCCTGTATAAAGAAATATAAATTAACTTAATCAATAAATTGGGAAGAAAGATTTTTACATCCATAAAGTTATAAACTACAAATTAAAACATCATTGTTGGTGGCCATTTTTTTTGAAAATTACTTTAAATGAAAAAAAAAGACAATTTATTATTTATCTAAAAATGCTATGTACGAAAGTCACCTAGTTACGCCACCCTATATTATTAGTTTAGTATTATTTTATTGCTTACTTTGAAAGGAAAATATATTTTGTGGTTAAAAGATGCTTATTTAAATTATACAGGGTGTTGGCTATGCCAAAATAACTTTATGCCAAGTCTTATGTAACTTTCTGAAAAGTTTTATTCTCGACATATTCTAACGTTTTTTCACGAATATCTTGAAAATACAAATACGGACTTGGTGAAGTGATATTTTATTTGTCAAACAACCTGTTTAATGGCAGTCTTTGGAATCTCTATCGTTTTTGTTAGTATGCATGCAATATCGATACTTGAGTATCCTACTTTTATTGATAAGGGATGGTCCATTACTTCAGTCCATATCTATGTGTTTTTATATTAATGATTATAATCACAATTATCAAAAATATTATTATGTTGAGATGAAGAACTATTAATTTTCAGTTGTATAAAAATTAGACAACCCTATCTTTCTACAGGGTCAAATTAAATAAGCTAGTGAAACTGCTGACGTGATGGATATATCTAAACAAATGATAAACCAAAGATATATGATTTGGTGATTTTTTGGGGCTCAACGACCTTAAGTAGTGAAGTTACTCGAAATATTAGTTTTAAAAATCTGTGTTTTTTGTGTAATCTTTACAGACGTGATGGGTGTCGATACTTATACCTACACGTTAAAACAAAAATAACTGATTTTCTCAAATCACACTTCGAGCAACTCTGCACTACAAGCGGTCACTCAGCCCAAAAAAAAGAAACATCAAATAATTTTTTTTTTTGTTTTATGTTTAGATATCCGTCACGTCTGTCGAGTTTCGCTACCTAATTTAATTCGACCCTGTATAATGCATGTGTCAAAAAAATGTCAAATTGTAAATATAAATTTTGTAACACACCTCAAATATAATTTGTTTGGTGATTACTGTTTACTATAACGCCATGATTTATGTGCCATTTTCACGACTAACCTGGCACACTTCATCTCAAATCCAAGCACATTTGTACTAACTTTACAATTTAAAAAAATTGCGTTGCTGTTTGCTTAACATTTACCAAAAAGAAATAAAAAATCTGTCCATTTTGTGATACAAACTTCTGTAGATATTTATTATCTTATAATATTAAGTAACAGTATCCATCACCAGCATATGTAGTATAATTATTTTTTCTCATTAATACGTATTACAATATGGCCGATGACTTATGGCCGGGCCGAACTTCGCGCAGAAGGCTGCGCTATAACATTTTTGATGAACCAAATTGTGACATGAGGCGAATGTGAGCGACGAATACCTGTTCCCGATCAGTGTAACACCTTGTCTTCAACACAGTTGACGATCGGGAAAAAAGGTTTCATTCGTTCACAGTGTTGACGAACTGGACTTTTTTTTTCGATTATTCCCGATCAGTAATACCCCTGTAGTTAATACTGTTGACAATCGGGGAAAAAAAGATCCGTTCGTTCACAGTTTTGACGGACGGAATTTCCCGGGAATATTCGGTGAGTGAGCGAAAATGCTCGAAAGTTCTGAGAGCCTATGTTCAGACCGGTTAAAGTTCTTCGGCCGTATTACATGATTCTACACGATGTTCGAGCTATACTTTCAATATTATAATGGACTGTGTTGTTTAAGTTTTTCGTAGCATGTATAAATTATATTAATATCTCATTGTATCATAATATCCTTACTTTGTTACATTGAGAAATAAATGCGAATCAAAATTACTTATGTTGTTTTGTTTTAAAGAGATGACCTGCCTTTTTGCCATACGCCCCTACTGTCTGACTCAGGGTTATTTGTAAGCACGGAACTCTATAAAAATAACACCGGGATCCCGGTTTGTGAAACGAAAATCATCAGAGAAATATTGGTTTACAATTCATCAAACGCATGTCAAGTTGAAAAGGGCTAAGGAAGGAACACGGATGGGTTTTAGTCAGTAAGAGTCTGACACTCCCTTCTGCTCCACCCAGAGCGGATGGGGTCATTTGATGATTTCCCATCCACAAAAAAAAAAAATCCCCAGACACTTACACAGCATTGATTGACGAATTGGAGAGGTGTTAAACTGTAAACATAATTATATTCTTAGAAGCACTGACTAGTAAGAGCTTCGCAATGTAAATGATCTTGCGAGTGGCGAATTTTTGCTTTGAAAAACAGGTTTTCATCGATTATGACGCCTAAATATTTTGTGATTTCTACTCTGACAATGGCGTTGCAGTTGCAATCGGTAGCGGAGACAGCTGTGTTTTTAGTGTGTCGATGTTGGGTCTACTAGGTCGAGTGACGCGAAAGGTCAAGAAATTAGCTTTTTTCAAGTTCAATCAGAGATTTTGCTAGCCAAGTTGCTTATATTATACTCAGCCTTTTTCCGCTGCATCCTGAGTATCTTCCCAAGTAGTTCCATGAAAAATAATAGCAGTATCATAAGCGTAGCACATGACATCCGACTGTGCAATTTAGGCCTCAGAATGTCATCGGTCATCCGTGTACATGATCAAGAGGGTAGGTCTCAAAATACTTCCCTGAGGCACCCGAAGGCAACTGGAAGAGTCCCACTGACGTCATCCCCAATTTTGACGAGCTGATGTCGACCAGACAAGTAACTGCTGAACCAATCTAAGGAAAGGCCTCTGACACCAAAGGATTATAGTTTTTTAGCAGTGTAGTATTAAGACTGTGTCAAAGGTCTTGGCAAGATCTAAGACACCTCCGTTCAGGAGGCCCTTGTCGATATTTGAAGAGATTATGCCAGTCAGCAGACTCACGGCTTGCTTCCTCCTCCTCCACCGTCCGTTGACTTCCTCGTCGAAAGCCAACTGCCGCTCTTGAGAGTAGAGTTCTTGTCTAGAAAGCTTACGAGGCGGTTGTTTACCAGTTTTCCTAGGATTCTAAATTGTCACGGAATGCAATGAAATTGGTCTGTAGTTATCAGGGCCATTCTTGGCACCACTTTTCTGAAAGGGCGTAATGACAGCAGTTTTCCAGCAAATAGCAACGGCTCGTTTCCTTGCTCCAGATTGCAGATGTATTTTATCTGTTTAGGGATTACAGGCCGTTCATCGAAACCTCGAGCGCTGTCGTCTTTTGAGATTGTCTATGATGTCAACAATTTCTGTACTTATTAACAGTGGGGAGTCGAAACCGGTAGCTAGACTGTACGTGGGTTTTACCTTCAGGACCGAGACAGTGGCCCGATTCTGTTGTTCACAAACTAAATTAAATTTAAGTTCAGTGCATCTTTTTCTTTCCATTTCATTATAAAAAGGACAGAACTTGTCTATGGAAGATAATAGACAAGTTTAGACGTGATTAAAAAATTGGCTACTAAAAATGCGTTAATTTACGTCAGGCGCTGGACTAATTTGACAGGACTAAACTAATATTTATCTTCTGTCCTTTTCTTAATGAAATAGAAAGAAAAAGATACACTGAACTTAAATTTAGTTTAGTTTGTGAACAACAGAATCGGGGCCATTGTTCGTTCCCAGTTGTCGCCCGCCCGTTTAAGATGTTGGTTGCAAGGTCCCGACCAACTGCGTTAAGGTACTCATTAGAAATAATATTCAATATTGATTCTGATACTTTTTATTGACTTTTAACACTTTTTTCTTAATAATAACGTCGTTGCACACGACTAAAATACTCGTAAATGGCATTCTTTATCACATTATATTTTAATGGCTACTCATTGTAGATACATAATTATTTATTATAACAAGTGCAATTAGCGACCAAAACGAAAATGAATCTTTCTTACGTATAGCGTACGTACAAAAGACAAATAAAATAATTATGATTAAAAAATAAACATTTCTAAATGCACTCTCTACATACAAATTAACTTGCTAAAATGCATTGTATTTGTATTGTAAACACATGATTACGTTTAAACTAACATTTTCATATCATAAACTGAAACAGAATAACAAGACCAGTAGAAGTTGATAATAACAAAAATATTTGATAACTAGAAAATTATCACAATATTAAAAATGTAGTTTGTACTATTCACTAAGAGGACTAATATATACCGTATTTAATCCTGTAACTGGAGACTTGAATGCATTTTGAGTTTTAAGCTCGATATTTCTTGTTTGACAATCTATTGCAGAGTTTTTGGATATTTTTGATTTTACAACCATACGCGACCTAATTGCGTAACAGACTTTCAATCAAAATCTGACTGGAATTGTTATTCCATTTGATGGAATTCTTGATCAATTTTGAAGGATATTGTTAATCCATTGCTTCGTATATTGGAAACATTTGTGTGCTCAACAACGTAAATATCGCAATGAATGTTGTTGAACTGTCAAAATGAAAGCGATTTCAAGTTTGTAAATTCAAATGGGCATTTCCTTTGGTTCCTGTTTGAGACAATTTAATAAAAGTTGGCATAGAATGCATTTTCAAAATCTCCTCATTTACAAGTTCTTAACTTCATAATATTTACAACAATTTACAATCTTTAAACATTTACGTGATATAGTTACCGTTAAATCTAATTTCAAAGTAAAAGGGGCAAGGGGCCGCCTTACGAAGTATTTCCATGTAAAAGAGAGACGGAGCTATACATGACTGATAGCATCATCCTTTTCTCGCACTCGGACTCGGAATCATGATACCATTTATTAATGGTATCATGATTCCAGTGCGAGAAAAGGATGATGCTATCAGTCATGTCTAGCTCCGTCTCTCTTTTACATGGAAATTATGAAACCGTCATAATACGGCACCTAATTTTTGTAACAGTATTTTACAATTTTTGTACAAATTTGACTTTTTTTTTTCATTTCTATTTTTATGTTACGAGTAAGTATAAGGAAATATTAGTGGAGATCGCAAAGGGATATTGTGTGTCTTCTAAATCTAGTAATTACTTATAATATGTAGAAGTAGAGCTTAGAACTACATAACATAGTGTGATTTGGTTTTAATAAGTGATTATTATCTAACAATGTTTGTACATTTATTTACTGGAGTACATTTGATATTAGGCTACTATTATCAATATAGCAATATTTATATTCGAATAAAATATTCAGGGTTACTTTTCAATGACCAGCCAAATTTAAGGATGTGGTACAGACCATCAAAATAAACAACTTTCTCCATGGGACCAACATCGTAATCGCGAATAAAAATTCAGCCGTCCCATACGTTTAGGTCGAGTTTTCTATGGGACAGTTGATAAATTTTTCGCGATTACGATATTGGTCCCATGGAGAAAGTTGTTTAGTTTGATGGTCACATCCACATCCTTAAATTCGGCTGGTCATTAGAAAGTAACGCTGTATATTTTGCTCACATATTGCAATATAAATTAGTCCCATGTAAGCCCATGTGTACTGAATTTTCAACTCTCGGTGTTGAGCCGAGCGTTGAGAATCCAACAAAGCGCATCCCAGCGCGTCAAAAGACATTGTTGGTGCCAGTGCGTGAAAAAAACGCCACGGAACAGAACGCGATCTGGGAACCTGGGCTTTGTGGGCAAAATAAAAATCCTTGATTTTACATAATTACCTCAATAAACTACCAAAAATATTTATTGCCAACAAAAAAAAAATAACTCGACAAAACCGAGCAACACTGGGAGTGTTACAATAATAAAATGTTTCTATTATTTATTTACCTTGACGTTTCACTTAATATACGTTTTCGGAGTATTATTTACTTAATGTACACTTAATTTCGACAAGTTTCTACAATACACAGTCTAAGTTTAATTGAAAAATATTAATACTCATTTAATGTCCTGTGCGGACGACGATTTCATCTTATGAATATAAAAATATATGATTCCTAAGTTATAGCCACTGATGACATTATTTACAACATAACGAGGGCTTTTTGATAAAAGGCCTAGAAAGTATTCTGTAAAGTTTTACAACTTTGTAATGGTTTAGCTGTCAATAACATCAGAGGGGCAATTCTCGTAATTTTAGGAACGTTTACAGTCTGTAGGCCAATTCTGCTAATATAAAACGTTCAAAATCTAGTCGCAGTCTCATCTCGGCGACAAACAAATGTCAAAAACTCGTCAAAAAGACTGAGATCAGACTGTGAACGTTCTTAAAAATTACGGGAATTGCCCCTCTGATCTGTCTCAATCTGTCAAAAATAAGTTTAATTGCCCTACATTTTGACAAGTTTTTGAAATTTGTTCGTCGCCGTGATGAGAATGCGATTAGATTTTGAACATTTTAAATTACGAGAATTGGCCTTCAGTTGTTCATTGCCATTAGCCACAGCTCTAGTGCGACTTTTATTTCAATTATGTCAAATCCTGCCCTTACGATTGGTGGTTTATTATTATGATTGTGTTATTCTAAAAAGTTAGTGTCCTTCCTGTACAAGTCCCAATTCCAATAAATACTTTTTTTTCTTTCTTTCCATCGGCTGTTGGTTCAGTATTCACCGAACTTATATGCAGCGTACACTTTGCGCATACGCGACGAATGTTCGATAAGCACGCGACAGTATATTAGTTTGTTGGGTGCTTAACTTTTTTGGACTCGCCATAACCATCTTCAAAACTTAGTTATTGCTACTATAAATCTACTCTTTGACTCACACCAAAAGCCCTCTATAGTCTGTTCCAAAAGTATCCGATGAAAGTGTAAACAAACCCTGTTTCGTACTCAATAACTCACTAAAGGTAATTAGTAACACTTTTATCTGTATTTAGACGTTTTTGACTTTAAATTTCACCACTTTTCCCAACAAGTTTTGGTTGAAAAACATTATAAAAATCATCGATGAAAATTCAGATCGTAAAAGTAACGTCAATTGTCAAATGAAAAACGTGTAAAGCGATTTACAGTTAGAATTTCGGGTGTAAGTATACAAATAATCAAATCAAAGCACTCAATTTGCAAATGGTACTACAAATTGGCATCCACAGGTACGTTTTCTGATCCATTTGTTTACATTTTCATCAGATATTTTTAGAACAGATCATACATTACTACATTCACACTTGACGTACCAACCAGAGCCTGTCTGGGTTTCTAGCCGAAGTAGTAGGTCATAAAGGCCATGATAACGATACCGGACACGAGAGCTCCGAGGTGCTTCAAGGACTGCAGCTTGTCAGGTTCTCGCAGAAGGTCTGGCAGGACTGTTACTAAGGCGATGTGGAGGAAACCGCCCGCCGTGAACGGGACTATCCAGGAAGTTTTAGCCTCTGAAAAGGTGATTTAATATAACTATTAGACATTTCAATCTGTGTCACTTAAACACGCATTTAAGTCACGCTTTTACACAGAAAAGCGTGACTTAAGTGCGAGTTTCGGTCACACGTATCGGAATGTACAGTCAACAGCAAAAGTAGATGATGAAAATCAGAAATTCAATACTAATTAATGAACGGAGTTCGCGTCAGAACTGTGTGGCGTCGAAGTGTCGTTATGTGATTTTAAATTATACCAAACATTTATTACTTCGACGCCACACAGTTCTGACGCGAACTCCGTTCATTAATTAGTATTGAATTTCTGATTTTCATCATCTACTTTTGCTTTTGACTGTACTATTTCTTAAAGGGTGGGCAAAAAATCGTGGATCAAACGAAACAGGGCGACAGCTGGGGTTATTTGCAGTAAAAAATTTCTCTGTGGCACACTAACTTGATCTCCTTAAAAGTTATGACAATTTGAGTGTTTACAGTAAGGTTTTAAAGTTCCAAATAATTATTCGTGAGACTTAAAAGATATTGAAAAAAGTGCCAATACTGATAAATCATGGTACCCACTATCATAAGAACACTTTTGTAGAGATGATACTTTTTTTTGTATTAAAAAAAATACTCATAACCCCAGCTATTATTTTGTTAGATCCACAATTTTTTTCCCACTCTGTATATTTTGGTAAATAAGTCATATTCAGGTTATTCTCAGTTCAGGATAAGGAAATAAGATATTAAAAAAAAATATTACTTTCTTTCGTTAACAATATTTCTAGTAGGTATTGTTCAATGGTTTAAAAGATGCTTATCTGTTAAAGATTAATATGGCTCGATATGATAAGCCAGTACAATAAATTGACTTGAAAGGTTGATGAAAATTTTACCAATGGAGTTCCTCGCTCCACTGAAAATAACAGCTGTCATGGCGCCGATCAGACCAGCTGCGGCCGTTGCCTGGAAATCAAAATCAAAAATCAGAATCAAAAGTAATTTATTCAAACTAGGCTGAGAATCAGCACTTTTAGAACGTCAAAATCACAAAAGACTCCCCCAAAAACAGCAGCACAGCTGTCTGTTCGGTTAGAAAATACTTGATTGTATACAATACTAGGTATGCAAAGTAATTGACGTTACAGGACACAGAACATTAAATTAATTAATATTTTTTTTTTTTAATATATATTCCAAGTGCAATTTTATTTCTAATGACCTACTATTTATATAAAATAAGCTAACAATTAAAATAATAATATAAAAATAATAAAAATAAATAATATAATAATAATATTAAACTCTAGGGCCATGGGGTCCGAGTGCCCACTTGGTTTTTCGAGATATCTCCAAGCGGTTAGTCGACTCTTCACGTGATCAGAAGGGCTGGCCTTTTTCTTGGCCAAAGAATTAGCATTGCTATACAACGTGGTAATGCTGCCAGCCTTTTGGGCACTGTTCCTGTTGACACCGATGCGGACGAATTTTTTGATGCCCTATGATTCTTTTGCTTATTTTATACATGTACATATTATTATTTTAATAATTAATTAATTTTATTATTATTTTTTTTTTTAATAAACTAAGTATGTTATATTTGTATAATAACTTAACTAAGTATTAAGTTAGTTTTAAGATTTGCTAGTGTGTCACCATCCGGACAAACCTATTGAGGTTTTTGTGATGTTTATGTTTGTATTTTGTTTTTTTTGTCCATAATTAATAAACAATAAAAAAAAATTGCCATATGTCAGCTTGCCACGCCTTGCCAAATAAAGATAAGTAATGCATTTGTACGCGCCCCGCACTAGGGAGGGCGAGGTGAAAGAGGCACGAGGGGCAAACGCGAGTGCAGCCCACGCCGCTTGCGCGCCGGCCGACACTCCGCAAACAACGACCGATGAGATGACCGACGATGAGATGTAGTCTATGTATGCACATAGACTACATCTCATATAATTTCACAGTGCAAACAAAAATATTGTAACGAATTTACTCAGTATACTTAGATAGTTTTTATACTCCAAGAAAAGAAATTTGTTTAATGCGAGGATTATTTCTAGCTAAATTAGTAGTTTGTGTCCAGCCGGAAAGCGATGAAAGTTAGAATCACACAGTTACTTTGTAAAATTTTGTCTTTTGCAAGTTTATAACCCGAATTGAGCTCGCGTGGTGAATTACGGCCCATTCCCTGTTAAAAAACAGATAGGGGGCTTGTGTCACAGCAGTGGGAACATTAAGAGTAAACTAGTCACGAGCTCGAACTTGCTGGTGGTCATGGCCAAAAAGCACGCTGTCTCGCCTGGCTTCGTGTCCGACAGCGCTAATATCAGTGATGAGCAGTTAGACGCTAGTCTACACGAACAACATCTAGTTGTCACGCACAGAAACACCGTTCCGAACTGATAGGCGCGTAAAAAGATTTGAAAAGTGCTTCGGAAAATCGAGTTTTATGAAAAAACCACTGCATAAATCAATTACAAATAAAGTTTATTGATCTCTTTGATAACTGAGCTTTGTCGGTACGACCTGGTTTTGAAGATTTTACAGTTCTTTTATTACTTATTGACACCCAAAGTTACATTAAAAATAGCAAGAAAAACGAATCTTTGTTGGCTCATAACTTTTTAATGGCTTTTTATTTTACTATTCTGTTTCCGTACAGACACAATTAATAATAAGTCTAAACGATATCATGTTTAACTTTGGATGCACAATATCAAACAATGGAGTAATATTCTCCCGAAATTTGTATAGAAAAAATATCGAAAAGTGGCACCTTAAAAGCTGATTACATAAGTTGATAGATAAAGGTAGGCACAGATTGAAACATACCAGTTGTGCTTTAGCTGCCTCCCACCGCGAGAACCCGCTCTTGAGCAGAATGGCGAAATCTCCAACTTCATGAGGGATTTCATGCACTGTAAATGAAAATTAAAACACATTAAATGATTAATTTAACATTTTGCTAGTTTAGCGTTAGCGATTGGTAACTTAGTGTATTTGATAAATCATTTTGAATATTATGACTGTGCTATTAGTGTAATCCGCTATATAATAGTATGGCAATATGTTCTCATTTGGGAGTTAACAGCGAAATATGGGTGTACAAGGTTAAATTAAATTAGCCAGCAAAACTCCGCAGACGTGATTATTAAAAACAAGATAAATCGAAAAAAAAAAGAACTGATGACTTTTTTTGCGGATAACAACCAATACCCCAGTTAAAAAAAAACAGTTTTGTTTGTGTACACTTCACACGACGTGATGGGTGCCGATATCTAAACATCCATACTAATATTATAAATGTGAAAGTGTATGTGTGTGTCTGTTTGTTTGTCCGTCTTTCACGGCAAAACGGAGCGACGAATTGACGTGATTTTTTAAGTGGAGATAGTTGAAGGGATGGAGGGTGAAATAGGCTTCTTTTTTTTTAAACCGTGTTACCCCGAATTTAACGCGAGCGAAGCCGCGGGCAAAAGCTAGTGATAAAATAAAACTCGGGGATACAGGCGTTACGTTTGGTAATACTAACCTAATATAGCGAATGTGGTGAGCACGCCCACTCTGAACCCAACAAGGAAGGACCCGCCGACTGCCAGCCCGTGAGTGAAGTTGTCGATGGAGTTCGCCATGAGGTTCAAGTAGCCTGCCACCTGGAATAACATAATAAATAATTCATTAGAAAGTTGGAATTTAAAGTTCTTGCGGAAGAAAAGTATTCATATAATTATAGGGTAATAATGACGAATTAGACCAGTGGTAACTCATATTTGCCATGATTAATCTCAGGTATCTGAAAATATTCACAGCATTATTCTAATTACAAATAAATCCTCGTAACCCATCCACAAACAGTAGCATTTGAATCTATCGATTTGTAAGTTAAGCTGCACTTGCGGGGCTGCGGGACGAAAGGGTTACCGCTGCCCCGGAACATAAAGGGCTAAGGAAGGAACACGGGTGGGTTTTAGTCAGTAAGAGTCTGACACTCCCTTCTGCTTCACCCAGAGCGGGAGGGGTCATTTGATGATTTCCCATCCACAAAAAAAAAAAGACCAGTGGTATAGCTGTGGTTACGGCCGCGACCTGCGAGTTGTAGGTCGTGGGTTCAAACCCTAAGCAGGCACTTTATGCACTTTGTGTAAATTTCATCACCACTGCTCTCAAACCTGTGAAGGAAAATATCGTGAGGAAACCGGCATGTGTATGCATGCCTAGAACTAAAAATTCCAAGACATGTGACATCTACCAACCCGCACTGGGCCCGCGTGGCCCTCTCAAGGAGAGAAGCCCTGTTTCCCAGCAGTGGGAACATTATAGGCTAATTTATGATGGCGATTTTCAAGGGAGACCATGACTCGAACTTCGAGTAATTGCTTCGACGGCTTTAGGTCAACCTGTAAGAAACTCATGATGACACCAGCAAGCGTTCAAATGAATGCAGACCTAGTCTTTTAGCGGACAACTTCAGTTGATTCGCGTTCGGCGTTGGGTAAGATTTTTGGTGGATATACCACGCTGAATACTGGTATTCAGCTGCATTTAGTTAGACTGGAAATCGACCCCAACATAGTTGGGAAGTCTTTTTTTTTTTTGAGGATGCTAAAACATGGAATGACCCCTCCCGCTCTGGGTGGAGCAGAAGGGAGTGTCAGACTCTTACTGACTAAAACCCACCCGTATTCCTTCCTTAGCCCTTTATGTTCCGGGGCAGCGGTAACCCTTTCGGACAATCCCGCTGCCCCGGCAGGCTTCGGCCCTCTCAAGGCAGATGATGATGATGCCGTGCTGACTCATGCAAGCAATGTCAGTATGGTTGATTAATATATTTTTGTGATTTTCAAACTCAAACTCAAAGCATTTATTTCAAATAAACCAATTATAGGCACTTTTGAATTGTCAAGGGTTGGTCAGTCAGAAAGATGAAGCTAGTTGCCCATTCCAAAGTGTAGGTACCTGTGGAGAAGAACGGGCAAGAAACTCCACGGACACTCTTTTAAATAATAAAATTGTTACAAAAATCTTGGTTACATCATTCATGTTGAAATTATGCATGTGAGAACGATGCAGAAAGACGTGCACGTTAAAGGCGTTCGTACTTAAAAGAACAGTTCATAAATGAAAATAAATTAAAATAAGCTGTGGCGGCTAAGAGATGACCAGTCCCTACTGACGGCGCCCGTTCACGAACATGACGTATGGATCAGCACCATTCAGCTCAACCATTTTGAAGGGAACCCAATGATCCAACACACACGCCACCATCAGCGAGACATTTGAGTGAGCATGACATACTCTCAGCTGCCAGGGCACATTCAAGTCAATGAAAGACGTACCCAGTAAATGGTAGCTTTATAGTTTAGGTACATAGTGCTCACACGTGTGCTATGCAATTATACAATACAATGAGCAAACTAACGTCTTTCTTGTTACTCTTCTCCTTGGTGGCTTTGAGCGCTTGTTCGCGCGCCTCCCGCAGCAGACAGCGCCCCATCCACCTGTTGCCCTTACTGTTACAGGCTCGGACTGTTCCGTTCTGACTGGCTACCGTGTTGCAACATACACCTGGAATGCAATGTAAAAATTATTAAGACATAAAGCCGTGCGCCCAAAGGAATTTTCCCTCGGTAAAAATGACGTACCTTATCCTACAAATATTATAATTGTGAAAGTTTGTGAAGATGTTTGGATGTTTGTTACTCAATCACGAGTAAATCGTTGAACGGATTCGGATGAAATTTGGCATACAGATAGTTGATAACCAGGATTAACACATAGGATAGTGTTTATCTCGATATTCCCACGGGATCGAAACTTATGCGGGTGAAACCGCGGGGCGTTGCTAGTACACAATATTTCATGGTGATTTTTTTTTCAATTTTTTTCCTTTATGGTCATCTTCGTTATCAAAGGACCTATTGTGCAAAATTTCATGCTTCTAGAATTCTAGATCGAGCTGTTGAGGCGGTGCGTTGTCTGCCAGCGAGTGGATGAATGAATTTAAGATTTTTAATACCTAAGTAGATGGAAATAACATATCATAGGACTAAAGCAAGATAGATGAGAGTAGAAACGCCGGGAGGGGACGCCCTAGGACATAATAGTGATCTTATTCGTGATGTTCTGCAGAAAGGTCAGTCAAAGTCAAATCATTTATTTCAAATAGGCACATAAAAGGCACTTTTGAACGTCAGGTGTGTAGAACTTGCAACCGGCGTGCGAGTATGACCAGAGGGGCAATTCTCGTAATTTTAAGAACGTTCACAGTCTGAGGAGCTATTCTACTAATTTTCAAGAACGTTCACAGTCTGCGGAGCTATTCTACTAATTTTCAAGAACGTTCACAATCTGAGGGGCAATTCTCGTAATTTTTAAGAACGTTCACAGTCTGATCTCAGTCTCAATCTGTCAAAAAATACTTCTAATTTCCCTACATTTTGACAAGTTTTTGACATTCGCCGAGATGGGACTGTGACTAGATTTTGAACGTTTTAAATTAGCAGAATTGGCCTTCAGATGTATGAACGTATACGAAGCAAAAGGAGTATGTAAGGATCGTAGCAGATGGCGTTCTGTAGTTTTTGCTTAACCCCATGGGAGGAAGGCGTGAGTTTATGTGTCTGTGTGAGTGTGCGAGGACTGGAGAACTAAAACTGTTCTTGAACGTCTTTAATATTAATGAACAAAGAAACTGACTTGATAGTCGGCAGGCAACTTTAACCTTTTGACCGCCACGGTCAGGTATAGCCGACAAATGAAAACGTGCCCAACACGCCACCGTCGCGTCGGCTAATGGCGACAAGAAAACACCATGTTTTAAGTACAAAATAAATAATCTAAATTCAGTTTTCTGTGTTTATACTTAAAACATGGTGTTTTCTTGTCGCCATTAGCCGACGGTGGAGTGTTGGGCACGTTTTCATTTGTCGGCTATACCCGACCGTCGCATATTTCTTGGAATTCTCGAAGCTTTTAACTTTGACCGATTTATTCTAAGTTGTATGACGTCAACCCAAACTATTTATAGAACGGACTACATAAAATCGATTTGTGTTCTATAAATACCAGCCTCGATTCTAATAACGCTTATTTTCATTTCCACGAGTAAGGAAAAGACCTTGACCGTAAGCAAAAAATCAATATCTCTGTTAATACTGAATTCTCAAACAACACATGACTACAATACATACCTACATAATCACAGCTGTTTTTTTTAAGGGTTAGAATTAGATAGAGGCAGTGCTTCCAGATTCACTGTAATTACAGTAGATTTACTGTATTTTAGACCTATTTTTCTATCAATATGTAGGTAAACAAAGTTTGTCTGTAATTTGACTGTAATCGATTTTGAAATCTACTGTATTGTTTTTAGAAACTCCTGTATTTTTAGCTCGCACCACTGTAATTTTACTTTTGGGATCTGGAAGAACTGGATAGAGGTGACTTTACGCCGTACCCTAATTGCGTAACACACTATCAGTCTCAATCAGACTCATTTTGAAGGATATTGCTAATCCATTGGGGGGCTCGTGGCTTAATAATAACAGCCGCACAGGACGATCGATCAGGTTAAGCTACGCTTGCCGCGGTTGGTCTGTGGATGGGTGACCATCTTTACATACCGAGACCCCTCCGTGCCTCGGAAAGCACGTTAAGCCGTTGGTCAAGGCTGTCATTCGTGGATCTTTGACAGTCGTTACGGGTCGTCAGAAGCCCAAAAGTCTGACAACCAGTCTTACCAAGGGGTATCGTATTACCCAGTAACTGGGTTGTGGAGGTCAGATAGGCAGTCGCTCCATGTAAAGTACTGGTATTCACCTGCATCCAGTTAGACTGGAAGCCGACCCCAACATAGTTGGGAAAAGGCTAGGCAGATGATGATTGCTAATCCATTGCTTCGTATGTTCGATAAATGTGTCCGCTCAACAACGTAAATAACGCAATGAATGTTGTTGAACTGTCAAAAGGAAACCCATTGCTACTGATAGTGTGTTACGCAATTACCCCGCTGATAGTACACCTACATTTCGTTAATTATTTTGTAAGTTCTAAGTAATAGGGGGCGAGCCTATAGCCATCAATCGGTCACAAAATCAGATTCCGAGTTGCTTCTGAGGAATTCCTTAACTATAAGTCGCCTTTAAAATAATTTTGCTCACTACAATACACGTTAATAAGTCATAGACACAGTGGCCCCGATTCTGTTTTTCACAAACTAAACTAAATTAAGTTCAGTCCATCTTTTTCTTTCTATTTCATTATGAAAAGGACAGAAGATAAATATTAGTTTAGTCCTGTCAAATTAGTCAGCGCCTGACGTAAATTGACGTATTTTAGTAGCAAATTTTTTAATCACGTCTAAACTTGTCTATGGATTATCTAATTTGACAGGACTAAACTAATATTTATCTTCTGTCCTTTTCTTAGTGAAATAGAAAGAAAAAGATGCACTGAACTTAAATTTAGTTTCGTTTGTGAACAACAAAATCGCTTATACAGATCATGATACTTGCTTTATCTAGGTCTTTCTATATCTGTGGAGCCAACAGTCAATATTTTTTCCATAAAAATTTCGGTAGAGTATTACTCCACTGTTCGACATTTTGCATCCAAAATTAACATGATATCGTTTTGTCTTATTATTAATTTTGTCTGTACGGAAACAGAATAGAAAAATAAAAAGCCATTAAAAAGGTATGAAATGAATGTAAAAGAACTGTAAAATCTCAAAACAAAGTCGGTACCGACAAAGCTCAGTTATCGAAGAGTTAAATAAACTTGTACTTAATTGATTTGTGCAGTGGTTTTTTCATAAAACTCGATTTTCCAAAGCACTTTTCGAATTTGTTTACGCACCTTAAAGTTCAGTACGATATTACGATATTACTGTGCGTGAGAACTAGACGTTCTGCGTGTAGACTAGCGTCTAACTGCTCATCACTGATATCATCTATCTCTGTCGGACACGAAGCCGGGTGAGACAGCATGCTTTTTAGCCATGACCGCCAGTGATTACGAGCTCGCGACTTTTTCCACCTTAAGATTTCTTACCTTTAGTATTATTATTGAACACACACGTATCATACAGCTGCTTCGCCGTCACGGTTCCATTCTCATCACAGATACCATCGCCGATACTTTTGCCCCTCTGCCTCCTCTCAACTGCCAGTAACTTCTCGATTTCTTCTATTTCAATCTGCTTTATCTTAGTTGATCCGTTTTGCTTGACAACTTCAGGTTCCTCGTGAGTTTCCTCCTCGCTTTCCTCGTGCTCTGAGGCGGCGAATAGTTTTTCTACGACGATGAAGACTAGCATACCGGTGAGACACCACAGGCCGCTTTTAAGGGATACGTGCTCGCCAGCTGTGGAAATGAAATTAAAATGTTTATTTCTGTAAGCAGATTTTTTAAGACAATTTTACACGTAAATCTTTTGTTGGTCAATATTTTAAAACTATCAGTCAGCTAGGAAATGTCCTAGCTGACTGATCCCTGAGAAGAAATGTCGAAACAAACTCAGAGGTCTTTTAAAATCCAAACATATATCATTAAGATCTTATTCACATAAAATCTCTGGTTATGAGAGGTCCGGAGAGCGGAGACGCATATAAGATTTAATATTAAGAAACAACAAATTATAATAAAGTGAGTTCGCTGT
This sequence comes from Globia sparganii, assembly GCA_949316385.1. Taxonomy (NCBI): domain Eukaryota; kingdom Metazoa; phylum Arthropoda; class Insecta; order Lepidoptera; family Noctuidae; genus Globia; species Globia sparganii. The sequence goes on from OX438675.1 coordinate 3,832,167, forward strand.
AGTCATCATTAGAGTAGGTGAAAACCAAAGAAACAAAGGATGGATGGTCTGCGGGACAATATGTCCAGAAAGGAGTCGAAAACTGAGAGATTGATCGAGATATATTATGGAAAATAATAAATGCTACGCAGACCTACGGCGTAGTTGCGTAACACATAAACTCGTAATCGATGGCAATGTTTGCCAGCCATTGCTTCATAAGTTTGATGAAAATCATCAGCTCAGTAACGTTAATAACGCAATGAACGTGGCTGAACTTTTAAAATGAAAAGCATTGCAATCGATTGCCATGTTATGTGTGTTACGCAATAACACGCTGGTCCCCAAATAAATTTATTAGAGCTCTAAGCATAATGCAGAGCAGTTTTTAATAAATTTATTAGAGCTCTAAGCATAATGCAGAGCAGTTTTTAATCAGCGTCTGTCCTATTATTTGGCATATTATGGTTTTATGAAAGCAATTCCTAAAAACATCCCTGGATATGCCCCCGGGAACTTCAAAATATTATGTAGTGCTGGAAACGCGGTCTCTAAAATCAATATAATTACGCCAAAAAACAGGGGCGTAGCAGTGGTAGATTTACATTATATCGTAAAAAATATTTGGACTAGGTAGTATCATTAACCCGGGAGAAAACAGAGGAATACGTTAGTATGCCATACTAACGTATTCCTCTGTTTTATATAAGTTATATTATAAGAAAGGAGATATGGAAAGACCACGTGACCAGGTTTCCTCTAAAAGCCAGTAGTATTTTGAGAAAATAAATTAATTTTGTGTCTAATCTGCGTTCGCGATTTATTTGCCAAAAATTTAAACATATATGAATTAATGGAAAAATACAATAAAGTTCACTTTACGCTACAGCTTCAAACATTTTTATAACTTTTTAAATAGTGCTAGTCACTCTGAAATCAACTTAATGATCATTGAAATAAAGTTGATATTTGTTTAACTTGAAATAGAGTAGGGGTGTGCAGCATTGCGCACTTTTACTAATTATGTTCATTGGTCAGATGGTCTCGATAGCTCGATTGATGATTTTTAATTGAAGAATGGGCAAATTGTTACACCTATTGACATATGACGAGAGTCGTGGATAAACATTGTGGAATAATTGTGTGATGAACGAAGGTCTACTTCAAACTTATTACTTGTACGAGCAAACATAGAATAATTATACACGGTGTCCCTGGAAGTATGGATCAAATCAAACAGGGGCGTGGTCATTTCCAAACTTTTTGATCCTGAGACTGTTGGTGAATTTTTTTACGGTTCAAAAGTTATGACCAACTTCTGTTATTTTCAATCACTTTGCATAGTGCTCAAAGAACAAAATCATTTAAAAAAAACTATCACGAACTGTCAATTTAAGTTTTTTAGGCAGCCCTGATAGTTTTTTTAATGTTTTTTTTCTTTGAGCACTATGCGAAACTATTGTTTTTAATGTAACTAAATATCAAAAATGCCATAAGTGGCGCCATCTAGTAGCTATGTGTACCTACCTTCTGTTTGAATATACATTAGTCTGTTTCAAAACTACGATCTGTGCGTTTTATTAGGTTATGGGCCCAGACCATAATTCGCGATAAATTGGAGTTTTATTCCGGATTATTTACTTTTCGTGGACTATCAGTGTACCGTTTGATATTGGAATATAAAATCACGGTGGAAATCGCTCCTTTGTGGAACTTTAACCTGATTGACTGTCAGTTACCTCGTGGCGTCGTGAATTTTTTGCAAAATGGCTGGAAGTTACATAGTGAATGTGCCTAAACTAAAAGGGCGAGAAAACTATGACGAATGGGCGTTTGCAGCGGAAAATTTTCTAATGTTAGAAGGTGTAGATATTCATAAACAGGAATCGACTGATGAGGTTACCGTTGATGAAAAAAAAGCAAAGGCAAAACTCATCATGACAATTGATTCATCTATTTATGTTCACATCAAAAACGAGCAAACAGTTCAAGGTGTGTGGAAACGCTTAAAGTGTCTTTATGACGACTCTGGTTTTACGCGTCGCATCAGCTTACTTCGTCAGCTAATTTCTATTCGATTGGAAGATTGCGAATCAATGGGGACATACGTTACACAAATGGTGGATACTGCACAGAAATTAAAAGGTACCGGTTTCCAGATCACTGATGAGTGGATTGGTTCGCTGCTATTGGCGGGGCTAACAGAAAGATTCGCTCCTATGATAATGGCTATAGAACATTCTGGCATGGTTATCAGTACGGACATTATCAAGTCGAAATTATTAGACATGAGTTCGGAAGTTAGCAACGGAACAAACAATGCCTTTTTGTCGAAAAGTTGGCAACACCGTAGCAAGAAAGCCAACATAGCAGATACACAAAAAACGAAAATGGCGTCTTCGAAATCTGTCAAAGCGATACGCTGTTACAAATGTAAACAACTCGGTCATTTTATGAATAAATGCCCAAATAATCAAAATAAAAGTGAAACAAATGCTTTTAGTGCTATATTTATGAACAGTACTTTTCAAAAATCTGATTGGTATATAGATTCTGGGGCAAGCTCGCATATGATCACAGATATGAGTTGTTTAGAAAGTGTCACACTCAGCCACAAAGTAAAGGAGATAGTAGTTGCAAACAAGGAAACAGTACAAGTTATATGCTCAGGAAATACAATGATTAGAACCATAGTTGATGATTCAGAATTCGACATTACAGTCAAGGATGTGTTGTGTGTTCCTAACCTATCAACCAATTTGTTATCAGTAAGTCAACTTATTCGAAATGGAAACAATGTAAGTTTTGAAAAAGAAGTTTGCTATATACGCAATAGACAGAATGTACTGATTGGAAAAGCAAATTTGGTGAATGGAGTATACAGGTTGAATATAAAGTCAGGAAGTTTGGTGGCATGCTCAGCTACAACAATGACAAGTGAGATATGGCACCGTAGACTAGGACACATTAATAGCAAGGATCTGAATGCTATGAGGAATGGCGCCGTAGAGGGAATATCGTACATTGATAAAGCAGAAATCTATAAATCTAACTGCATCACATGCTGTGAAGGTAAGCAGGCCAGATTACCTTTTTCACACAAAGGCAAAAGGTGTGAAAATGTGCTTGAAATTGTTCATGCGGACCTTTGTGGGCCGATGGAACAGGTCTCTTTGGGCCAAGCGAGATATTTTTTGCTTTTTGTTGACGATTTCAGTAGAATGGCTTTTGTCTACTTCCTCAAGGCCAAAAATCAAGCTTTAAAGTATTTCAAGGAGTTTAAAGTTCTTGTTGAAACACAAACAGGAAATAAAATGAAAGTTTTAAGAACAGATAATGGTGGGGAGTTTTGCTCGGTGGAATTTGATGACTATTTAAAGAAAAATGGAATAGTGCATCAAACAACAAATCCGTATACGCCTGAGCAAAATGGTCTTTGTGAACGACTAAATAGAACAGTTGTGGAGAGAGCTCGATGTCTTTTGTTTGAAGCAAATCTTGATAAAAGATTTTGGGCAGAAGCAGTCAATACTGCTGTCTATTTACGGAATAGAACGCTAGCTTCGGGTTTACAAAAAACACCATATGAGCTATGGAATAATAAAAAACCAGATCTCAGCCACGTTCGGATATTTGGAAGTCGTGCAATGGTCCATGTACCTAAAGCGAAGAGGACTAAATGGGATAAAAAGTCTGAAGAATATATCATGATTGGTTATGCCGAAAATACTAAGGGTTATAGACTATACAATCCAAGGTTGAAGAGTGTTACTACCAGCAGAGATGTTGTCATTATGGAGAAAATGAACTCGGATATAATACAAGCAGTGGTGGAAGACACTAAAGACATTGAGCCAATTATTGAAGATGAAGAAGAAGAACAAGATACCACTTCGAGTCCAAAAGAGGATAGCTTAATTTGGTTTAAAATATGTTAAAAATAATTTAGATTTAATTGGTTTTGCTGATGCTGATTGGGCGTCTGACAATTTAGATAGAAGATCTTATACAGGATATTGTTTTGTATACTCAGGTTGTTTAGTATCTCATGAAAGTAGAAAGCAACAGACGGTAGCTTTGTCAAGCACCGAGGCCGAATACATGGCTATATGCGAAGCTAGCAAAGAGGCAATTTTCCTAAGGAATCTATTATGTGAATTGACTGACAGACAAAATAATATGCCTATTCTGATGTATAATGACAGCCAAAGTGCTCTAAAACTTACTGAAAATTCTGTATATCATAGACGTAGCAAACATATTGATATAAAATTTCATTTTATACGGGAAGTAGTGTGTAATAAATTTGTTAAATTAAAATATTTAAAGAGTTCCGAAATGCCAGCTGACTTATTGACTAAAAGTCTGTCTAAAATTAAACATTATTATTTTATGAATAAGATGGGTGTGGTGGCATTACACAAGTAATATAACTTGATAAGATTGTTTTCTTTGTTATTGTTTAATAAATATTTTTAGATTATTTAGTTAAGTGGTGGTATTGTTTTTAATGTAACTAAATATCAAAAATGCCATAAGTGGCGCCATCTAGTAGCTATGTGTACCTACCTTCTGTTTGAATATACATTAGTCTGTTTCAAAACTACGATCTGTGCGTTTTATTAGAAACGATTGAAAAAAATTGGTCACACTTTTGAACCATAAAATAATTCTCAGTCATCAATCATTCTCAGGATCAAAAAGTTTTGAAATGACCTTGCCTACGCCCCTATTCGATTTGATACATACTTCCAGGGACACCTGTATATAATTATTATTGTATTCATTTACACATTGTTGTCAGCTGGTATTGATAGTGAATAAGTTTTTTTTTATTATCATCGATTAATTTCACAATATTACTTTTATTGCAAAATGGTTAAGATGATGTTATAATAGTCTCATCATCAACCTACAGCAGTCCACTGCTGGACGTAGGTCTCTCCTATTGCACGCCATTCAACTTGATTTTCGGCAACTCTCATCCAGCTGCTACCAGCCATCCTGCGAAGATCGTCGCTCCACCTAGCCTGAGGGCGTCCTACCTTACGTTTGCCGATTCGCGGTCTCCACTTGTCTCCACTCAAGAACACGTCTACCCTATCGGCTAATATGCACGGCTCATTGCCACTTTAACTTGCTTATTCTAATTATAATAGTGAATTAACTTAGATGCCAAGCAACATTTTAATCGACAGTTTGAAATTGTACTTGTAATTTTCCTGTTTCCCTTATCAACACTTATATTTTTCCTCGACAGATTAGCTTATTAGACTTACTACTAAATTATTAGGATAAAACAATCAAAATGTAAGGGTGTACCACATTTCGATCGTTTTAATCCTTGAATGGGGTCACTGTACTCATCATTATGAACAATTTTCACATTGGGATCAACCCTGAAATCGTAAAAAAAAAACAGTTGATCCATACATTATGTCGAGATCATAAATGTATGGATCAGCTGATTTTTTTTTCACGATTTCAGGGTTGGTCCCAAACTGAAAGTTGTTCATAATGATGAGTACAGTGACCCCGTTCAGTGGTTAAGGCGCGAAAAGATAACAGACATATAATTATTTTCGTATCTCCGGAACTACCAGTCTTTATGCGTTTGATAGCCCAATTCTGAGGAAGGGTATAGGCTATATAACATCACGCTAGGACCCTAAGGAGCAAAGCAAGAATGGGCGACGGGGTGGGTCGCGGAACAGCAAATTTGACGCAGACGAAGTTGCGGGCAGAAGCTCGTTTATAACATTATTATGGATTAAAGAGTGCCCATGAAATTAAAAACACATTTGAACTTCTAATATATAAAATTCTCGTGTCACAGTGTTAGTTACCATACTCCTCCGAAACGGCTGGACCGATTTGTATGAAATTTTGTGTGCATATCGGGTAGGTCTGAGAATCGGCTACTATCTATTTTTCATACCCCTATTTTTTTTTTGCAAAACGACGTTTGCGGGCTCAACTAAGTTGAGATAAAAGTATAAAGGTTGGCATGACTTTAACCCAACCCCTTTGTCTACTTGTGCATTTATACCACTGACCCACAAACCCCACTTGATAGGAATCCTGCATCCCTACACCACTATTTCTCCCTCGTCACAAACTCGCACACAAGTCATGCAACACAAACATTACACAGAAGTAATAATTCCGATCGTAACGCATCGTTACTATGATTGATTGAGTATAGTCTGATTCACAATGTTATGTTTACTTCGTACTACCAACTACATAGCGTAACTATCAGTTGGAACACAAAACTTCCTAAGCATAACACATTTAAACGATTTTAAACTTTATAACGATGGAGTAGAGTGGGTTTTGTTTTGACACGTGTGAATGTTGACACGAAACCTCAACCTTCTGTATAATGAGTGCTCGTGCGGCGTTTATCATTGTTATATCATAAAATAGTGGAATGTCCACTTTTATAATGTGATTGTGACGAGTAATCTTCAATTTTATGCACTTTTACGCACTGATTTTCAAGAGTCAGTCGAAGAAAAGTCCCCTTTAGTCTCTCGTATATTGAGTGAGGAAGGGGTGGTGACTCCATTAACGTTTGGTGAGAGTTGTTACGGGTAGTCAGTAGCCCGAAAGTCTGACAACCAGTTTTATCAAGGCGTTATCGTGTTACCAGTAAATGGGTTTTAGAGGTCAGAGATGCTACAAGTAAAATAATTGGTATTCAGTTGCTTCCGGTTAGACTGGAAGCCTGGATAGATGGTGACTCGATATACAACGGATAGCCACTGAACCGAACTACCTTCTAGTTAAACCACGTCTTCTCAATTATATCCATCTTCACAATTTAGACTGCTGGTGCTGAGTACAGGCTTCCCCTTTCATGCTTCATCCTTACGATACTCTGTTCCTCTGTATTATCAACAACCCATCTGGCAATCCAAAAAGAAGGCGCAGCGTTGGGAGGCGTCCCACAAGGTGGACCGATGATCTTGTTAAGACCACAGAAATCGTTTGGATGCGAGAAGCACGGGACGGTAAAAGTGGTAAGGGGAGACCAACGTCCAGTATAAACAGCCTATAATGTTCCTACTGAGACACAGGCCTCCTCCCTGTTAGAGGGAGTGGGCCGTAATCCACCACGCGGGCCCAGAGGTGGTAGATGTCGTCGAATTTATGGTTCTAGGACTTGTCATTCTCTCACGATGTTTTCCATCACCGTTTGGAGAGCAGTGGTAATGAAATAATTTATACAAAGTAATGCGCCTGTCTCGGTTTGAACCTGCAACTCGTAAGTCACGACAGTTACCAAAAGGCCACTATTGCTTTTCGCCTGATATGATGATGATAATGATTTGGCAGTCTAATCTACTTATATTCTCTATCTCTATCTCTATCTTTCGTGTATTTATTACGTATTTGAGTCAGATATGAATTCTACAGGAGGCTGATAGCATTTACAAGTTCATGAACTTCTTGCAATAAAAATAGGCATATCGAAAACCATTGTTAATAATTGTAATCTTTGTTTCAAAACATTTTGTAATAATTAGCCATAATATTGATGTGTTTAACTGTTTAATAAAAATTTTGAATATTTTGATAATATTGAGTTAATTTTACCTACAACTTCATATTTTGAGTCATTTTTGGATAATAAGTAAAGTTTCCATATTTTACAATGATTAGTATAATTATATCCCATTGCTGGGACACAGGCCTGCCGGGGAGGGAGGGACTGGTAATCCATCACGTGGGCCCAGCTGTTGTGGCTTAGTAGATGTCACATGTCTTCGAATGTCGACCTCTTGGTCGCAGGCTGTTTGATTGGCTATGCAATTCCCCTAGAAATTGTTGTCACCTCACTTCTCCACTTTAGTGTCGTTAATAGCTAACATGCAGTGATTTCTGCAGTTTGAAACAATCTTAATAAAGCTTAAGTATTTGCTTGTTTGTTTGTTAGATCTGGCTAATCTCTGGAAGTACCAATTGGACTTTTATCATTCATTAATTGATAGCTCAATTCTTGAGCAACGTTATTGGCTATTTAATTTCACAAGCTAGTAACACATATACAGGGTTATTTGTAAAACACCAGCAACCTATTAAGAGATCATTGTACTCATCATTATGAACAACTTTTACTATGGGACCAAACCTGAAATCGCGAAAAAAAAATCAGCTGTTCCCTACATTTATCTTCGTCTATCTCATCAAAATGTAGGGAACAGCTGATTTTTTTTTCGCGATTTCAAGTTTGGTCATAATGACGAGTACAATGACCTCTTAAGAGCTTGCTGGTGTTTTACAAATAACCCTGTATATAGGAGGGCTCAACATCACGGTGGATTCTTGAGATGGGGCAGTAAGGGTAGGTATCTACTTTAAGCATTGTAGCTATAGAAAAATGTTCTTAGGAGACTGTCCTTAATTTTTGCAGTCATTGCTACCCGCATTCACAGCTTTTGGAAGAATGGTTCAGTCAGAAAAACGTAAATTCTCACATTCTATTTTTATGATGCCATCGGGGCATCGATGCAGTTCCGTGTAAGGAATAAAAAAATACTCTTCTGTCTCTAAGGACTAAACAATTAAAGGCATGATGAGCTCTTGTTCTTGAATTATATCTATCACTAATATTATAAAGAGGAAAGATTTGTATGTTTGTAACGAATTGGCTCAAAAAGTACTGGACCTATTTTAAAAATTCTTTCACCGTTTGAATGCTACATTGTCACTGATTAATATAGGCCTTTTTAATTGCAAGAAAAAATAAAATATTTAAAAAATAAATTGTCCACCCGTGCGAAGCCGGGACGGGCCGCTAGTCTATCATATGAGTATGAGTGGTACTGGTAGCGGCCCCGACTTACTAGTCGTAGTCGGGTTTGAATCCTGCCACGCGCTTCAGTTTGTGTAAATAATTTCATCACCACTGCTCTCAAAACGATGAAGGAAAACATCTTGAGGAAACCAGCATGTCTTAGAAGCAAAAATTCGAGGATATGTGACATTTTCCAACTTTCAAACCTGAAAACTGAATCCATTTCGATACGATAATGTAGAGATAGGGAACTTTGTCCCCATTTGACCCAGAAAGTTTATGTATTTAAAATACCAACAAACACATAATTCAACAGTAATTCATAATATATACCTATCCCCTGACCGCAACCACAATGCGAATGCCAACAATTAGCGACACGAAACCTCAACATTGTAAACAAACAATTAGAAATAGGACAGCAATGTTTATTACTATAATTAAATAATGAGCATCCGTATCATGAGGAAAATAACACCTTTTTCTTAGTAAGATGTCTAATATATCTTGATCTATCGGAGTGGCGCCACTATCTTCGTCAAACGTCACGATTTAGTACTAATTTGTATTTAGTTCCTCATTTCACCGTGTTTAACGTTGTAATGGGGCCCGTGGTGTCAATGAATGCACTATTATGCATTATAGATTATCGTCGCTTTACGGTGACATTGAATGGCGGTCGGTCTCAAGTGTTTTGACGGCCCGCAAAACAGTAGGAAATGTGTGGAAAAGGAAATCGGATCTTCTGGTATTGGGTGCTTTGTCTCTAGATGTTCTAAGAAGTGTCGTGGCTTTGTCTTGTACAAGGCCTTTGTAGGTCTTTCTGTCTAGGAGACAGAGGAATAATGAAATGGACTTCAGACCGTTTGCTAAAGTAACTAAAACCTCTTTGACTAGAACAAAACCATGCAGTTGTTTAGACTAATGGCTTCGTTTTCTCATTTCCTGTGTAACATTTACTGCTTTTTACATTAGATTCTTTTCTTTTTTGGGGTTCCGTGCCCGAAGGGTGCCAACGGAACCATATTACTAAGGCTCCGCTGTCTGTCTGTCACAGAGCTGTATCTTTTGAACCGTAATAGGTAGACACTTGAAATTTTCACAGAGTGAGTATGGCTGCTATAACAACAACAAATCAAAATAAAATATCGTTAACAATTCTTTAATTCCCTTTGGAATACAAGATACGTATTAACAAGACAACACAACTTACACAACAACACAACACAACAACAACAAACACAACAACACAACAATTTTATATTTGACATTTTTATTTATTTTTTTAACGACTGCCATTTTTAAATTTAATTAATCAATAAGCAATAATTTTATTTTGGGTTTTTATCTGTTTTGAATTTAATATTGTTTATGATTAATTTTAATTGTATGAACTACAAGTGTAAAACTATGGACTAGAATTAAGTATGTCTGAAACAAATAAATTATTATTATTGTTAAATATTGTACGGTGGGACGGAACCCTTTGTGTGCGAGTCCAACTCGCATTTAGATGCTTTTTTTTTTCATCAGCGTTCAGCAGTCTTTACTAGTTTAAGGCCTATAATAATGAAATTGTGCATATATGCCTTTCTTAATCAACTTCAAATTCTACTTTGTCATCTTCTTCTTCTTAATATATACATATAAATTACATGTCACGTTGTTTGTCCGCAATGGACTCCTAAACTACTGAACCGATTTTAATAAAATTTTGCACACCGTGTTCAGTTTCATCCAACTTGAAAGATAGGATAGTTTAAATATCTCAATTTATAATGGCAATATTATTGTATTGCAAATATTGCCAGGTTTGTATGAAAAAATTTTTCGGAAAATTGAAAAATAAGGCACCTGTGCGAAGCTGGAGCGGGCTGCTAGTAATTTTATAAAATCCGCCTCAGTACCTCCCCCATAGCTCCTTTGTTCATCAAAATTACCGTTTTCGGCTGTCAATGCTATATTCCGGTTGTCAAAAGGGGAAACCTTCAGCGTCTTTAAATTAATATGTACATAACATACATGTGGATGCTCGTCAGCATTGACAATGGACTTAACACGCGTTATCTATTTGCATACTAAACTACCTACTATTTACCTACAGTCTACATAACTATGCCAACTATTTACTCATATTAGCATTTTATGCATTGTTCGTATTAAGTTTGTTAATGAAAATAGTTCTGTGGTCCTTAACCTTTCTGCATTTACAATCGGAAGGTTATTTTTCAGGAAGATATTTTCAGGCAGTCCGCGTAATTGAGTCCTCGCCTGCGGGGTGTAGGGGCGCGGGGGTAGGACGAGATCGGGGATCGGGAGAGGTGCGGGCGAAGGGCGCTCGTAACGTGATACACAAGAGGCGAAATGAGCACTGGACCTACTGTGACTGGACAGTTCTTAAGATATGAGACGTCACAGTGGTTAACGGCCAACAGATGGTGATTTTTTATTAGAAAATTAATTGATGACAACTTAAATAAAAAAAACTACTACTGCTTATATAAACGACGATATTTTTGGATTGGTTCTATGATATTAACGCTTATCTATTTACAGTTACTATCAAACCCATCTTTCATAACGGTAACGCTGATGTTTTAATCTTTGGAACCTGCCGTTTAGACTATAATACAATACTTACTTTCTGTCTTGTTTATCAGTGATTTTCTAATTGAGTCCCAACAGACATTCATGAAATTCGGTGAATACACATTTTCATATATCTCGGAAACACATGAGAAAATTGCTAAGTCGAAGCTATGATCTTGACATTGCGCTATGATTACGCATAAAGTTACCTACTCGTACTATACCGTAATCTGAGACTATGTTGTACTATAGTACTATAGCATTAAATCCTCGTACTGTTTGGACATAGGACAGCTACCACTGCAAGGACAATCCCGCTGTGGATTGTCCGAAAGGGTTACCGCTACCCCTGAACATAAAGAGCTAAGGAAGGAACACAGGTGGGTTTCAGTCAGTAAGAGTCTGACACTCCCTTCTGCTCCACCCTGAGTGGGAGGGGTCATTGATGATTTCCCATCCACAAAAAAAAAGGACAGCTACTAGACGTAGAGATTTTGAAGTGAAAACTTCTTTAGGCCCACTTGGGGCTCTTTCGGAACAGTGCACGAAACTGCATCCTAATTGCGTAAAAGACTATCATTCTGAATAATTTTGAAGGACATTGCTAATACATTGCTTCATATGTTCAAAAATGTGTCTGCTCAATTATGTAAATAACGCAATGAATGTTGTTGAACTGGCAAAATGAAAGCCTTTCCTATTGCTACTGATAGTGACGTAAGGGTCGGTGACGTTGAATCGCGTATACTCCGCTCCAGCCGATCGATTCTGTAAAAATCTCACCGTGATAACAAAGGTGACGTGAGCGTGAAGTGAGCTATCATTATGGGCGATCCCTAACATCAGGTGGAATGACAGCTCACTTCACCTTAGTTTTCACGGTGAGATTTTTACAGAATAGCACAGCAGTTGGTCGGTGACACTGGATAGCGTATACTCTGCTCCAATTGTGAGTTTGATAGTAACGCTGACAATGTTCAAAGCTCATTGTTTGTAAACTATATAAGAAGGAAGTGACAACGTGGTTGTTACAAAATCTATTGTTTGTGTGAAGAGCACCAAAGTTTGTCTGTTTGTGTTGTGCAGACCAGGAAGTAGTAGGTAACCTGTTTGCTTCTTGATTCGGCTGTTATAAAAAACTGTAAGCGTAGAGTAGATACGCTTTCAAGGCATCGAAGGATTTGTAAAAAAAAAATTTGCAGTATAATAAGTCAATATCACATTTTAAACACGCGTCAGATATATAGGCAAGGCAGTTCACATTAAAAACTTTTGACGATCCGACGTGCCTTTTAAAAAGCTTAACAAAGGCATATTATATCTTCCAATATCGGTGACATTTTAGCGTTAGGTTGATACTGTTATAACACAAATAATTATGTAATAATTAGGATTAATATTATAATATTATGTAATTTGTTATACAATAAAATTTGCAGTGCCCTTACAGGGTATTTGTCTTAATACTGTGTCATGAAATTTGAATGCATGCCTACTAACCAATGTTTTACATGTTAGAAAATAAAACCAGCTCACAACGAGTAGGTAGTGGGATATTATTAATTTATTATTAAAGTGGGAAATTATTAAATTATTATTAATTAATTATTAAATTCCCACTTATTCAAGTGGGCCTTTAACAACTTGAAAGAAGTCTATGTAAATTTATTACCTACACATTTGTCGATTTTAACCGTCCTAAACAAAGCCCGAATTAAATGCGAGTTACATAATTAACGAGCTCTTGAGTAAGTTTTGTTTTGAATTAATTTACTTGATTACCACAAAGTAACTCATCAAACCCAAATACTCGGCGAAAATGAATGTATACAGGGTGTTAAATTAAAAAAGAAAACACATATCCGCACTTACATATCGTTTTAGTCTGATGTACAGAATGCGTACTTAGATAACGCATTCTGTACATCAAACTAAAACTAACATTATTATTGCTGGGCAACAAGTTTTGCTGATTATGGAATCGCGCAATGTACCTACATACAGGAGTTGTGGGGCTATTTAAAGTTAAGGTGAATGCGCAGTGGTAGACCGTGAAATTCAAATTTTATTACGTTTTTTGCAATTTGCAGGTCAGTATCAGGTTGTATCTTGATCAAAATTTGATTCGCAACTATAACAGGTACGTATCTAAAGAATTATAATCATTAGAATCATTAATACATCTTCCTAACTTAGATTTGTACCACAAGAAGAAATCTCTTATGGAAAAGTGCTTGTGGTACAAATCTCACTTAGGAAGATGTATTAATGATTCCAATGATTATAATTCTTTAGATACGTACGCACGGCTACACATCAAGCTATACATAACCAGTAAAAGCTGACTTCTGATTGTACGAAAAACCTATGCAATGCGAGGTCAGCTAAAACTGGAAATGTATAGCTTGATGCGTAGCCGTGTGTACCTGTTATAGTCGCGAATCAAATGTTGATCAAGATACAACTTGAAACTGACCTGCAAATTGCAAAAAACGTAAGAAAATTTGAATTTCGCGGTAACCACTGCGCAATCACCTTAATTTAAAACATTAAAATCTTTTTTCGTGAAAAAAAAAAGTTAGAACTTTGACCTTCAATATCTCCGTAACTAGAAAGTTCCCGGGTATGGTCCAGTGCAAAAAAAGTAAATTACAATGTGACTCTCAGCTTCGTTGAGCGTCTATTGTTTTGGACTTACGTTTAGTATTATTGAGATCATTCTGCCACGCTTCTGGCAGCAGATGAAGGAACACGTCGCCCAGAAGTCCACCCACTGCAAAGCTCAGCAGTATCCTTAGCATAGACGCTCCAGCTGCAACAATAGATATTTACACTTTAATTAAATTACAAAATGCGGGGCTCCTTGCTAAATAATAACAGTAAAAATCAAAATAATTCACATAAGCCTTCATGGGCACTTATGAAACGTCAGAAGTTAGATGCACGGTTCCAATTGGTCGTTTTCTATGGAGAAGAACCGGCAAGAAACTCCATGGTCCAGACGCACGTCTATCCATTACATATCGAAACCAGAGAGCTGCCTCGGAAAGAACGTTAAGCCATTCGTTGGCCCCGGTTGTCATTTGTAGATTGATGACAGTCGTTACGGGTAGTCAGTAGCCCGAAAATCTGTCTACCAATCTTACCAAGGGCTGTGCCAAGGGGTAGGTTTCGTGTTGCCTAGTGACTGGGTTGTGAAGGTCATTCAGTTAGACTGGAAGCCCACCCCAACATAGTTGGAAAACGGGTAGGCAGATGATGAAATGCCCAAAATGGAAATATGGGTACAAGGTAATGCTGGCTATAATAACTCTTCACAACACGTGATTGATTTCCAATTACCGTACTACGGAGTCATTCGAGGATAGAGTTAAGGCTCCCGCGGACAGCCAGGACACGACTCTAGGAGAATAATTTGTATCAAAACTTCATGGGCTAGGCTCATATGATGCATCCTTATTGCACTACTGTAAATGAACTACTTGAAGGTTAACTGATAAAACTGTAGTGATAAGTAACAATAGGCTGTCAATATCACGAGATCGTTGCGGTATCTAATCAGTTGGTCTGATACAATAGGGTCATTGCTTATAGGATTTGCGTTGGCTTCGACCGTGGCCTGGCCGTCAGTGTGATTAGAGAACTAGGAATAAATACATAGTTGAAGTTAGGTTGAAGTAGGCTTTATGATTCGTTGCATAGCTGGTATAGCTAAACCAGGTGTAATGAAAGAAAGAAAATACTTAAATTTGCGCTAAAATGACGCAGAGAAAGAACACAAACACAAAAAAGAACAAGTTGCGGTAAAATATGCGCCAAATTCACGCAAAACGGCCATCGCGATCGCTCAGCATAATGTTACCACCACAGATATAGATAGACCTATGTAGATAACGCAAGTATCACGATCTGTATGAAAACCAAGCGTGCCATTTTTTTGACTACCTTCTATGACGTCACAAGCGCTCTGTCTCACTCACGCTCACCCAGCCAGCAGTACACAGGACTGAGCGCGAAAGTGGCGGCTTACGATTTTTGAACGTAAGTTGGTGCGATTTTTGGCACGCGAAGTAGGTGGTCTTGCGTTATCTAGGTATATCTATTATATCTGTGGTTACGACCCTATGCGAGACAGAGCCCCGGCGCTGATTCTCAGCGACAGCCGGAGTTGACATCAACTGGTGCAGTATAAGATTAGATATAAATAACACGATAAGTAATATATTGATGATGATGCTGTAAATAAAGTGACTAGTATGATGAATGTTGTCCTCATCCTCCTGACAATCTGTCTTCCAATTTATTTGCGATCGGTGCAGTAAGTACGAGGGTGGATTGAAAAGTTCGCGGCCTAACACATAAATACTTAAACTTTTTTAATGTAACTGACCTCATTCGATTGGTTTACTCTCTGGTTGTCAAATTGTAAAATTCTATCGCAATAGCAATAATTATATTTAAATTAGACTGAATTATGACAGCCTTTGTGCAGCGTTTTTAAAGAATGGAGAAAATTGAGCAACGTGCGGTCATCAAATACCTGTTTAAAAAAAAACCAACTCCAAAAGAGATTCACGTATATATGTCAACAACATTGGGGGAATCTGCTCCGTCGTATACGACTGTGAAAAAGTGGGTTGCTGAATTTAAACGCGGACGAGAGAGTATTGAAGATGACCCTCGCTCTGGTCGGCCTATGACTTCTACGACTGAAGAAAACATCGGGAAAATCTGTGATCTGATATTGACAGATAAGAGATTGACCATCAGGGATATTGCAGACACTATTGGCATCTCGTATGAACGAACACAAAACGTCATAGTCAATGAACTTGAATTTTCTAAGGTTTCTGCGCGGTGGGTACCCAGATTGCTTTCAGTCGAACAAAAACGAATACGCCTCACGATTTCTCGCGACTGTTTGGAAATGTTTGAGGCTGATCCGCAAGATTTTTTGGCCAGATTTGTAACAATGGATGAAACTTGGGTACACCACTACACCCCAGAGTCAAAACAGCAATCCAAGCAGTGGAAAAAACCTGATGAACCGACTCCAAAAAAAGCCAAAACAATTTTGTCAGCTGGCAAGGTGATGGCGTCAGTTTTTTGGGATGCTAAGGGTGTCATCATGGTGGACTACCTTGCAAAAGGTGAAACTATAAACTCGGCTTATTACTGCACCCTCTTACGTCGCTTGCGTGAAACAATTAAAGAGAAAAGGCCAGGATTACTCAGCAAGAAAGTGTTGTTCCATCAGGATAATGCACGCGTTCACACGTCTGTTGAATCTATGGCTCAAATTCGTGATTGTGGTTTTGAATTACTGCCCCATCCCGCCTATTCCCCTGATTTGGCACCTTCAGACTTTCATTTATTCCCAAACCTAAAAAAACACCTTGGAGGTCAAAAATTTTCATCAAATGACGAGGTCGAAGCTGCGGTGGGTGACTTTTTTGAAGGCCTTGAAGATTTTTTTTTTTTGACCGGCATACAGGCGTTGGAAACCAGATGGAAGAAGTGCATAGAGTTAAGTGGAGATTACGTGGAAAAATAAAATTACTTTTGCTTATATTTTATATTGTTTTCTTGCTGAGGCCGCGAACTTTTCAATCCACCCTCGTACCTACGTCTTTTTTTTTAATATCTTTATCAGTCGTCATCTTAGTGAGGGTTCATTTCACTAATTTCCTTTCTTACCATATCATCTATGATCTTTCACGCAATCCATAAAGCATACATTTCATTTTTTTGTTGATTTGTCTCCACATTCAAACTTTTAGTGTTTCGGATTGCCAGTTTGGTGCAATGACAATCTTACTCCAGTGTCTGAAGGAGCATAAGCATAGCATAATCAACCTATAACGCTACCACTGCTGCCTCCTCTTTTCGAGAGGGAGTGGGCTATAATCTACCACGCGGGCCCAGTAAGGGTTGGAAGATTGGTTCTAGGACATGCCAGTTTTCTCATGCTGTTAACGTTCACCGTTTTGAGAGCAGTGGTGATGAAATAATTTACACAAAGTAATACACCTGTTCGGTTTCGAATCTACGACCTTACAACTCGTAATTCGCGGCCGTTACCACAGGACCAGCACTGCTCTTGTCTGAATTATGTTTAATTAAAGTAGCAGATAATAAGTCTATTTCAACATGAGGGAAAGGTGCGTTCAGTTCAGAGATCACGAAGTGCATAACAAGTGATAATTACTTGTCTATCGCTTTCCAACACTCGTCTACCGGATTTACTGGCTCAAGATAATGACGCCAGTTGCTGATAAATGTATGCATAACATGTCAATAAAAGAATAGGTAAGTAATAAGGCAAGTAATTTAAATCCATTATCGTAACACTGCAGTTTCTCGGAATAATGCAAACGATAGGGCACGGTTATACAGATCTGATGAAGGCTGTGAACATCTTTATGTTCCGGGATAGCGGTAACCCGCGGGGTAGGGGAATCTTGAATTGATTATTTTATGCATAAAAGTAAAATTTGAGATGATTCAGTTAGAGAACGAAAAAAATTAAAAAGACTTCTACTTTATAAAAAAAAAATTACTTAAGTTTTTTAGGTCGAAAATTCTAAAAAAATCATAACACGAAAACTATGAAAAATCGCGGAACATACATGGGGGTGATTCGGGTACCCCAAGGGATGCTGTTTCTCTGGAATTCCGCTTGACACTACTTTTTGGGACACCATGTATATAAAGCAATTGATTATCAATATCCTTCAAAATGATTCAGATTGTGATTGTGACTTTTATGACAACTTGCACCAACAATCAGCCGACCACTAACTGTGCCACTAATAAGTTCACCGTACCAGAAAGCCCATGTTTGAGGAAAATTTATTTCGATAAGTTCATCACTATCAAAGGATAGAAATACATATCATCATTTTCGCCGTGTCAGATAGCACATAGCACGCGCGTTTACCAATCTACTTAAATTTACATTAAAAGATAGATTATCAAGTAGTATGATTAGTTAATTGCTTGTCGATTACCGCTGTGATTGCTGTGATAAGACGATTGCTTTTATCATTAAATAAAATTTAATTTTACTAGTGGTAGCTGGATATAGTGTTACGCTGACGTCGGTCGCGTATCGACGGTCACGCGTTCAAAGACGCTGACGGTAAATGGACGTGTGTATAATTCCAATCCAGCCTGGCTTCCAAAGCCTTAATTTATTGAGGCATCCACAGGCAAGACCGGTTAAGTAGACAACCTCCTAGGTAGAACAGCGAGAGGAAGTTCGCAAAAAAAAAAAATGGATGTGTATAGCACCGACGGTCACGAGTCCATATAAATCGGTACCCGATCTGTCAGCGCTGACCGACGGTCGAGCACTAAATCCAGCCGTAGTGATACCATATCTTATCATTTCGGCGCACCAGTAAAAAGCAATTTTCGAGAAAAACGGCAGCCTAAATCAATCTACCCCGGAACTCTAATCAGAAATAACTACATAGTTCACTTGTTTTGCTAGCCCTTGTCGAATCTAACCCAGACATGTGGAGGTGCAATGAATTCATGGCTCATTATGAAAGCGGGATAGTGTTCATAAATGTTGACATGATTTGGCCTTTAGTTTATAGGTATGAAGTAATAAAGCCAGTATTATTGGGCTGTTAATTTAAAACAGTATAGATTTTTCAGGAATAAGAGATGCTCTGTTCTAACACAGAAGGAAATAGCAGTAATTTTACAGTTTAGAAGCTGCAGTGTTTGGGATAACTTCTTGAGAGACGCTTCTTGGTAGCCAATAGGTACCTATAAATTCTCGTTATCGGCCATCTTCAAGTTTTTTACCCGATAAGTAAAATAAAAACAATCGCCCGTCGTTGGAGATACCGCGAGATGGATTACTGGGAAACCTCAAGAGGGTTTAGAAGGCAAGGCGGACAAAATGCAATATCGTTTTTTGGTTTATTTATATACCTACGTGCAACAATGTCTTTATCTGATGATTTTGAAATAGTTGGCATATCAGGTGACATTGGTACATGAGAGGCCATAATTCATTTTATATTATTTGATATCATTTAGATATATGCATTCTATATTATGGATTAACGCTAAGCCATCACGTCTGGGAAATTGCACCAGATAATTTTTGTACAGACGGTAATACAAGAGCTGATGTTGCTCCGACCCCAAATAAATTGGAAGAATAATGGCTGGACGGTGATACTGCTGATGTACTTACGGCTTACGATTTCATACAAACTTTCAAGCTCTTGTTATTCGAAATGAATGAACCGATTTTAATGAAACTTCATACGCATAAGCAGGATACAAAGGTCTAAAAAGTAAGTTAAGAACATTTTCAAAAAATAGTGTTACAGCCATTTTAGACAGATTTTAAATTTTCCATAGGAACAGAGATTTCCGGTTATCTTTTTTTAAATAGAACATTTCGAAAATGATCTTTACTAACTTTTTAGACCTTTGCATTCTGCTTATGCGTATGAAGTTTCATTAAAATCGGTTAATTCATTTCGAAAAACAAGAGCTTCAAAGTTTGTACGAAATTCCGTATGCCATAAAGAATATATATAGGGTAGTGATTTAGCCGCTCAAAGCTCAAAGGGTTGTTGATTCTACACGTCATTCTAAACAACTTTCGCTACGAAACTCAAACCCGAATTAAAAAAAAAACGAGATAGACCAACTTGACGGAAGCAGGTGACTAGATCGACAATCTGTATTTAATAAAACTAAATCCCCGTAAACATAGGCATTTGACTGAGCTTCTAAGAATCTGCATCTCATATCTTTCCTCGGAACAAATACCAATATAAATTTTTTTTTTGTCCACGTGTGTGCTGACCTCTGACGTTACGACGTTAGTCTATCTCCAATTGTCTGTTATCAGTACAAGCAACTCATCACGTAGCGATAAGGCGGATATCATAAGCGGTAAAGACAACCTGCTACTATGTAGGGCCAATCAACTCTTTTCACCCATACATCATTTTCTGATCAGCTTCCGTAATCAACTACCTACTTTGTAGTTGTAATCGTGAATACCGTAAGCAAATTCATACTAATATCATAAATTCGAAATTACTCTGTCTGTGTGTTACCTTTTCATGTCTAAACAACTGAACGGATTTCGATAAAATATGGTAAACATAGATGATAGATTTATTTTTAGAAAAAAGCTCAAACTAGTTTGAGAACCTCGGTCCCGCGCAGGCCGCCCGCGCCCGCGGGTTATTGGGTTACACGATACCCCTTGGTAAGATTGGTTGTCAGACTTTTGGGCTTCCGATTACCCGTGACGAACTGTCAATGATCTACGAATGACAGCCGGGTCCAACGGCTTAAGTCTTAACTTGCTTTCCGAGGCACAGACGGGACTCGATATGTAACGGATGGTCACCTGCAGAGTTGAAAGTATAGGCATAGGAGCGCTTAGCTCCTATCAAAGTACTTATTTATCCAAGCAGCTGAAGTTGATGACTGTATCACCATCTTCTAGAGTTCAAGACGTCAGCAATCCATATAAGACCAAAGTATGCATGATATGTGGTCATGGAAAACCACATTATACCGATAAAAGACCACTAACAATAAAAACATTATAATTTTTCTTAGAATCGCGTCTGGGTTACTGATATGAGTGAATGCAAATAAATTAATAAGAACAATTGACTGGTGGACGCATACCATACATTCAGCTTTTATTTATGGTTACGACAAACTGTTTATTTATTGCTTGGCATCCAATTGTTTGACAAAAAACATAATAATTATCATGCCTTCTTTTTTTTGTGGAAATCATCAAATGACCCCTCCCGCTCTGGGTGGAGCAGAAGGGAGTGTGAGGACTCTTACTGACTAAAACCCACCCGTGTTCCTTCCTTAGCCCTTTATGTTCCGGGGCAGCGGTAACCCTTTCGGACAATCCCGCTGCGATAATATCATGCGTGTATTCCCCCCGAAGGGTAAGGCAAAGGTGTACCTAAAGTACAGCTCGATTCAAACTATATGGCGGCTCTGAAGTGCGCTATTCTCTGCGCAATACCTCCCCCTCACCCCCGCAGACAGGCGAATTAGTTACTGCGCAGCGACTCACCTCATGTTCCAAGCCGCCATAAAAGAATCGGGCTGTACCACAGATATAGATAGACCTAAATAACGCAAACTGTATCACGATCTGTATGAAAACTCAGCGTGCCATTTTTTTGACTACCTACTATGACGTCACAAGCGCTCTTTCTTACTCACGCTCACACAGCCAGCAGCACACAGGTCTGACTTCTGAGCACGAAAGTGGCGGCTTACGATTTTTGAACGTAAGTTGGTGCGGTTTTTGGCACGCGAAGTAGTCGCTCTTGCGTTATCTAGGTGTATCTATATTTGTGGACTGTACAGACACCCACATTTCGCCAGTTATATTTATGTTCCATGGATAATAAACAAGTGGAGAGCCTATTGCCATCGACCGGCTACGGTTCCAAATAGGGATGCCACCCGCACTTTATAATAAAGTACAATATACTTACGTTATTTCGGGGTAAATGTACTCTATACTTTATGAGGACAATAAAGTACGCGAAAATACTTTATTTCACATAGTTTATTATTTCTCTAGGATTCATTTTATAAATCATGGAAAAACTCAATGACACACTGCCCGATCTGGGAATCGAATCCAGGACCTCCTGTTTAGACATACCGCTTGCGACCACAAGTCCAAGGAGGCAGTCCTGTTAACCCTTTGACCACGACCTTTGACACATGAAAACGTACCCAACACGCCAATGCCGACAAGAAAACACCATGTTTTAAGTATAAACACAGAAAACTGAATTTAGTTTATTGATTTTGTAACTTACTTAAAACATGGTGTTTTCTTGTCGGCATTAGCCGACGGTGGTGTGTTGGGCGCGTTTTCATTTGTCGGCTATACACGACCGTGGCGGTCAAAGGGTTAAAAACAACGGTGAACTGGTGAAGAATCGTGTTCTTTGGCAGTTTTTTAGATTGCTACAGACTTTATGCTGCGAAATTTTACGCTGTTTTTTTTTGTAGTTAGTCAAGAGTATTGTGTATCTTATTTAATTTTCGGTTCTGCAAGCTGATCGAAAAGTCGAGAAGTTATATAATGTACTCAGTAGCGATTTCAATCAAACAATTTATTTAAGTAACTAGCTTCTGCCCCCGAATTTGTCCGCGTTCCCCCGACCCACCCCGTCGCATCGCATCACCAACCCGCGCTGTTACTTAGTTTTCGCTTACCGTTCTTTCTGATTTTTTTCTTTTTGCGCAGCTTCTTAGGGTCATAGCGTGATGTTAAATAGCCTCTAGCCTACCTCAAGAATTGGGCTATCAAATGAAAAAATATTTTTTCAAGTCTCACTGGTAGTTCTAGCTAGAGATTACTCCATAAATATAGATACAAAAAAATTACTTCTTTATAATTTGTATTATAGTATAATAGTATATTCCAACGAAATGGTTTGATGTTTTGTGAAATTGAAAGTTCTTTTCCTTTATAACTTAACTAGCACTTCGCCCGCGACTTCGTCTGCGTGTATTCGTGCCAAATTTCAAGTTTATTAACTCAAGCAATAAGATTTTTCATATAAACAAAATCCCCCCTTTTCACCCCCTTAAAGGTCGAATTTCCAAAAACCCCTTCTTAGTGCTCCCCTACATAATAAAAGAAAGCCGTATGCAAAATTTCACGTTCCTAGTCCTTGCAGTTTCGGCTGTGCGTTGATATGTCAGTCAGTCAGTTTCTCCTTTTATATATATAGAAAATTGCAAGTTTCAGTGGGTATTAACGCTTAATTTCAGATTAATTATCAGAAAAAATGCTTATTGTTCCCGAAATAATTTAGACGCGATTTTCGAACAGACAGCAATGTTTGCATAACTTTAACATTTCTCGTTCACCTGAAGGTCGCTTACGAAAAGCGATTGTGAAAATTGGAACAAATGTTGGTACAGGAAACTGTCATACATTTTGTATTGACCGCTTTGTCATAGAAATTCCTGGCTTACAGCCAAGTGTGTTATAAATTTTATGATTTTACTTGAAACTGGATATATGCGTCGACTTAGTAACCTATTTACTAACGCAATATATTCGTTTATTATATTTTTAACCGATTTCAAAATAAAGGAGGAAGTTCTCAATTCGGATGTTTACTTATATATTGTTTTCATATTTTCGGGCATAACTCCGCTATATAGAGATGAATTTGCAAAATTCTTTTTGTTCGAAAGAGGTTTATTCCGAAATGGTCCCATATAAATTTTATTAACTTTGCAACAAAAGTGCATAATTATAATAAATTATATGTGGTGGAGGAGCTTAGTCACACTTTGGCATGTGTAGTGATAAATATTCGACAAAACATTGCAAGTATGTTATGTTTATAAATTCAGAGATCAATAAACGAATAACCTGAGTTTAAAGTCAGATAACAATGTCAGATAAATAATACTTGTTAAATAAATAAAACTACAGCTCAAGTCAGATTTGGCGAATCAGAATATTTTGTTTAGTTTTCGTTTATGTCCAAAAAATCAAAACGATAGGACATAATCATGTTAATTAAATAATTAGTCATTACAGTCTTCATGTTAATTACAGCCTATTATTGGCCCATGCACTGCATATATTTATTTATTTAATACTTCTAGCACATAAATGTACAGAGGTGGACTTAATGCCATAGGCATTTTCTACCAGTCAACCTTTTGGGTGATGCAGAGACAAACAGTGGTAGGTGCAATCATGAAAATTGAGGAATAAATATTTTAAATATAAGTACCTCTTCTCGTACAGAGAAGACACGACTGTACGCGCATTGATCACTGCGCTTGCTCAAGACGGGTTGGCGATTTCAGACTTATACCATCACTATTATAAATCCAGGTTTCCTTACGATGTTTTTCCTTCACCGATGTCAGAAATATCCAAAATAAACTCAGGAAGTACATATATGAATTAAAAAGCCACATATATACTTGCCCAGATTTGAGCCCACATCATAATCGAAGGGAATCAAGCCAACTTTCATCTTCCGAGATGCTTTACGTGAAATGTAATCATTTTACGTGTAAAGTGCAATGATTATCGACTTATGACTTTATCTGTCGAGTGCAATTTTATCTAGTTCAAGTCTAAAGTAGTATCTAGATTCCACAAAGGTATTATTAAAATGGCATTTTCCTTTTACTTGCTAACAATGATCAACTGACGTGTTAACTTATTATTATTAATTTAGTGTATTATTTTATAGTTTACGTTTTCAAAACGTGCGAGATGAAATGTCAATCACCCGTCTTTGTATTTTTATAGCATGCCAACGAGGATATATCCGTCGAATACCTTGGAATTTAGAAGTATGAAAACGATTAAAAGCTAATTACTTAACAGATTACTTGTGGCTAAGTGATAACAGTCGCACGGGTCGATTTATCAGGTTAAGTTACGCTAACCGCGATTGGTCCGTGGATGGGTGCCCCTCATTGAATACCTTGACCCCTCCGTGCCTCGGAAAGCACGTAAAACCGTTGGTTCCGGTTGTCATTCGAGGATCTTTGACAGTCGTCACGGGTAAGTCAGAAAAGCCCGATAGTCTACAACCAGTACCCTAATTGCGAAACACACTATCGATCTCAATTTGAATCATTTTGAAGCATATTGCTAATCCATTGCTTCATATGTTCGAAAAAAGTGTCTGCTTAACAATGTAAAAAACGCAATGAACGTTGTTGATCTGTCAAACTGAAACCCATTGCTACTAATAGTGTGTTACGCAATTACCCCGCAGTTAGGAGTTTCGTATTACCCAGTAACTGGGTTGTGGAAGTCGATAGGCAGTCGCTCCATGTAAAATACTGGTACTCAGCTGCATCCAGTTAGACAGGAAGCTGACCCCAACACCCACATTTAACAACTGTTAATCAACAAGGTCGGGGGTTAAAAACGAAAACATGTTTATTTTAATACTAGTTCACTATGTAGCGCGTTCGATTTTTAGGGTTCCGTACCGCAAAAGGAAAAACGGAATCCTTATAACAGGGACGGCGAAACTCTATACATCTACGTGCCATTTTTTCCAAATAACTATTTTAATGCGACCATGACGTGCCAATAAACAATCTATATACCTAATCACATTCACATTGTTATTATTATTTGAAATCTCTCTTGACATTTCTCGGGACCCTGGGGTCCCGGAACTTTGGAAGGCATATGAGAGGCCGAAACCAACTCCAGAAGCCCGTTACACGTTTTTAATTAAATGAGACACCAACCGAGGATTATCCCTGTTCGCACTATGCAAGTGCACCTATAAAGGACAATCCCCGGTCTGTGTAGGACGAATGTTCATATTAAATTATGCCGTGCCCAAATTATTTTGTTATTTGCCAGCAACAGCACGCGTGCCGTTGGTTCGCCATTCCTGCCTTATATATAAGATCACTTTATTGTCCGTCTGTCTATCCGTCAGTAAAGATCCCTTTTTCTCAGGAACTCATTGGAGTTATCAAGTTGAAATTAATATCAAAAACTCAGGGATTGCAATCCCTTGAAGCACTGAAAAAATCAAACTTTTAAGTCAACGCAATGAAAAGATACGGGCGTTTATATTCCGAAATCAAAACCTATAGGGTACTTCCCGTTGACCTAGAATCATGAAATTTAGCAAGAAGCAATGTCATGTAGCACAAGTAAAGGAAAAAATCCGAAAACCCTAAATTTATAGTTACATTACAAAAAAAAATAAAACTATTTACATACCTACAAATTTGTACGGAGCCCTCGGTGCGCGAGTCTGACTCGTACTTGACCGGTTTTTTTTGTATCCTAGTTTGGAAGGCGCTGGTGTCTGTGATAAATGATTTTCATTAATTAGAACAGGTACTAAGTATTATTAGCTAATCTGTGGTACAGGCGATATTATACTTTTTTCTGTAATGTTCATTTTTTAGTTGGAAAATTGTTTTTGTGAACTTTAAATGTGTTTTTCTGAAATGTCAGCTATGCTGGACCGACGATGCACAAGTAAGAATCAAGAAGTATAATCAGTTAACATTGTAAACATAACCTAAATGATCTCTAGAAGTGTACTGCAAATAATTATTAAAGGCAGAAGTCTCAACATTATAGGGTAAATTACCGCTTATCTCGCGGACGCAGCCGGGACATAAATAAACGTATTGAGCTGTGAAATTGATAAACACTGACATACTAGCTACACCCCCACAAGTAGGGTTACCATTTTGAAATTTGAAAAGTCCTGACATTTCAATAAAAGTCCGGACATTTTAGTCACAAAATCCAAACATTTCCCACACATAGTGGTACGGTAGTCATGCATGGTAGATTGGTACCAGACGGTGCGGGAATTTAAAAAAAAAGTGCGATGAAAAATATAAAAATTGATACCTATACCAGAAACTAGCGTTAAGTTTGATTATTTTACGTAGTAAATATTTTTTTTTGAACACGCTTTTATTAACACGCTTTTATTAGGTTTCACCTGTATGTTTGTTTGTTTGTATGTATGTAACTTTTTGTTGTGCTTTTTATATTATATTTCTATATTAACTCTATTTTTACAAACAACTACTATAATTATATATTTACAACAATCAATATCGAGCACCCCACGCTTTTTTACAATGAAATTAATTTTCTTTTCATAACTTTATTTATATTTTAGAATTTTTGAAAATTATTGAATCATATTGAGTTAATATACTTTTTATAACAGTTGAATAAAACATAAATATAAAAGTTATTTTCAGATTTTTAGTTCGATTTGCTATTAAAGCGTGTTTTTTTAGTTTTTTTAAACTATATTTTATTTTTCATTTATTTTGAAGAAAATGTTTTGTTTGAACTAAGTAGTTGATTGTTTGCAAATTTGCAATACAAGATTGTTTGATCTCGTTAAGTTGCTTGATAAAGAAGTATATTTTGTTTTTAGATGAATTAGCAGTTAATAAATATTAAGTTTTATTACTCGCATTCCATCTAAACGAAAAAATCCGGACAAATCAAAGCTCCGGACAAAAGTCTAGAAGACCGGACAAATCCAGACTGATGGTAGCCCTACCCACAAGGGATTTACACGAGAAAATAACATTGTATTCACATAACGTCCCTACGCACGAATGCAAAAGGCGGAGGACAGGGTGGTATGGCGCAACTTGGGAGAGCCCTAATGTCCAGCAGTGGACTGCGATAGGCTTAGTTGATTGGTGCGCGGTCCAATAGTTTCAACATGTCTAAACTACGACGTCATCATCTTCTGGCCTTAACAAAATTTATTTGGTACATGACTTCCAGCCGACATCACAATATTCACCAAATAGCCGCTATCTGGTCATATCATGCCAGCACATCAAGCTACCCGAAACTGTCAAATTTTTCTAATCAACTTTGAACCTAATGATTTAGCTATAAAGTGGAAAGTCCGTTAAAGAAATTTGACAGATTGAAGTAGCTTGATGTGCTGGCGTCTGTACAGATAGTGCAATCCACGAAGACGCGCCCCACTCTTTTTCCTAATGCTTACAGCACAAGTGTGCAACATTCCGCTAGTGTATTAGTTTTGTTGATACACACTAATTATTATTAGTGGGTAATTAGTGTGTATCGAAAAAACTAAAACACCAGTGGATTTAACTAGCGATAACAACTAGCGATTCGGAAGAAAAGTGGGGCGCGTCTTCGTGGATTGCACTATCTATACTATACATAAAATCGTTTTTTTCCCATACTCGACTTCTACAACATTTCCATCATTCTTCCGCATAGCATGATCGAGAAGATGTGGATGGGCCAGATCTCGTCGATCACCGGCGGCATTTACTTAGTTACTCATTTCTAATCCAGAAGTATATTTTTTATTTATCCCCATAAGTTTCCTTCTTCTTCTTCCATATCTATCACCTATCCTGTAACCACAACGCCAGTGGCATTGTTTTCGCATATTAGTTAGCACTATAATGCTACTTGTGCGGTAAGGATTGCACTATTGTGCATCAACACTAGCAGGTTATTCACCTCGCGTGCCCGCTACAAATTGACCCATATCTCTGATTCCGGGTGCATACAATCTGAGATGCATATTATTCTTTTGTGTGATTTGCAAGGGTGATTTATGGGCTACATTGATCGGAAAAGGAGGTTGCGGTGAAGATTATGTAAAGATGAGGAGTGGAGGTAACTAATTTTTATGCGTTGTTTAGATATGAAACAACTGGTTTCAATGCCAACAAGTCTTCTTAAGGGATTTGAGAATAGACACTGACCAAAGTCGTAAATGGTGCACATCATAGGGACATCTATTATAGCTGAAGAGTGTGTTTGAAAGCGCGAATCTCTGGAACTATTTGAAAAATTGTTTATGCATTTGTAAGTCCAATTCTTGAGGAAGGCTACAAGCTACTTTACATCACGTTAAGATCCTTGGGAGCCGAGCAAAAACAAAAAGTCACAACGACCGTTTAGCTAAAACGAAGTAATAGCGGCGGGTAGGCGATTCGATGCGTCGGCGGAACAAGGAATTTCACGTGCAGAATCTGATGTAGGTAATAATTAGGACTGCGTTTTTGATCTAACCAATTTTACGACTTCGTTCCATTTGCAATGTTTTTTGGCATGTGCAAAATTAAAAATAAAATTCACTCTTGTCCTTCTCTCAAGGAGCAAAACTTCATCGATAGCAGAGGTCGTTTGTTTTCACTTTTTCAGGAAAGTAAACGCTCCGATTTCGTCAAAACATTTTAATCTCGAGTGTCTTTTGTTAACCAGTCAACTGTCAAGCATTGCTAAAGAGTTTGAAGTTATTTCGTAAGATATCGATGAACGTTGCTAGACTGGATGTTTACGATCTGAATCGTGTTATCTACGCGTGATAACCACGACTCAGATACTAGGGTATCTGAACTATGATCAATTATTGAGCGTTGCAATGAACTTTTATCTCTTAGAGTCTGAGAAGGGGAAGACCAAAGAAATGATGGATGGATTGTGTGAAAGATGATATGTCTAAAAAGGGGTTGACGACCTAGATGACGTCAAATAGAGAAATACGGAAGAAAAAGAAATGTTGCGCCGACCCCGAATACTATCAATTTGTTGTCGGCGCAACATTTCTGGGTTTTCGACTAAGGGATGATGACTGTTGCACTAAGGAAAAAATATGCTAAGGAAATATTAAGCTAAGTAAATCCAAGAAAATCTGAGAACGTGTGGGCTTTGAATATGGTTTTTTTCAGGTTTATAGGCTGCAATAGTGGCAAACTAAAAGAGAGATGTTGTTGATACAACAGTAAAATGCATGAGTTACTTCAACATACCGCCAAACGAGGAGTTGCCATAGAATCATAGTCATTTTCTAAAAGTCTTATTAGACAACGCAATATTCAGGGACCCTTTCCCTAAATCGGTATGGTGTAATAAGACAAATGGAGTAAGGGCCCCGGGCTATTTAAAAAACACATCAATTAAATATCGGGCTCTAATATCGTGTACTGGAATATGGGTTTTAGAAAAAAAAAAACATCTTTATCTTCGTCGCTAATTTTGATCTTGCAAAGTCAAGGGCTGACAGCCATCTTTAAATCGATCACAATTCGCGGTATCGAGTGCTAATAAACATCATTGTGCACGCTTAGATAACGATGGTGCATTGAAAGACGATTTTGGGTTTTTTTAGTGCTACGCTACACTACTTCTTTTTCTCTCTACTTTGGATTTGTCCCGTTTTATAAAGATGATCTCCTCCAAAGAGCACATAGGAAAATAGTACAAACAAAGAGGATTTTTGGGAGAACGGGCGCGACTGTGGTGCTTAAGAGGACTTAGAGCAGATTTTACCAAAGTCTGATATCTTTTATTATTCGTGGAATAAAATTGACGTCTAACAGTTCTAGTATGGAAAAACTCAAAAATTCAAAATTTATTCTCAGGATAAGACTTATTCTAGGTATAAAAGTTTGGTGGAATACGCCCTTAGCGAGAAAAACGTCAGGGACTGGAGATAGAACCTTCGAATTTGCTCCTTCTACGGATGACACTGGTTCTTTATCTTTGCAGAAAGACATAGCACCTCTGAGTCTAACAGATGGCATTTTCCCTAGTAGACCTATTACCATTGTACAGGAAGAGGTCGTTTATCACATCGGCAGGCGGGGTGGTAATGTTGACTGACGTGAAGTGTTACTATGCACTTGCAGTTTTTTATTAGAAAATTAGATCACTTTATGCTCTAAAACTGAATACACAAATGATGCAAAAATGGGGTCGCGAAAGAAAAAAATACAATGTGTAATTTAACTTAAAATGAATTGAAAAAAAAATGCGCTGTATAGCGGTTGAAAGATTCTTAAATTGAGTCAGAGTTAATGGAGTGTGCAATTACTGAAAGATGACGCGATTCTGTGAATTAACTCCTAGCCTAAATAATTAGAGGTCCATGAACTTGTTTTTAGACAGCAGCATAATTTTTTAAAATAAACAGACAACACACACGACAACGAAGTGATCTTATAAGGGCCCCGTTCTTCCTTTTGAGGTACGAAACTCTAAAAAGCGTGTGAAACAGGCTAAGCTTATGAAGTCATTACTTTGAGGTGCAGTGACAAGCAACTTTCTAGGTAATTGACAATAACGCACCGCGGCAACGAATAAGGTTCAAAATAGCGATGCGTTTGATCTTAGTTGAATCGAATGACTAACAAATTAGAAGTAATTTTGCAGTATTGATTAAGTAAATAAAAAAAAAATGCACGGCTCAGTGGAATAATTTTTAGGTATTTCTTTAGTTGATTAAATTCCCTTTATGATCATTACTATATAAAATAATATGATAGTTTACGCTCTATGAGAAAATTATGTTACGAAAAATATTTTTTGAGCTCTGTTTTACGTTTGTTTTAATATTGATTCCATTATATTTTTATGAAATATTTTTGAATATGTACGAGTAAGTGTTTTCTTTGAACATTTTGACAACACACAAATTTCTTTTTCTGGCTTGTAATATGTACCAATACGCTTAACTGTGGGACAAAAAACTGAGCGTTTTCTGGTGTCCACCTGTGGACAGCGCAAGCTCATTACCTTACCGACTGCCAAATCCTTCTCGTTGTATTTTTGTGGTGTACAATAAAGTATATATAAATAAATAAACAACTACCACATAATGATTATATTTGTTATGTAGACAAAACTATTTCGAACCTTATATTAATGTTGTGGCTTTGTCAAAGAGCCATATTATATTTGACCTACAAAACAACTAGTTTAGAGGTCGTATAACCCGCGAAACCACATCTGATACTGTTAATATAATCAGAATCAAATGTTTACCATTTATAATTGCCAGTTTTTTTTTTAAACAGTAGCGGTGAACATCGTCTGCATAGCCATAACCATTTCCGTACCTCATAATAGCGAAGAAACTCTATTTTTTGCAGATGAATGATATTGAGAAACTGACTTTACACTTATGCCACCGAGTTCTCTCCAGCAAGATTTGTATCCTACAAATCCATTCAGACAACATAATAAATCTGAAGTATAAGAACAGAGATGTTATTAGCATAAGCATAATCAGCCTAT
Source organism: Globia sparganii (assembly GCA_949316385.1). Taxonomy (NCBI): domain Eukaryota; kingdom Metazoa; phylum Arthropoda; class Insecta; order Lepidoptera; family Noctuidae; genus Globia; species Globia sparganii. The sequence continues at coordinate 3,864,155 of OX438675.1, forward strand.
AATGTTCCCACTTCTGGGTCTTCGGCCTTCTCTCTGTGAGAGGGATACACTCGGGCCCAGTACGGGCTGGTAGATGAGAGAGAGATGCAAGATGTTATTGCTTTCACCAAAGTAAGCGAAGAAAGTCATCAACATACTAAAAAGGAAGCAAGTCCCACTTGAATCAACTATTATTAACAAACAAGAAAGCATAATCACTATCAGACAGACAAAACAATGGTTCTCACGCAGCAGTATAAACAAAATAAGTCAATGGCCCCTGCACAGTAGTGTGTTGTAAACATAGGCTGGCTGGCTAGTTTGTGTATACATGTTTTGTAAGGCTAAGGTATGATGTGATGTAATATAATGTTTATGGTAGACACGGCTACACATCAAGCTATACATAACCAGTATAAACTGACTTCTGATTGTACGAAAAACCTATACAATGCAAAGTCAGCTACAAATGAAAATGTATAGCTTGATGTGTAGCCGTGTGTACACGTGATGTGGGCGATTTTATTGTTATGTGACTGGGTGAATGTGCATTCTGGATGCAATTTGGATGATATGATTGATATTATTATACAATACCTAGTACCTACCTATTATTATATTGTACCTATTTTTCTATTTTTTTCTTGTTTGTTTTATGTGTCCATATTGATTAAATAAATAAATAATTACATCTGCATGAAAATTTCACAGAACTATTAATAAACTTGAATTATTAATTTAATAATAAAATCTAAACTAATATTATAAAGAGAAAAGATGTATCTTTTTGTATATTTGTTTGTTACGTTTTCACGCCAAAACGGCTGAACGGATTTGGATGTAATTTGGCACATAGGTAAACCATGATCTGGATGAGGACATAGGATATTTGATTTTTAGAACATTCAATTTTTAACCTGATATTCCCACGGGACCAAGACTTATGCTGATACACTACTAATAACTTTATTAATCCAAAGTATTTCAGTCAAAAGTTACAGTCATTAATAAAAATTAAAATGTTGACTCTTCCATAGTAAAAAAGTATGACTATTATTAGTCTGTATGGTTACAGGAAGCTATTTTTATAAACGTTGATTTTTACCTTGAATTTATGCAGAAACATTACTATGCATATTTTTGTTACATTACATTGTGTTCTTGTAATCTAATAGGTGCGTATTTCAGAGAGGCAGGAACATTGACAAACAAACTGTAACCAAGAATTCAGCTCATGATTTCTAGACCCTAGCGTAGAAATTTATCATCAACTCTCCAAAAAATCTGCTGTTTCATTGAAAAATGCATTACCTACGATATCAAACGTATGGAATAGCATTTTTATTTTTATAAATGAAAAATTTCAATGCTGTGGTGTCAGAACCATGAACAGAATCGATTGTAACTGGTTACGCATTAATGTTCTTTCCGCCCTGTATAAAATACAGTTGCTTAATTTCTTCCAGATTATGCTGGACAGGAAATTTAATACAAGTGGATCACTGGGATGTTTAAAATGAATTTAATTTGTAAAGAGTTACCAGTGTTAGTTTTCTTAACAACATTTGGTGAAGATTATTATCATCTAAAGAGAAAAGATTTCTTCACAATAAAAATGAATTTATAATAGACCAATTTAACATCGCATAAAGTATTCTAGATATATCTGGATGTTAAATAAATTTGTAAGTAATGGAATAAAAACACCAGTTATCAGATATGACTAAACTTTTACAAGTTGTGAACAGCATAGATTATTTCTAATGGTTTGAACTTATCATTGGTTTATCATTGTTTTTGGTTTAGAAATAGAAATAACACTTTCCCAGTTATATTTGGAGCTTTTATACCATAATCCTCAAAAAAGGTCTAAGAAACAAAATCTAGTTCCTACCATAAATAAATATTTATATTTTTTAGAATATTTAATTACTAGCTGCACCCTGCGGTTTTACCCCCATAAGTGTTTATCCTGTGGGATATTGGGATAAAAACTATCCTAAGTCCTTTCCCGGGACTCAAAGTCTCTCTATAAAAATATTCACATAAATTGGTTCAGCGATTTAAGTGTGAAGAGGTAACACACAGACAGACACACTTTCATATTTATAATATTAGTATGGATTCTCACTGAAACTGGCTGGTTTTATAACCACTGCAAAAATATTGTCTTTTGTTTTACCAATAAGAAAAGTTATTATCCATCCCAATTAGATAAACAAATGTAATTTTGAGGAAGCATATCAACAAGTTTCTGCTAACTAGTCAGGGCTTCATGATATTTATAATAGCTTTTGCGCTGGCATCACATTGCCATGAATGATGACTTGGAACATCTATAAATAACAAACACATGGTCGAAAAATTAACGTAAGTAAACAAAAATAAATAGGTACTCACGGCCGTCGGTGAAGCTGTCTGTCGCGTCCAATGGAATGATGAGCAGCGGCAAAATGCCGCTGAGCCCAACCAGGATTGATGCTAGGCCAGCAAAAAGCCATGGATGCTCATCGAGCTGATCCACTAAAGTGTACATATATTCTGGTAAATAGCCCTCCATTGATACTTTCCGCGGTTTATTATTTTCTGACTTTAGTGTTCCTTTTTCAAAAGATCACAAACCCGGAGCAACTTTTTTTTCAATGCTCTATTTTCCAGCCAGTACTATCGATACATAGTCAAAACAACCGGCGGTTACTGTTTCACGCGATGAACTGAATATAATCAGCACATTGGAGATGTTCGCATTATCCGAGTTCTGAGATAAAGCAAGATGCCCGAGAACAGACGAACTAATCTGCACTGAGACTACAAAATACTCTTTGACTGAGACTGAGCACGTCCGACCGATATAATTGTCCTTAGCTGTCTCAGATAATTTTTTAAACAAAGGCTTGTAGGTCGCCAAAGTTTCACAAATAATATTTTTGTATTATGCGCACTAGAAATATTTTACGAGTATCATTGACACCCGCCAAGGAACATTGCAAAACAATGTAAATAAATCTACCGCGAATACGAGCGAGCGAAATTACGATGAACGGCTAAACTAAACGAATGAAACGAACGGCGCATCGGTCTCGTTCATCAAATCAATCAGCTGTCAATTTGACAGCCGTGACTGTAGTGAACGAGTGAACCAATGGAGTGAACCTTAGACTCTTAGACTATACATCGTAAGGTGATTGCGCAGTGATTACCGCGAAATTCAATTTTTTTTACGTTTTTTGCAATTTGCAGGTCTGTTTTAGGTTGTATCTTGATCAAAATTTGATTCGCGACTATAACAGGTACGTATCTAAAGAATTATAATCATTAATACATCTTCCTAACTTAGATTTGTACCACAAGAAGAAATCTCTCATGGAAAAGTGTTCGTGGTACAAATCTCACTTAGGAAGATGTATTAATGATCCTAATGATTATAATTCTGTAAATACGTACCTGTTATAGTCGCGAATCAAATTTTGATCAAGATACAACCTGACACTGACCTGCAAATTGCAAAAAACGTAAGAAAATTTGAATTTCGCGGTCTACCACTTCCCATTCACCTTAAGACCCGAAATGTTTAACTATACAAAAACACAGTTATACAAATATGAGGCTTATCGACGCCAAAATCATAAAAAATATTGCCATCCCTTTTTAACTTTCTTAATTTTGCATATGTGAAAAAGGATAACAGTGTTTTTGACAGTGACTATAATGGCAATCCTTCATTCCTAGCGTCACTAAAATACCTATTTGCGGCCGGTCGCCATTTTATCCTCTCACTGTTTGGTACCAAAGTTGGGTACGTCAACTGTCAAATGCTCTTGAGCTGTGGATATATTTTGTAAATTTTGGAGTAATTTGCTGTGTTATTGTGTTTGAACTCGGTTCTATAGTGGAAGTCGTCAGTAGCAAGATGCCCAATTGCAATATGTGTGGATGTGGCATCAAAAGAAGCAGAAATCACCCGAAAACAACCAGCACCAGTATGTGTAGGTACTTAATTTCAGCTGAAATATCATTAGATTTAGAGGATAAACAAAAGATTCTGCATTCGTTGAATAGTTTCAACAGCAAAGCATTCATATTTTCCCTTTTCTCTTTATTTTCAAGTTGTATTTCATGAAATCATTTTCTTTGTTATTGTAGGGATAGAGTAGTGCATTTGACATTATAATATTTATCGATAATACTATTTTATGGTTCTTTATTGGTTGGAAACAATCGGTGTTGAAAATTTAGAGATTTCAACAAAAACAATTCATATTTGTTCTCTTCACTTTGAAGAATCTAGTTTCAACCGGACACTGAATAAAGTAATTGAGACAGAGTGGGAGATATCTTTCGCTTGTCTTCAATATCTATTAAAGCTTACTTATATTTTATTTGTTTCAGATTTATTAAGAGAATTAAAGGACAAATGTCAAAAACAGCCCAAGAAGATAAAAAGACTTAACGAGAAATTTTTAATACAGACGAAAATATTATGGAAAGAAATCTCCTGAAAGAATATCACATCGAAATTATCTGATCAAAATTGTATAGTTCAGAAATAAATGAGTGATTTGTTTGTTGTTGTTTTTTCCTGTTTGAATATAATTATATACTTAATTATAATTTATTGTTGACTTTTAATTAAAGCGCACTATCATCTGCATGTTAGAAAAGGTAGGTGTTGGAAACTTAACATCTTTAATTATGTTAGTTCCCTCATTATATCCCGTGAAATTCAAATTTTCACCCTTTTTTTCCAATTTGCAGTTCTGTTACAATTTTTTTATTATTATTCAAATTATTATCAATTATCATCAGCGGTCCATTGACGGTAACACCTCTTACGGCTTAGCTGTGAAAGATGGACGAACCTACAAATAACTTTCTTAATTTTAATGAAAGACCTAAGTTAGAAAACTTGGGGTATTTTTACCCGTAGATATTGTACCGTGAGTCCGTGACACTAAGAAAACATTCTCACAATCTTTTATCGATGTTATTTTATAGAAATATCGATTAGGGGCTGCTCTATTAGCCGCCATTTTATCCTCTCAGTAAAGTGTAGGTATGCACGTTTTTCTTGTAGGTATGCCGGGTCCATGTGATTGGTACGTCAGTGTAGTGAACACAGAAAGTAGAAAACAGAGAATGGCGTTTAAATGTTACCAGCTGTATAAAAATGTTTTGTACCCAAGTTCTACAACCCTAAGAAGTATATAGATATAAGTGGAGCCAACACTCTGAACAACTAAATGAAACCGACTGTGGGCTATCGCTCTCTTTCTGAATCGATACATAAGACAAAGAAAACATATATCACTGTCTCGTTCTTAAGTGCGTATTTAGAAAGAGAGCGTTAGCCCACAGTCGGTTTCAGTTAGGTATTTAGAGTGTTGGCTCCATTTTTATCTACAAGCCTTGCTACAAGCTTCTTGCACAACCCGTTCGTTATTTTCTACCACATAGTTTAACAAACTAGGTTTCAAGACACAATTATCTTTTTGTTATAATTTTAACATGAATGGGTGTTGTTCAATAACTTTGGTTTAAAATTTTAACTCAAAAAAATCTAACTAAAACAAACTTATAGATTACATGCAGTCATACGAAATATATTTTTATGCATGACCCTACTTACAAGTTGTACAGACGCCAGCAGGTCAACCTACCCCAATCTGTCAAATTTCTTTGATAGATTTTCAACTTTAGCACAAAGGAATAAGGTTCATATTCAATTGGGAAAATCTGACAGCTTGGGGTAGATTGATGTGCTGGCCTCTGTACGTTACAACCATGTTACAACTAAATAAACCCAATTTATGCCACTCCACAAACACTTAGTATATATTTAATATGAATCAATGCTAACATCTTCTAATTATTTGGATATCATCCAACAGCAACATAAAAAAGTCAATGAAAAATTCATTCTAATTAAAATTCATTAGGCAGATGGTTTGATTAAAAATCACTAATGCACACAACAAATAAAATTAACAGCATTCATGTGTAGGTAAACGCAGATTCACGATTTCCTGTAAAATGTTCTTACAATTAGATCTAAATAGCGTTGACATATCAATTCATATCATTGAATCAGTCGGTAGGTGCTGTTAGGCGGTCTCGTACATCTACCGTAGTTACTGTGACACGATTGCAATACGAATCTTCTTGGCAACCGCACCGTCTCACTGCGCCCAGTTGAAGCAAAATGCCGTACTTATTTTGGCCTGCCAATTTAAATATCTGACAGCACATAGGTACATCTGCTACAATATAACTTTACACAGCGGTTCGCATTTGTACCAGACGGTTAAGAAGGACAGACAGGCAACATGATGAGAAACTTGTAGAGTTAACTAATTCAAACTTTGTTTTAAGAAGTTTTCGCGCCAACTGGATTTGTGTGTGTTTTGAAGGATACAGTGATTCGAAGGACTTTTATTTTGTGGAGAGTTAATTTAATCAACAACCATGGATTCGTGGGGGATCTTGAATGTGGACAGCGCTGCCATGGCGATCACCAGAGATGAAATGGGGTCCAGTTTTCGCAGGAAACAGATAATGGTACCTAATTATCGTAATAATAAAACACTAATAAATGAATTACTATTTAGTACCAGTTACATTTAAAAATCATAAGACAAACCCAAATGTGAAAAAAAAAGTTGTAGGCATTGGACATTCCTTATTTAGTTTAGACTGTAATTAAAGACGACAGTGAGGGACAGAGTTTGAAATAATCTCTGACCGGGAGACAGTCACTGATTCATTAGAGTGTAATTAGATTGACTCGTGTTTTAAGTATTAAGGTGACACTAGTCGATATTTTTTCCATACAAACAGGAGGATCCAAAGTTAAACATGATATCGTTTTGTCTTATAATTTTGTCTGTACGGAAGGAAACAGAATAGTAAAATAAAAAGCCAAGATTCGTTTTTCTTGCTATTTTTAAAGTAACTTTGGGTGTAAATTAGTAATAAAAGGACTGTAAAATCTTAAAAACAAACTTGGTACTGACAAAGCTCAGTTATCGAAGAGTTCAATAAACTTTATTTGTAATTGATTTATGCAGTGATTTTTTCCTTTAGCTCGATTTTCCAAAGTACTTTTCGAATTTTTTTACGCGTCTTTCAGTTCGTAACGGTGTTTATGTGCGTGAGAACTAGACGTTTTGCGTGTAGACTAGCGTCTAACTGCTCATCACTGCTACTATTTCTGTCGGACACGAAGCCAGGTGAGACAGCGTGCTTTTTGGACATGACAACCAGTGAGTTCGAGCTCGCGACTAGTTCCACCTTAATATTGTGAATTATCATTCCGACTAGCTCATTTTACTAGTCTGTAAACGTCTAAATCAAATCGAAATCGATTTTAAAATCCATGCCGTAGGATGTGGCAGTTGGCTTTGTCCTCATCATATTTTTTTACAATCACGAGGAAAGTGGCCAATTTTTGATTCAACCTATATTTCTATGCACCTATCCTTAGAACATAGGTACATATTTCAATAATCAGCCTATAATCATGCGCGGTCCGAGGGGGGGGGGGGGTTTGGGGGTCATGACCCCCCCCCAAAATCATTCAAGCTGTCGAGAGTCTTAATAATTGACTTGTCTTACTAACTTAACTTGTACCACGGAGACCTCGATGGGCATAAAACATTAAGAACATAGGCAGACATGGGGACTGCCACAGAAGTAACAACATAAAACTATGAAATGACAGTGGGTTTTTTAACACGCGTAAAAAGTTTTTACTTCAAAAAGCCTGTTGTAAAATAGGTATACTGGATGAAATTGAATAGGTTCGCCAAATTAAAACATCTAATTCAACGTATTTTAAAGAAAATTTACAGCATGTTATTAAGGAATACAATAAAATTGACACTTTAATTTTCATAATTGTTTTGATAATTTAGAAAAAAAATCTGTAAGTGTCGACGTTTATTCGTATGTACTTGCAAGCAATAACTTAGTTTGCACTATCTAAGACGATAATTACACGATTTTTTTTCAAGAATGTTGATTTGGGACATAACAATTTATAATGATTATGTAGCAGTTACTGGACCTCCTATTTCAGTTTGGCGCAAGTTTTCAATTTCATCCTGTAAAATCTGGGATGCAAGAGCGAGCGAAGCAAACTCGGGATATTGGGCACCCCGTTCGTAAGTCCAGATTCCAAAGCCTAAACTGTTGTAAAACGAGTGCATTTCGTCCTAATTCGATAAATTAAGTTCTCTTTCAAGAGAAAACGAAACCTATTTGAGGTAGGGTGCTAAAATTTTCAGGCCCGCTTCACTCGCTCTTGCAATCTGCATTCTGTTGATTCTTGAGAATATCTTCTTAAGTCGGTAAAGCAAGCAATTCCTAGTCCTTTTAGAATGAAAAGAAAAATGAGCCTATCCGAGAATGTGCAAAATTTTCGAGCTCGCTTCGCTCGCTCTTGCAATATATCTCATAGTTGCTTGGACTTGCCTGCATAAATCGAAAATATAACTCATATTTCAGCATAAAAATATCAAACAAAACCTAACCAACCCAGGCGGGTGGTTTGAATTTTCGAGCTCGCTTCGCTCGCTCTTGCAATCTAAATTCTCATAGTTGCTTGGACTTGCCTGCATAAATCGACAATTTAACTCCTATTTCAGCATAAAAATATCAAACGAAACCTAACCAAACCGAGGCGGGTTGTTAAAATTTTCGAGCTCGCTCTTGCAATCTAAATTTTTATAGTTTCTTGGACTTGCCTTCATTATTGACAATGTAACTCCTATTTCAGCATAAAAATATCACACAAAACCAAACCGAGGAGGGTTGCTAAAATTTTCGAGCTCGCTTCGCTCGTTCTTGCAATCTAAATACTCATAGTTGCTTGGACTTGCCTGCATAAATCGACAATGTAACTCATATTTCAGCATAAAAATATCAAACAAAATCTAACCAAACCGAGGCGGGTGGATAAAATTTTCGAGCTCGCTTCGCTCGCTCTTGCAATCTAAATTCTTATAGTTTCTTGGACTTGCCTTCATAATCGACAATGTAATGTCAAAATTTTCGAGCTCGCTTCGTTCGCTCTTCCTAATAATCTACCGTTCTTATACATACGACCAATTTGCCGGCATTATTAACCCACCCCCCCCTTTACTAAACTGCGTCCCTGAACAGCATTAGTAATGTGGAACTGGAGATGTACATGAACACCACGCCTTTAAGCCCCGGAGCGTTAGGCAGGTGTGTACCTTCATAATTATAGTAGGTACTTACACCCACATTTCGCCAGTTATGTTGAAGTCCCATGTTATAGGGGGCGAGCCTACTGCAATCAACCGGGAACAAATCCATATACGCCTGTATATGGATCTGTTTCTGAGAAATTTCGTACGGAAAAACCTAATAACACTACCCGACCTAGGAATCGAACCCAGGACCTCATGCTCAGCAGTAACGCTTGCGACCACTACACTAACGAGGATATGTACCCTTAAAATATTCCGCGGCACCCATGGTGACCCCCCCCAAAATCTTGGGCTGCGACCGCGCCTGCCTATAATGTAGGTACCCACTTCTGGGACGCAGGCCTCTGTGAGAGGGAGTGGACCTTCAACCCTTTGTGTAAATTATTTTATCACCATTACTCTTAAAAACAGTGAAGGGAAACCGGCATGTCCTTAAACCAAAAATAAGACATGTGACATCCACTAGCACTTAATCTTTAAATTGTCCATTTCCTCATAATTAATTTCATAACCAGAGTTTAAGAACTCAAACAGAGCAGATGTTTGTTATAGTCTAGAATATATAAGAAAACAGTTACTAAACCGCGCTATGTTATGATTATCACGAAAGCATATTTTCAGAATCAACATTTTGACTTTTCTTTAGACTTTAATATCCCGTTTGTTACCTATTGCAAATATACCTACGAATAAACAGAGTGAAATAAAATTTATTTCACTCTGTGTTTATTCGTAGTACTCTACAATAATGTAGTTTACACATTAGATTAGACTACGCTGGATTTATTATTATGCTGGAGGTACTCGTGATAACTGAAGGATCGCGGGTGGGTTTTAGTCAGTAAAAGTCTGACACGCCTCCCGCTCCGAGCGGGAGAAGTTATAATTTCCCACCCAAAAAAAAAGGTACCTACTCATGATCAGGCATCAGCGGACATTATATTATACAATGCATTAGATAAGTAGTTCAACGAGCGAGTATTGTGTTCCTTGCTAGCAGATGTTTGATCTATTTCAGTCACATAAAATGGCTGTACTAAGGCATACAAATAAGAGATAAAGTGCCTGATTTATAAGATTGATGTGAAGTCAACCTCCTTCTTCAACAATATAGTCGTTTATAATTAAAATGCTTCACAGCAATATTAATGTTCTTTTTATAGGCATGTTCTTGATGGATAATTTCGTCGTTAATTAATGAAGTTATTATGTTGTTAATTTAGTAACTAGATACTCTTAAAAGAACTCGTCAGTCACCGCGGTGGTTGGACGTAAGTGACAGTCTATTTTAGTTCCGTATCGCATCATCGCATTATCATCATCATCTGTCCAGCCTTTTCCCAACTGTGTTAGGGGTTGGCTTCAGCGACTGCCTATCTGACCTCCACAACCCAGTTACTGGGTAATACGATACTCCTCGGTAAGACTGGACCCGTAAAGACTGTCAAAGGTCCATGAATGACAGCCGGGACCAACGGCTTAACGTGCTTTCCGAGGCACGGAGGGGTCTCGATGTAAAGATGATCACCCATCCACAGAACGAAACCCTGATTAAAATACCTAAAAACTAAATCCTTAGTAATAATTATATCATCCTTCGAAATGATTTAAATGAAGGTTTGTAATGTAAGTATAATATGATATTTAGCTGCATCCGGTTAAACTGGAAGTCTACCCCAACCAGGCGCGGTCCTAGGGGAGTGGGGGGCACGAGAATCATGACCCCCCAAATCATAAACGATTTTATTTCTGTAAGTAAGTGTGTACTAACACTTTTACAAGTCTATCATATTTTTAAACTATTGGGATCGGCGTTTCTTATCTGACTACTCTGGGAAGAAAGGCTGAAACAAACCCAGAGGTCACAGTCTCTTTCAAAGTCCAGACATAATCTTGGTCAGATCATGTGAAGACCATGTAGATTGGTGTCTGAAATGGTCTTTTGAGGAAAGATCCACACACATTAACTGACCTGTCCAGTTAGTTCACACATTTGTCAGTAATCGAGAGCCTGAAAGATTTACTTGCCTTATTAACTTATAACAGTACTTGAGCCACGGTGACTTAGGCCCGTATTACAGAACGTCACTCAATACTCAAGCATTACTTAAAACTAGATTCAAGCCATTTGATTGGTTGAAACTAGTTTTAAGTAATGCTTGAGTATTGAGTGATGTTCTGTAATACGGGACTTAGTGTTTTTGTATATCTGCATGTAGGCAGTCTTGGGGACTGCCTACATTTTCTACCGACCGACAGAAGAGAAAACAGGTTTTTCACCAACTCGACACGCGTGTGTCTAGTTGGTGCAACTCAAAATTAGTATAACTTATTATTTTGCCATGCTTCGCAAAATGTTAATTAGTTCTGTATGTTATTTTTCTAACCTTAACCTTTAGGGTTGAGTGTACTTTTAGGTAGAACGGCTGTAACGCGATTTTATTAAACGTTTTCATGGTTAAGTAAAATACCTGCATACATAACGCCACGACTGAATTTCCCAAAGGTGTGGGCACAGGTTTGCGTGTGTTTTTTGCTGTATCTAACGAAATATCGCGAAACGAGCGAAGGAACATACCACCGCGTTTCACCAGATGGCCCAATAATAATGTATCTTTTCTAAATCGCCTTCGTAAATCTTCAGTAAGGCATTGACTAATTGTTATGACTTCGAAATTCTATAATATGTACGTCTGCAGCGGCCGATAGTACAGTCAACAGCAAAAGTAGGTGATGAAAATCGGAAATTTAATACCTACTAATGAACGGAGTTCGCGTCAGAACTGTGTGGCGTCGAAGTGATTCAAAATTATGACACTGTAAAATTGTAAATTATAACAAACATTTACTACTTCGACGCCCCACAGTTCTGACGCGAACTCCGTTCATTAGTATTGAATTTCTGATTTTCATCATCTACTTTTGCTGTTGACTGTAACTACCGTTAACTGTTTTAGTTATTTTTCCTTTTGATAGATTTTTTTATATTTTGTGAATGTAAGAACGTTGTAGGCTTGTAGACCGGGCAGCGGGATTGTCCGAAAGGGTTACCGCTGCCCCGGAACATAAAGGGCTAAGGAAGGAACACGGGTGGGTTTTAGTCAGTAAGAGTCTGACACTCCCTCCTGCTCCACCCAGAGCGGGCGGGGTCATTTGAGGATTTCCCATTCACAAAAAAAAAGAAATTTTCTATTTTAATAAGTACCTGCATAGCTATTCACAATCTTCCGACACGATATCGTATCGAAAATGACATATTTCGACAACCTGCGGGGTAATTGCGTAACACACTATTAGAAGCAATGGGTTTCATTTTGACAGATCAACAACGTTCATTGCGTTTTTTACATTGTTGAGCAGACACATTTTTCCAACATATGAAGCAATGGATTAGCAATATGCTTCGAAATGATTCAAATTTTGATCGATAGTGTGTTTCGCAATTAGGGTGCTGATTTGCCTTGCCCCCGACAGCAAACAGCTGTCGGAAGAATAATGGTCGCCTATTTGATTTCAACTGACAAAATTTTAGGGTTTTAGACTTGTGAACATCGTTTAAAGGACTCCTACGATAACATTGCGAGGGTATAGTGTTAAAACCCAATAAGTGCCGAAAAATTAAAAATCGTTTTTTAAGTTTTGACTAAACGTGGTCACTTTATTGGGTTATTACCTCAAGTAATTTTCTTTCTACTGCGAATTCCACTTATTGGATAATACCACTGGAAAGAGCGTCAAAAATGCATTAAGATGTACTAATAAAACGATTTTTAATTTTTCGGCACTTATTGGGTTTTAACACTATACCCTCGATTGATTGATGTTCGATACGGTACGGAAGCGTATCGAGTGATTGTGAATAGTTATGCTGGTACTTGTTTACGGGCCTAGACTGTCCTCCACTATTTGAAAAAACATTGTAAAAGCCGATTATTTTTAAAAGAATAACCGTGAAGATTATTTCCGACTCTTCTATTATGAAACGACCAATAATAATTGGAATCGTGCATCTAGCTTCGGACGTTTAGACGTGCCCATGTAGGTAGGTTTATGTGAAATACAATATTTTGATTTCATAGAGTTTTTCTATTAGCCAATGCTACGAGTAGCATCAGGAATTCAGTATCAATTTCACTTAGGAAAACGGCGAGTATGAATGTTGGTTTGGTATGATTACAATTATTTTGACCGTTCGGCGTTGAGAGCTAAAGGCTCTGTGCGAAAGCATAGAGAACTGCCTCTACATAAAAATCATTTATTAGACATACATAAATAATATTACATACGAATATCAAGCATTTCCTTCGATTATTCGCTTTATATCGCACAGGCAGTTATAATACGAATGAAACCACTAGAATAACATTCAAAAGATTACACGGTATTTTTACATAATAATGGTCCATTGTTGAAAATATTAAAGCGGTCGTACGTGATAACAAATGAGAATAACCTATGATAAGAATTAGGTAAATTCTTTACTATCGGCCTATCAGCATAGAAACAAAAACATCGTTTATGTCCAGTCTCTAGTATCTACGTAAAGGGGAATGCCCCATTAAATGAGCATACATAGCTTAGGCTATAGTCAGGTTGTCAACCTAAAAATAATCTGAGTGACAATGACATACGATTGATTTGTGCCAAAAAATTAGGTACTTGTTGCAATTATAAGCAGGCAATCAGTCGTGTGCAAGCTATTAAGAAAAGTGCATAAGCAATAATTAATTATTCCATAATGCAGGATGAGGAAACACAAACGCTAGGTTCCTACGTTCCGAAACCTCCACCTACTCCACCAAGGAGGAAGGTAATCTTTGGACCATAAACAAGTTAAGGATGTGCAGTGATTGTGAATCTTTTGACAAGTGCAGAGTTTTGAATAAGGAAGGTTTTTTCTCTTCATTTCGAAATCTTCCATTGTTTCCAAATCATCCTGAGTTTCATCAGCCAGTATCAATTTCTCTAGGGAAATAGCACATGAATGCAGTAGATTTGATTTGTTTTTCTTCTATTCACTTACGTGCGTTATTTTAATATTCGTCTATTAGTAAATGTGGAGACTAATTCTAAATTCGTTGGAATACATCTGTTCGTTTACAAATGGACGGATTAGGTTGGCGCCACTTCCATTACACCTTTGGCTTTTCGACGTCATATTATTGACGTACCATCTTCAGATTTGTATCGCGAAATCATATTTAGGTATATCGAGATGTTCAGACATCGTTGCATTTGGTGAATGTTGTGTGAACCGCAGTTGTAGTTTACAATTTACATCAAATAATCATTAGCAGATGTTCTTGCTGTCACGTTAAAAATAGTCAAGGTTTTGTTTTAAGTTCCTACACAAAAGCTTCATTTAAAGTTCAAACTTAATTGGACGCATTCCTTCTTTGAAAATCATTCAAAGGCAAGTTGAAATCCATTAATTTATTGGATGAAAGCTTCGCGCATGCAACAAGACATAAATCTTCGTCCAAAATTCGTTTTGCATCTGTTTCAATCGCTCCATCAAGCTTGCGTTAACTATTAGGTATTCTGGCATAATAATTAAAACGTTACTGTAGAAATTGATCTGATACACATGGTCCTACATCGCGATATTTCAAATTAGGTATTTATGGTATGTAGCCGTGTTGCCGACAATTCGCCGCCAAATTTTCTCAATCAACTTTTGCTCTTATGAGCTAATTAATACAAGTGATAGTTGTATAAACAGATGATTTATTTTTATCTCAGGAATCGTACGTCTCACTAAACAAATTGTGCCAGCATTAACATCAAATGTACGACTTGATTCTGTCTTATAATAATTATTTATGAGAACTAATGATGGAATAGAACAATCTTATTCGCATAATGCATGATCTTTTATTCAGAAATTACTGAAATTATTAAAATGCTCACTTACACGAGCCGAAAAACAAATAATAACGGGAACTATACCCAAACAGATCGGCGCCTGAGTCACAATCCAGGAAATACCGCTCTGCTTGCCAAGTTATGTCTGCACAGACATCAGACAATACGTTGTGCATAGCTATCACCTCGGCATGCGGCACGGGCTTTATTGTTGCGGTGGCCGAGGACGATGAGCGAAAGACGATTGATTGACTGACAACAAGATAAAAGATAATTTTGAGGTATCACAGATGTGTGGTGTTGATTAATTTGAAAAGAAAGATCAATGAATATGGCACCTGATTTAGCATTCTTTTTCGCTTCCCCTATGGCATTAGAATTGCCTTTGGGGAGTACAATTTATTATGATCATGGACAGTCATGGATCACTATAGGATGACCGAAAGAAAAAACTTATTTACAAAAAAAAAACAACCGACCTCCAAAAAAAAAACACAACAAAGTGAAAAATAAGTTTGATTTCGGAAGTCGGTGTCGTTCGTTGTGCATTTTCATTTTTTGACACCGACTTCCGAAATTAAAGTTATTTTTCACTTCGTTGTGTTTTTTTGGAAGTCGGTTGTTTTTTTTTTTTTTGTAAAAAAGTTTTTAGTTTTTACTTTTTAGCTGTAGGTAATACCCATACCCCACACAAATTGAAGACACCGACTAGAAGAATCATCAAAATTCGCATAGAAATGCCGGAGATGCAGTAAATTTATGCATATAACTTCGTACATAAGAATAATAAAAATAAATAAAAACTTTCCTGAAAGTATGTAGATCACATTAATGAAATAATTATCAAAATTGGTTCATCAGTTTTTGAGAAATTTTCGGACATACAAACAAACATACATACATACCATACCTACATACGGGTCGAATACAGAACCTCCTTTTTTGAAGTCGTTTAAAATAGAAGAAATGGATTTATTTTGCACGAATTCAATGCTATTGCTTTTTTATAATCAAGATGATTTTCCAGATATTTAGCAATTTCATAATTGAACTTCCTGCACCCTCACCTTGTAGTTATGAAACAATTCTTTTCATAGCCTGATAGGCCTTCATTCCTGAGGTGGACTGACACGATTTTTGACTTAGCACTTCAGTAGATAATGTATACTAATTATTTCTTAGCGTACCATATCTTTAGCCGTTTTAAATTATCTCAATGTCTCCAATAAGATAATTTAAAACCGCTAAAAAAACACACTGCTACACTGTTGCTCGATCAGAAGGCGCATAAAAACATGTAATGCATCTATGACAATTTAAAACTTAGTCTATGTTGTTGACGCACTTGGCTACCATACGCGGATTTTGAGCAAAAAAATCCAAATCGGTATTTCCATTAACTACAGCTACTTATAGAATTCAAAATAGACAGAGGAGTCTTTTTTTATCTTAAAGCTCAGTAAAAATCTTGTATAAAACTTATTGCATCTACAAAGATTGGAGGGGCAATTCAAAATCAAAATATTTTATTTCACATAAGCCTACATGGGCACTTATGAAAGAGTGCTTACATAAAGAAGCGGGTTTTCGGCCCGGAGTGCTCGGACTCCCGGTACAGGTCTCTGTAGGTTGATCTTCTGAAGGAAACGGTTACATGTTTTACCTGTTTCTTTATGTGTGAGCGCATAAGTTAATGTGGGAGTATTTCACCCGCACCGATCGGTACCGACCCGCACAGACTCGCCTGCACTGGAAACCTGTTTCTTTATGTAAGCACCGAAACGTCAGAAGCTAGGTGCACGGTTCCAATTGGTCCTTTCCTATGGAGAAGAACCGGCAAGAAACTCCATGGTTACTCTTTCAAAAATAATTGGGTTTTAAAATGTTTTCAAATTACAGTAGGTATGGGAGGACAGCGTAGGCCTGTCAACAAGTACCAGGTACTTGATAAAAAAAAAATTGTTTACAGATCTACAGTCTACAAGTCTATAGTCTGATCTCAGTCTCAATCTGTCAAAAATACCTGTAATTTCCCTACATTTTCGAAAAGTTTTTTACATTGATTGTCTTTGAGATGAGATTACGACTAGATTTTGAACGTTTTTAATTATGGGAATTCGCCTTCTGAATTTTAACTTCGCGCCACGTAGAGCTTTCAAATTTCCCGCTTCCCAAAATTTTATTAAATGATATAAAATATCAAAGCTGTCACCATTAATTTTAAAAAATATATCATCACGAGCAGCTGTACGCATTTCTCCAGTCATACAGCGTCATTTTATTTTAAAGAGTAAATAAACAACGAATTACTGAAATATTTCGTACACGCGCACTTTCGCCCAATCCCGGATGGTTCCAAAATTAACCTGAGCGTTCCATTTATGCGCTCGAGTCGAAGTTTACGTGCGTATCA
Organism: Globia sparganii; assembly: GCA_949316385.1. Taxonomy (NCBI): domain Eukaryota; kingdom Metazoa; phylum Arthropoda; class Insecta; order Lepidoptera; family Noctuidae; genus Globia; species Globia sparganii. The sequence continues at coordinate 3,881,642 of OX438675.1, forward strand.
AGTAAATCTGGAAAGATTTCGGGCTAGAAAATCTCATATTTTAATGTATTTTTCGTGATTTATTTAGTGTGTAGTATAAAAATTCGTTATGGATATCCCGACTGATGTTTGGGGGCAGTTGGCTTTGGAAGCCAGTCAAGTTTACTTGACTGAAGGCGGGCAAGTCAGGAGCCCGTTCGCTAACACGGTAATGTTATGTAAATGTGTTCTTGTTATTGTTTAGATTATGTTTACATATTTTTAAGGATTGTCCGTGCGTACATTTAACACTAAAGACATTAATACCTTTGCAAATAGGGCGGAATAAGAATGCATTAGGATCTATAACATTAGAAGTTAGGTACGTTTAATGACAATAATTTAATTAGAATAATACACATATACTACTCTACTCCCCCTCTACTCTCTCTCTAAAGATAATCATTAATTTTTAATAGTAAGGTGCCAATATGCAGTCACAACGCTTGCCACGAACGAATGACAAATGATTAGGAAGATAAAATAACCTAACGTGCTTCCTATTTTGTTTCAGACTATAGAGAAGTTACCAGATAAAGTATTACTGAATATATTTTCGTATCTTACACATCGAGAAATATGTCGAATGGCGACGGTATGCAAAAGATGGCGCATGGTCGCTTACGACACAAAACTATGGACCCACGTCAGTTTACGACCAGAAATCTCAGGATTACATGTTGGTAGGTTTACACTCTATAAATAGAGCCCATAAAGTGCCAGTCAGAAATAAGAACCATATAGAATGAATTATTTTCTACCATAAAATACAGTTTTTGTTACGTTGCAATCCCATCGTATAGGGTTTTATTTATTTTTTTTTACTATCTGTGGAGATGTTGATGTATTAAAAATTTGCTTATAGATGGCGTTAGTATTACAAAATACTGAAATAACCTTTTAACGCGCCAAAATCAATTGAAGGGTTATGTAGAGCCGTAATCATAAAATCAGTTTGTATGATTATATTAAATGCTATATTACAAGAAATGAAAAGATCCCAAATCTGTCCTTTCACAGATATTTCATCTCTGACAGCCACCATAATGCATCAACAATAAAGATTAAACTGTAGATGCTACGAATTCATGCCTTTTTTTGCTCATTAATATCGAATTAAGGTACCTACTCAGCCTTTTATTTTCAGGATCACTGGAGTCCCTTTTAGCACTAATATCGATAAGGTTTGGGCCTTCCTTGAGGTACATTGAGCTGCCTATAGAACTGATCACTCACACCGTTCTGCACGAGCTGGCTGCGAAATGTCCTAACTTGACGCATATGCTGCTAGATTTTAGTACTGGTAAGTCAAAATTTAATGCGTTTCCTATTTGTACAGAAATAAATTTATAGACGGCCACTAACATAGTTTTATAAGAAAACTGCAATACATAGGCAGTCAAAATGTATGGAACAGCAAATTTTTTTTTTTTTGGTAACTGGCGAATTTTTTTGTCGAATCCATGTATCAGGGTTGCGTGTCGATATGATACCCTGTATAAGATTACATAATAAAACATGAAAAAAAATATATATTAAAACCTCATCCTTCTCTCATATTCCAGCCATGCAGCTGCACGATTTCTCAGAGATGCAAGCGTTTCCGACAAAGCTGCGGTACCTCTGCATCTGTCTGTCTGAGGTCATCTTCATGGAAGGCTTCATGAGGAAAATCTACAACTTTATCAATGGCCTGGAGATTCTGCACCTTATTGGTAAGTTTACTGAGCAATTTTAGACTTTACCGACACCGACTTAAAGATACTTTTATAACTTAACCACTGACGAATGAGGAGTTTCTAAGTATTATGGCGACAGTGTTCGGGTAATTATCTATAAACTTTTGATCAAAATAGTATTTATGTTGATCAAAAGATTATTCGCGACCGTAATAAGTAGATATTTACGCTTTTCAATATTTGAAGGTAAAATAAACTAGCTGTTGCCCGCGACTTCATCTGTTAACTTTTGTTATTTTCAATCACTTTGCATAGTGCTCAAAGAACAAAATCATTTTAAAAAACTACCAGGAACTGTCAATTTAAGTTATTTAGACTATTTATATATATTTTGATAGTGAATTGCTCCTTATTGCAAAGACTGGGCTAACAAAACTATCTCCATCTCTTTCAGGCACATACGAGAAGGTAGAAGAAGAAGAGGAGGAGATATACGAAGTCATTAATGTTCACAAACTCAAGTCTGCCACCCCCAACCTTCGCGTCATCAATCTGTATGGCATCAACTTTGTGGATGACTCCCACATCGATGCATTCAGCTCTAATTGTATTCAGGTAATGGCCCCGATTCTGTTGTACACAAACTAAATTAAATCTAAGTTCAGTGCGTCTTTTTCTTTCTATTTCAATATGAAAAGGACAGAAGATAAATATTAGTTTAGTTCCGTCGCGGCGTGGCGGTTGTTGTTGGCTTCCAGTCTAACCGGATGCAGCTGAATACCAGTATTTTACATGGAGCGACTGCCTATCTGATCTCCACAACCCAGTTGCTGGGTAATACGATACCCCTTGGTAAGACTGGTTGTTAGACTTTCGGGCTTCTGACTACTCGTAACGACTGTCAAAGATCTACGAATGACAGCCGGGACCAACGGCTTAACGTGCTTTCCAAGGCATGGAGGGGTCTCGGGTATGTAAAGATGATCACCCATCCACAGACCAATCGCGGCAAGCGTAGCTTAACCTGATCAATAGACCTGTGCGGCTGTTATTATTTAGCCACGGGCCCCTCATAGAACATAAATATACTGGGTCATATTAAATTAGTTAACGAAACTCCGCAGACGTGATGATGGGTATCGATTTCTATTTAAATACTTTAAGTACATACCTACTTAAGAGTTACGCTAGCTTATTTATGTTATTTGACCCTTTATAGGAAGTTACTTTATTGATTCTACAAACATTGCAACATCTGTTAACAGTTGGAGTGCCTGGCGGTGAACTTCTGCAACAAAGTGACGGGCTCCACCATGAAGACTTTGTTCCAACGCTCCAGGAGACTGACCTGTCTGCTTATGAATGGATGCAGTAAGTTTTACTAACTTAATTTGTAGAAAATACCTTGAATAGAACTTTCGGAGTCGATTTGAAGTGTCCTAAGTTTACGATTTTCGACGAAAATGTGTCAAACTCAAACTCAAAGCATTTATTTCAAATAAACCAATTATAGGTACTTTTGAATTGTCAAGGGTCGGTCAGTCAGAAAGATGAAGCTAGTTGTGTTGTGTTGTGTGTCTTATCTTTACTAGTGCCCTAAAAACAAAATCAAGTTCAAGAAGTTAAGTTTAAATCAATTTGCTCATTTCGAGCGAACCTCAGTATTTTATGAAACCGGGGACGAAATCCCCATCCCCAGCCCGACTTTAGTACTTCACCCACTGCAGGGCTTCTATTTGCATGTACCAATGGAAACTACCACGCTACAGTGCCCAGTCCATCAATAGCAACGCGATTTGGTCCAGCAGTGCTGCTATAGGCTGCATAATGGTGATGATTTTGAAAGACGTAGACAGCGCTGGGCTAGACTTTCCAGACACTATCTTTATAGCAACATCACACACATTCGGTGAAGCTTGCTAAAACTTCAGTCTCATTTCCGTCAGGTCTCCAATCCGAGCACGTAATGCAAGTGGAATGGGAGAAGTCCTCGATCCAGGAGTTGGATGTAACGGCCACAGACCTGTCGACGGAATGCCTCATCGACATGCTGACCAGGACGCAGAACCTCAGGTTCTTGAGCGCCGGACAGATCAACGGGTTCAACGACTCTGTGCTGAAGGCTTGGATGGAAGCCGGTACTGCAAGGTAAGGCTATTTTTAATACTGAAGGTAAGTGTGTGGTTGTGGTAAATAATAATAGATATTTTATAAGAAATACAACTTTATTCTTAAGCGTACTTTTCGGTAATACAATAGACAGTTTCATAGACAGGAAGTGGCAGACGACACAACACCACCTACGCATAGATAAAGGAACCAAAATGGTTACGTTCCATCATTCCTAACAAATACCCATGGCAATTAAGTAGGTAGTAGGAAATAGTTTTCTTGTGAATGCAATAAAGAATTATTTCTCTAGCTAAGAAACATTCCATGATAAGGTTTGGTAGGGCTACGAGGTCCTGTGGAAGTTATGGGCACAAGAATTTCAACTGCCTGAATGGTTGACGATGAATCTACAGTCACGATTGATGCCAATAATGCGGTGTGACGTCGGCCGGTTCGCTAATCCCAAGGCCTAAGATAATACTTGTTTTAGGACCTAAGTACTAGATAGCCGGCGCCCAAGTGACACTAAACTTCTAAAATATGGATTCTCTCAATTTAATGCATTCCCATATGGCCTAGCTATCAAAGATCTAGCTCTGTCTCGCATGCATTATGCAGAGCGATGGCCCCACAGATATAGATACACCTGATAACGCAACAGCAACTACTTTGCGTGCCAAAATCGCAGTAAGCGTGAGTGAGAAAGAGCGCTTGTAACGTCATAGTAGGTAGTCAAAAAAATGGCACGTTTGGTTTTCATACAGATCGTGATACTTGCGTTATCTAGGTCTATCTATATCTGTGGATGGCCCCTTTTCCTGGATGTGATGCATATTTTCCCGGAAAATGTTATTTTTTTTGTGCTTGTGTTCTTGCTCTGCGTCATTTTTACCGCGAATACACGTATTTTCTTTCTAAACACACCTTTTATCTACTGCAGAAACCTGGTCGGCCTTGACGTGGACTCTTCAGACAACTTGACAGACGAGGCGCTGCACCGCTTCCTGTCGCGTCACGGCAGCCAGCTGCACGGGCTCGTGCTCAGTGGGATGCCGCACATCACTGACCAGCTGTGGCAGAGTGTGCTGCAGCTACTCGTTAACGCCAAGTGAGTAATGAAGTATCATTTTTGCAAAATGACCCGCACCCTAATTGCGAAACACACTATCGATCTCAATTTGAATCATTTTGAAGCATATTGCTAATCCATTGCTTCATATGTTGGAAAAATGTGTCTGCTCAACAATGTAAAACACGCAATGAACGTTGTTGATCTGTCAAAATGAAACCCATTGCTACTAATAGTGTGTTGCGCAATTACCCCACAGGGCCTCAAGTCTGCTATTACAATAGTGTGAGAATTGTCTATCATTGATTTCATAATTGTTGATTTTGACAAGTTTGGTAATCTTTAAATATAATGGCGTCATTATGACTTTCCAATGGTCAACCACTGACACTCCATTGAAAGAAATGGCATAAAATGGTAATCTCGTACATAATGACAAATTAATAAATGTAATGTTTATTGCTATTTACGAACTTCTTACTACTTCAGATTGCAAACACTAATACGTAATATGTAAAAATATATATTGAATGAAATCTAGCATGAAATTTAGTAGTAGTTTTTCTCAGACCATTGACCGACCAATGATCGACCATTATGAATTTAGCAGATTACGAACTTTTAGCAAAATGACAATAGGATCGTGTTGGAATGACGAATTTATAAAAATAGCAGACTTGGGCCCCTGCTCCAAAGTTGCTCGAAACTAGTCGGCAATCTTTATTGTCATAGTTTTATATCATATCAGTCTTTATAATCTTACGTGTGTGTTTGCGGAGTACCTATTGGTGGCCCGAGTGGTTACAACCCCGACTGAAGAGTTGTAGGTCGTGTATTCGCTCCCAGGCAGGCAATTTACTTTGTATAAATTATTTAATCACCACTGCTCTCAAAACGGTGAAGGAAAACGTCATGAGGGAACGGGCATGTCCTAGAACCAAAACTATGAAGACGTGACATTCGGCAACCCGCATTGGGCACGTTGTGGATAATGGCCCACTCCCTCTCACAGAGAGGAGGCCTGTATCCCAGCAGTGGGAAGTTGGGAACATTATAGGCTGATTATAGTAGAGTGTATCAGTTTTGCAACATGACAAGCTCAAAAGTTATTAAGGGCTACGGACAACTTTGAAACTAGTCGGCAATCTGTATTGTCATAGTTTTGAACCACAACATAACATTCACATACTCACGCCTTCTTTCCGTGGCAGATACAGGCAGAAACTACAGAACAGATATCATATCAGTCCCAATAACTATATTCTAATGTGTGTGGACTTGTAGCAGAAGTTCAGAGTTGATCACACTTTCATTCATATAATTAGTGTTTGCTGTTTGGTAGTATAGGGCAGAGCAGAGTGCCTTGAAGAAGCCCATTTTTAACCGAGAGAAAAAGACAGCTGAAGTTTAAACTGTGTAGCTGTCTGCGGCATCGTAGCTTCCAAACGGCTGAACCGATTTTGTTCGTTAGTCATCTACGCGACGACGACGCCTGCATCAAAGGGCCGATGCAAATTACTTTTTTACTCTTTGGATGTTTTTGTTTGTGTCGGGGTTTTGTAGAATAATGTTTTAGTCAGTTTTATCTATTTTATATTTTTCTATCCTATTTATCTTACTATGGTCAGCCATATGCAACAATTAGCGTTATTTACATACTTATATGGTGAAAGCGGTTTCATAGCAGTGTTAGCATTTAAACGCTAAGCTGCGCGAATATGTACGTAACTGTTGAAATATACCTAATGTGAGGCAAATGTTTGAGTGAAGTGACGAGTTAGATCTTATTAGTATAATAACAACAACAGCAACATAATATTGTCAACGTAATATTGAATTAATGTAATTGGTAATGTACCGTTTTAATTAACTATAATTAAATAAATGATAATTAATCAGCCTATATCGTTTCCAACGCTGGGACACACCTTTCGGTGAGAGGGAGTGGGCCGTGTGCCCAAGCGGGCCCAGTGCGGGTTGGTAGATGTCACATGTCTTCGAATTTTTAGTTCTAGGACATGCCGGCTTCCTCACGATGTTTTCCTTCACCCGTTTGAGAGCAGTGGTGATGAAATAATTTACCTACACAAAGTAAAGCGCCTGTCGGGGTTCGAACCTACGGCCTTCAAATCGTCTTGTCGCGGTCGTTACCATAAATTATGCATTTTTTTTACAGGATACTTATTATGGGCACACAAGAACGTCTTGGCGTAAATATCCACGTTGATCAAGTAAGTTTTATTATCTACAGCAGATTTACTTTTACGAGATATTGCTTCAGTAATTTCATAAGGAGACGAAAATAGTTAAGTTTTACAGGTTTAATTAATTAACTGTATTTTTCGTTTACGCATTACCCGTACCTACTGTGTTATAAACAACTTTTATTGTGGGACCAAACGAAAATTAGCGAAAATAAAATTAAGTACCTACCATCCATATATAAAAAAAAACGTGGAAATATATATTTTTTTTAAGTTATCGTTTTAACTTTTATCTTTTCCGTAACCTTCTAACAACCTCAACTTTCTTTTATAAAACATAATCTATCTTATTTTGCGGCGGGCAATAAAGATACTCAATGTAACAGCGTCTCTCTGCGATTAGATAGCTTTACTTGCTATTTGGCGGAATTCCGGATGGTGACACTTATTGGTTCTCTTTAGGAATTGTGTCGACACGAAAATCGACTGGTATAAATTTGAACCCTGTCAGTCAAAAAAACATAAAAACATTTCATTTTTGTTGGTGGTGGTATCAAATTGGTTTTAGGTGCTACACGAGTGTGGAAATTGTGACTACATTGTTGTATTGGGTACCTACCTGTTAAACAAATGTAAGTGGTGATAATAAATAAATAAATAAATTTTTACAGTTGATGGATGGCATAGCGAACAGTTGTCCCAACCTGGAACGTCTGGAACTGCGCTGGGATCCAGAAAACTTGCGTTTTAGCGACAAGAGTCAGAAGGCCATCGATATTCTGCGTGTCAAGTGCCTAAAACTGAAGTGCATGGTGCTCAGGTGAGTATTCTGAGATGAAAGGAGTAATGTTACATTCGTTTAATAATTTCAGCACCATTGCCTTAATAGCAGACTTCGTTTGCTAGATCAGTATCTTGTCTGTATTGTCAAACGGTACGTTCCCTAATTTTTTTAATATTGTACTCATTCAACTGAAAGACTACACAGTCGTTCATATTATAATCTTCTAGGTCACCCACGTATTTTTAATTCGGGTTTTAAGACGCAATCAATAGGATTTGGTAGTCTAATGCAACTTTTGCTTCCTGTGACATATCCACGGTAAAAAGGCCCTATTGCGTTTCACTTTAAATATGATTGAATTTAAAAACATTAGATATTTTCTCCTCAGTGACGGTCGTTACTACGAGATCGTGAAAGCTAACTTCGAGCGCGCGGACCGTACTACCGTCGTCCGCACTTCGACCAGCTGCCATGTTTCTAACTACTACCTTCTGTCCAACTACAAGGATCTTGTATTTAACTAAAGCGTTCGTGTTTGTACACCATGTCTTTATAATGTTATTGTTTTTAAAATAAATAAATGTCTCTTTATAGTATTTGTGTTGAATTGTTTGTTAAGTAGTGTAAGAGACGGTGGAAATAAAATTCTACTCTTACCAGCTAGGTGCTATTGTTTTTTCATTAGGCGTTCCGCAAGGTTATTGCCTAGGCTCCTTGCTAATTCAAGTTACTTAATTCTGTTAATTCGTTAAATCCAGGAACACAGAGAACAGGTATTATAATAGGTAGGTGTTGTAGTTTTCTAATTATAGCGGTAAGTGAGCATCCTGAATAAACCAAGGAACAGATAGTTTTAAAATTAAGTATAACTTTATTTGCGAGTTCAATGAATCTATACTTATCTTCATTGGGAGAGTTGAACAGGAAAGGCAAATATACAATGTATTTTTAGATTTCTTAGACAAACTTCTTGGTATGCTATAAAAATAGAATATTCATATAGGTAGCCTAGCCTTAAATTTAAGCAGCTTTTTATAATAATCTAGTGTCAGACATACCTACTTAAGCTGTTGACAGCTATTTGCTTTCTAGGTTGATTGAAAATGTCAAGAAAAAAATGAAAACCACGGACTATCTACCAAACAGCACAAATAACTGCGTTATAATTTAACATTTCAGTTTGTTACTCGCAATGGCTATCCATGTTACATTTTCTCGGGACTTTACCGGTAAAAAATTCTACCTAATCAAGACAAAATTTTGGCGAAAATATTCCAACCTGATTGGATGTTATATCGAGCCGGTTGGGGTTGAAACCCTAGGGCCATGGGGTCAGAGTGCCCACTTGGTATTTCGATTTATCGCCAAGCGGTTAATCGACTATTCACGTGACCAGAGGACTGGCTTATTTTTTGGCCAAAGAATCAGCATCGCCATACAACGTGGCAATGCTGCCAGCCTTTTGGGTACTGTTCCTGTTGACAGCGATGCGGACGAATTTTTGATGCACTATGATTTTTTTTTTCATATACTTGTATGAGGGGCCCGTGGCTAAATAACAGCCGCACAGATCGATCGATCAGGTTAAGCTACGCTTGCCACGGTTGCTCTGAGGATGGGTGACCATCTTTACATACCGAGACCCCTCCGTGCCTCGGAAAGTACGCTAAGCTATTGGTCCCGGCTGCCATTCATGGATCTTGGACAATCGTTACGTGTAGTCAGAAGCCCGAAAGTCTGACAACGATACCAAGAGGTATCGTGGATATCAGATAGGCAGTCGCTCCATGTAAACTACTGGTATTTAGCTGCATCCGGTTACACTGTAAGCCGACCCCAACATAGTTGGGCAAAGGCTAGGCAGATGATGATGATACATGTAGGTAGGTACATGTATACGAAGTACATTATTATTATTTTAAAGTCTGTTAGCTTACCTATATTATGTAAATATTTTCGAATTTGTGAAATTGTTAGCACAAAGCCTAATATAACTAGGTACAGGACAAGTGAAGTCAATGAAATTCCTCCTACACCAAGACAGGTGATCTTCTACGGAACATATTTAGGCAGGTTTCTCGATACCTACGATTGTAGATCTTGACTCAAGTGTTGTCTCCATATACCTACAGTGGTGATAAGAACAGGAATTCACGAGGAAATATGGTGAGGACGGAAATATTACAAAAAGAAAACAAAGTGAGCCTCTACGATTTTAACAGCTGGTTGTCGCGAAAACAGTTGAAAAACCCCATTTACAAGATGTAAGTTTCTTGCCTGTGGCATCAAATTGCAAGCAAACTTGCATCGTCTGAACACTACAGACGGTGAAACATTTATTGTTGCTTAAACTTAATGTTATGCCACCGGCAATTAAAATATCGCATGGTCTAAAATCAGACTGAAGATAAATAAATATTCAATAATGCAAATTCAATATATAACAATTTAACTGTGGAAAGTGATAAAGTTCGACAAGGTCAACGACTTCGGTTAGAGGTCAACCGTTGACTCCTGTGTTTTGATTTTTTATCATTCCAACTATTGACGTTTTTGTACTCGTTTATTTAATAGTCTGATAGCCAAGTTAACCGGACCAAGATTAAATAGTAATTGTTTTTAATTGACATTGGTGGGTAGTTTTTTTTTTTATTGACAACCTTTGACATGAAATGGTTTTCTTCTAAGACACTTTTAAAAGTCAATTTTGAAGGACTGGCACGATTGGCTGACGCTATTTACAGATGCTTCTAAGTTGACCGATGATAGTAATGTCGGATCAGCTGTGTGGATCCTAAAATACAAAATTATTCTTAATTTTCGTAGTCCTACTTTTGGCACTATATTCACAGGGGAAGCAATAGCTCTTTTGGAAGCAGTCTCCTACATTGAATCACATGGACTCAACAAAAGCCTTATTCTCTCGGACTCTCTTAGCTGTCTACAGGATTTAATAAAATCGCCTTTTCGCTCTCGTCACAATTTTCCCCTTATCCTAAAGATAAAACAACTCCTGTATAGATGTCACTGCTTAGGCATAGATTGCACTGGCTTGGATCCCCAGTCACTCTGGAATTGTAGATAATGAGAATGCGGATTCTATTGCCAAGCTGGCTACTCGGAATGGGATCGAATCTCATCCGTCTTGTTATCCCCGAGATCTGCACTGTCTTGTTAAACCCGAGATGATGAAGAATTGGAATGAGCATTGGCAGAAAACTCGAATATTGAAGGGAAGATTTTATGGCTCTATCGAACCATTCATACCATCTAAATGTTGGTTCAGCAAACTAAAATTTTCTAGTAAAATAGCCACCTCTGTCATAATTAGACTCCGACTTGGGTTCGTTTGCATACCAGTTTTTTTGGCCAAAATCCGCGTGAGGGACTCTTCTTTGTGAGCGGCCTGGAAGAGGGTACTCTGGAACACTTGTTTTTTTCCTGTCCTCGTTTAACCACTCCCCTTTACGACATACTCCCTTCTGATGTTCCCCGCCCAATTAACATTCCTTTCCTATTATCTTTAGCCCATACTCCTGCAGTTAAAATCCTTTATAAATTCATTAGCATCAATAAAATCCAGCTATAGTTGATATTTCTATTTAGTTATTGTATACAAGTTACTGAATGTTCTAACATTTATTTTGTGATGTTTTACATCTACTAATCAAAATATTTTGTCCTTTTTTAGCATGGGGGTTCCATGGATGCCAAGCTACAAACACTGATCAATAGTTGCGTAACAGTTTACGATCATTATTTTCTCATACCTTGACACTGGCAAAATCATCGAACATTACCGATGGAGCCAGAACCTTTAAAAAAACAGAATAGAAGTCAATTTTGTGAAGGCACCAGCATTTCCTAGCTAACTCCTCGTAGTGAGGACTGGCGGTCAAAATGTTTTACCCACTAGCTTAGGCTATCTACAGCAAATTACAAATGTGAAGTAGTTTCAGGATCATAGGGGAAAACTGAACAGTTTTCTGTATCGCTTCCCACGGAAGAACGATAATGATGAGAAATGGGAGGACTTGACCACGGAGAAAGGAAGGAATGGTCCACATGAAAGATATTTTCGCATGAATGGCGGGAAAAGGATGCAGCGGAAGGATCCAGAAAGGGATCTGGGCGACAATGCCAGCAGGATGTCGTGAAACAAAAGCGATTTCACACACTCATCGACATTTAATGCAGTAACCGAGACTTCGTAAAATCTATATTATATGCAGATAAACAAATAACATCCTTACATGAGTAGTCGTTCAAACCAACAGTTGTCCATAATATCATCATCGAGTCGTACCTTGTACAAATAGAAAAAACACACTTACTACTAAAATAATAGTTTATTTACAGTATTATGGGAAAAATTACTATTTTTATATTTTTTCATTTAAGTTACTTCCAAATATTATAAGCTATTTCTAAATACCTTAACTATTTACAAATAGCTTCATGTTTTTCGTCTAATATTTTCAAACACATTTCCAATATTAGGATTTTTATCGAGTACTTGCAATTTCAAAGTGGAACGTGTACATTACAGGAGACATCGACAAAACTAAGCATCGAGTAACCACTAAGCTTATACTAAGTAACCTCACACAGCATTATTGAGAAAAAAAAAACATGCATCACAAGACAAAATTTAAACTTTAAATCACAGGTATATCGATCTGATTTAAAATATAAAAAAAAAAAACAATAACTTACTATACAAATCGAAAAAATACCACTCAAATTAGTCGGTTTCCAAATTGATACTGAGTTTAATCTAAGTGGTACGCGTGGTCGCCTAGTCGTGAGCGAGTCATCTGACGCCCTCGCCTAGTAAGAGTTCGGGGTCCTCTTCGAGCAGCAGGTTCTGGTTGTTAGTGTTGTCCTCATTGCCCTCATTCTCTTTGTTACCATCCGTCTCTATTTTGTACAGTATGTCGTGACACAGAGGACACCTGTCTTGAACGTACAACCACTTCCGCAAACAGACACCGTGAAAGTAGTGGTTGCAGCGAGTGATCTTAGCGGAGTGCATTTCTTGATAACATATCGCGCATACGTCGTCTAATCTATCCAACTGGTCCACCGAGGCTTCTCGTAACGAGTTGATCTTATTGACAGCAGTGCGTCGTTTCATGAACACGGACCAGCCGGCGCGAGCCTCGCACCAGATGTTGAAGTAGGCGTGGATGCACATCATGACCGCGCGAATAGCTCCCCCAGACTCGAACAACAAGATCCACGCACCGTTGAAGAACAAGAATATACCGAAGCAAAACTCTATAGTGTTCCCGAATGCTCGGATGTAATACACATAGTCATCGAGCTGCTCCCAAAATGTACTTCGGTACGCGTCAGTTAAAAATAGTGAGTATATCATAAGGCTAACGATCACTTTGACTATAACCTCTATGCTGAATGCGCTCACAGCTAATAGCCACGTGGAAATCGTGTGCTGCGACCACAAATACACAAGTAAAGAGATCGGGAACATTATTAGGAAGCCACACACTCCCAGAGCTCTGACGTGTCTGTGTGTGCTTGGATTGTGCGATGCGCTCAAAGACATCAGCATAGGGTTCACAATGTTGTGCAAAAAGTGCAAGAGAGCTGTGAACAGCAAGCAGAAGTTCCTGCACAGTCGTATGAACCTCTTCTCAGGATTTAATGATGTTAATCCTGTCTGTAACGCAAGTATGTAGAATAGGATGGCCGAAACTGTTCCTATACTTTTATCTTCTTCTTCGTCCGTTAACAGAATCCATTGGAAGAAATTACCGATATAGTGGCAAAAGAATGAGATCACAGAAGTCATGCCGAGCACGGCAGTTATTGTCTCGCATCCAGTTACTAGCAGCGATTTGGTCATCGAAGCTAGCGACTGAACAGCTAACAAAGTAGAAACTTTCAGGCCCTCTTCGGCCTCTTCGTCGTAGTTGTCCACGAGGAGCATCAGGGCGTGTTCAGCGACACGCAACACCCAGAAAACTCGCAACACGCACGGAACATTCAACCGCATCCATTCTGTTTCCACGAGTGCTGACAGTCCGTAGTTACTAACAAATAACCGGCCGTGCTGGTAGCCCGCGTACACCACCTGTATCACATTGTACGCTGACGACCATAGCACGTACTTCACTAACAAGAGCGGCAACAGCGTGGAGAACACCGGCGAGTGGTGCAGGAGGTTCGGAGGAACTGGCAACATCGCTAGGAACGAGGGTGCCATGAAGCTGATTGGTAGAAGCTTCTGTATCGTCGAATGTCGGGGTCCGAGGTGGACATACTTGAATATAATAGCCAACAAGAACTGTATGGCGTAGTTTTGTATGACCAAAATACCTGGTCCATCGACGTCGATGAGATTTTTAACGTTTAAATTTAATATATCTTCTAAGATGCTGGTGGAATGGTGAGGTGAGTTATCGACTAGCGTTAGGGCCTGCACCTGTTTGATGGCCGAAACATTGGTCCAATAGGACACGAAGACTAGGCCGACAGACGTCAGGTAGAGATACACGATGATTAGGTGCTTCGTATACAGTACGAATATGCAGAGCGCTGACATACATCCTGGAAAAGAAGAAAAGACACATATTAATACTTGGAAAACTAGAACTATGACAAGAGGGAAGATTTTTTCATTAAAGACACGTCCTGACCTATCAAGATCTTAAGACCTTAATTATCGTCAAGTAATTATCTTGTCATGGTGACTATTTATGACACGTAGGATTCATCAAACATTCTAAAACAATGACAACAATAAAATACATTATTATAATACACATTACAAAGACATTCGATTTAGGCATCATTTTAATGATCAAGTTAATTTTTAATAATTCTATTAATAGCATGCTCCGTCCCGCTACCACTACTTTTGAGGTCATTATCATATAAATCCACTTAAATATTGTAAATTCTACAAATTTCGTGTATGTATTGTATGATTTTAAAACTACCAAGTCATAAGTGGCAGTCGAACATCGTTTTTTATAATAATTTCTGGTCATTATCTCACTAGGAAGTGTCTTAGCGCGAATTTTACCAACGAAACTGAATGCGACCAGCCGGTCGATTCTGTAAAAATCACACCGTGATAACTTAGGTGAAGTGAGCGTGAAGTGAGCTATCAATAGGGGTAATCCCTAACATCAGGTGGAGCGACAGCTCACTTCACCTAAGTTTTCACGGTGAATTTTTACAGAATAGCACTACAGATGCATTATGACAGTTTAATGCCATCATGAAACCAGTGTAAGGGAGAAACGGAGATATACATGACCGATAGCACCATCCCTTTTTCGCACTGGAATTATGATAGCACAAAACTTCGTAATACTGGGCAGTATTAGATTAGAAGTCCTTTTGGATGTGCCTCAAGTAAAGGTAGACTTCATAATCAGCCTATAATGTTCCCACTGCTGGGACACAGGCCTCCTCTCGATGAGAGGGTGAGGACCATAATCCAGCACGCGGGTTGGTAGACGTCTTCGATTTTTTTGTTCTAGCCGATTTCCTCAAGATGTTTTCCTTCAGCGTTTTGAGAGTGGTGATAAAATAATTTACACAAAGTTAAGCGTCTGTCTGGGTTCGAACCTAAGATCTACAACTCACGGCCGTTACACCTGGGTCACCACTGCTGACACATATCGCATATCACCACAACATTTACTTAAGAAAAGGATAATTCATGAGTCTGTCTTTTGTATTATAAAGGCAGAATGTTATAATTTTTGTCTCATCGTGGATCGTCGTTTGGCAGTGACACAGTTTGGTGTTTCTCAATTTGATGTGTTAATGACTGCATTATATAAACTTCGAGGTCAAGGTAAGTAATGGAACGTTAACTTTTTGTTATAGTCCCGAGTTTCATACAAACGAATACGTGTTTTGCGAATTTGATCTTTGTTATCTACTAGACTTTGCACTGACAGGTGTCGAGAACGCATTCTGACGACGACGGCCGGACTGTAACGTTTTAAGAGAGTCGTCTGAAACCAGTTCTAAAAAAGTTCTCAATAATATTTTTTGTTACTAAAATTGCTTTGAATTGCCAACTAGTTCAAGGGTTAATCGCCAAAAATATTTACGAATCACAAAAAAAGTATCGGACTGCGAACCACTGCAAAAAAAAAACCTTCTAAGGAACATTACGAATCTTAATAACTCTGTGTTCAATTGGGATGTTTCAAACCCCAAGGTTACCAGTTTGGGGAAGTCATAATTTTCTTCTTGGCCTTGTTCCATGTAACTCGGGGTTGACGCAACACGCTTTTTTCTGCCATTCTCCCCTGTCAACCGTCACGCTATCACCAGTTTGGCGAAAGCAGGAAGATAAAATAAAATACGTGACACTATTATTGTAGACCAGTCTGCGGTTAACATAATTCAGAGCTACACCAAATTACGCTTCTTTATCGAACAGCTATTTTCATCTACTCATCTATTTTTATCTTTATTGCTTTGTAAATACAAATAAATACAAGTAAATCCAGTTCCGATTGCTTATTTCGGAGCTCGAAATAGATTGCTTATTCATTATTTATAAGTATAGTATCGCTACAAGTTTATGGGGAACCATAAATTAACGGCACACATGTGTAAAATGGTATCGAAATTGTGCAGAGAAAACATACCCACAAAACAGCAATGCTATCTGCTGTATGCGGTTTTGTGTGCTACATTTTTACAGTACAGTCGAAAATGAAATAAAACGGGAATCGTTCAACGGCATCGCGGATGCATGGCGGACCCAGGTGAAGGCGGTAGGACAAGCTTGATAATTCAGATAGGAAAGGGTATCACGAGTACCACAAGGAGTCGAAGTGTGGAAAAGCAAGGAGAATAATTATTTGCCTTGCTTTTCCTTGCTTTGGAACAACTGACAAAAAAAAAAGCAAATCAATCCAAGAGAGCGAATTGAGAAGTGTGATGTAAGTAATTATAAATCACTACATAGTATAAAACAAAGTCGCTTTCTCTGTCCCTATGAACGCTTAGATCTTTAAAACTACGCAACGGATTTTGATGCGGTTTTTTTTAATAGATAGAGTGATTCAAGAGGAAGGTTTATATATATAATACATGCATGCATGTGATGTCGTAAATAAACACATTTTTTTGCGCTTACTTTTCAAACGCTGGCTGAACCCTACGAGATAGGTCAAAATAATGTACTACAGTATTGTACACCTTAAAAAGGTCTACAAAAAAGTCCGCATTGGTATATGTCTATCTCTTAGGGATAACCCACAATAATCATTTTTTATCCTTTACTTTTTACGAGAAATAATGGCTTATTTACGAAGCGATTTTAAACAATACAGCATTAATCCTTATCCAATTAAGTACTTTAAATACATTCTGCATTTAATATAGATAAATGTGGCCCTTTACAGCATGTAATTTAAATGAATATTTTCGAAGATATTACAGACTAGCTGCGCCCCGCGGTTTCACCCGCGTAAGTTTTGATCCCGTGGGAATATCGGGACAAAAAGTATCATATGTGTTATTCTGATGTATAAACTATATTACTGTAAAGTTTCATCAAAACCTGATCAGTAGTTTTTGCTTGAAAGAGTAACAAACATCCATCCATCCATCCTCACAAACTTTCGCGTTTATAATATTAGCAGGATATTAGTAGGAAGTAGGATTTAAAATGCAGGGACATAGCGGTTGCTGCGGTACCGGCCGCGGCGGCGCGTGCTGGCATTCTTGAAATACCTGTACTTAGTATCAGTATTGCACCCGTGCGAAGCCGGGGCGGGTCGCTAGTTTACATATAAAAGAGAGAAAAAAAACGTAAAAGTGAAAGCGTTTCGATACCGAAATATCTTATATGTTTACTAGTTTACTGAATCAATGTTCAACTTACAAAACGGGTTAACTTAAACGGATGTGGTAAGTGATAAACGCTCTTTGCGATTTTTTCTTTATTTTAAAAGAGATTTTATTACAATTTCTGCTACATTTTAATAAATTATGGATTTTAATACTAAACATAATCTATTTCATTACAAAACGATTTCTAACTTCAAAGCCAGGTTTAAACTTTTTTTGAGCGAGAAAATAGTTGATAGCTAGTTTTGTTTTGTTTGATAGTTAACTTCCTCGTCAGCAGTGGAACAGGTGCTTTAGCCCTTTGTACTTCTTAGCGTGTCTATGGCAATCTAAATGGACTCGGCCCTGAATTCGGCTACGTGTTTGGTGCCATCACTAGCGTCTATCAGTTCCTGTAACATGCAGCTGACATGACACGCAGGACACGATATTAAGTGTCCCATCGTTTGGAACAGCATCCCATTTACACTCCAAGGCGGAGTCGTCTATGAATCTCCACCTAACCTGGTTTTGCTTGCTTCAGCCAACCTGGGTCCGGAGTCTGTTTAAAGACTTCCAGGTTACCCAAGGCAACTCTTGTCCAGGCGGGAGATCTTCAGCGGGTGGAACGAATATCCCATTGAAGGACATTGAAGGAGGCACAATAGAAGTTATATTGTTATTATGTCGAGGCATTTAGAATCCCGCAAAGTGTTAAGTTAGAACATGATTTGTAGAAACATAAACCTGTCTTAGCTGTCAGGTAGTCTGGTAATAAGGCCGATTGTATCCCCATATGAAAGAATATAATAATCTTTTGTAAGGAGCATATAAAAATATGAAATATAGTTAGTACTTCAGGTAGCCCGCGAAAATTCGAATTTTCTTACGTTTTTTGCAATTTACAATTGTGTATTAGGTTGAATGTTGATCAAAATTTGATTCGCGGCCGTAAGAAGTATGTGTTTACATAATTATAATCATTAAAGTCATCAATACGATTATACGACTCTTTAAGACCATGTAATCCTAACTACGACAATTCCATGATGTTAGGATTACCTGGTTTTAAAGAGTTGTATTGATGACTTTAATGATTATAATTATGTAAATACATCCTTGTTACAGCCGCGAATCAAATTTGAATCACCATATAACCTAATACTGACTTGCAAATTGCAAAAAAAACGTAAGAAAATTTGGATTTCGCGGGCTACCTTGAGCATCCACCTTAAAGAAAGAATTCAAGGGCCTTGAAAAACAACGACCTTGAAGAGTAGGGGAGCAAAGAAACGATGGATGGGACTGTGTGAATGATGGTATGGTTAGAAAGGGTGTGACTACCGAGACGACGACTAATTGAGAAGTATGGAATAAAAAGACATTTTAAGCCGACCATAAACAAATTGGGATAAGGGCACGAAAATTATGAAAAAGTAACGAACAAGTAGAATGTCGAATCTTCCAAATGGATCCTGAACCATTACCACAGACAACAAAGTTATTAACAAATAAATAGTTGGTCTTAATATCGTTTGAGGTCTAATAATAAGTCGAAGGCAGCTTGAAGTCTCGGACATTAGACGCAAAAACTATGTACCGTAACATTACGTTGTAAGATGAACCGTTACTTTGAGCTCATGATAACTCAAAAAAATATAATTACAGAAAGACCACTACATTATCAGCATGGTAGATGAATGAGGTGTAATTGAACTAATTGTACGCCGACGAATGCGTCATTTTTATTTAAATCTAAATTCCATGGCCTGTTTTTTTTCCATCGCCATATTATCACAACTACCCCGAGCCTCGGAAAGCACGTTAAGCCGTTGGTCCCGGCTGTCATTCGTGGATCTTTGAGAGTCGTTACGGGTAGTCAGAAGCCCGAAAGTCTGGCAACCAGTATTACCAAGAGGTATCGTATTACCCAGTAACTGGGTTGTGGAGGTCAGATAGGCAGCCGCTCTATGTAAAACACTGGTATTCAGCTGCATCCGGTTAGACTGGAAGCCAACACCAACATAGTTGGGAAAAGGCTAGGCTGATGATTATCACTATTATCTATAGTATTCCACTGCGACATATTATTAGGTCTCACCTACGCACTTACGCAGGGTCGCATATAGGTATGTGCTAATACTGCTGTGAGGAGGCACACAAATCTTGCATGGCGTAAGTTGAGTTATCTGCGTGACTGGCATTTAAACCTGGAAGTCTTTAAACAGACTCCGGACCCAGGTTGGCAGAGGCAAGTAAAACCTGTTCAGGTGGAGATTCGTAGACGACTCCGCCTTGGAGTGTAAATGTAGTGCTGTTCCACAGACGATGGGACTGTCTATCGTGTCCTGCGTGTCCTGTCAGCTGCACGTTACAGGAACTGATGGACGCTGGTGATGGCGCCAAACAGGTAGCCGAATTCTGGGCCGAGTCCATTTAGATTGCTACACGCTAAGAAGAATAAGAAGATTTATAAAACATCCCGACATCAACCAAAAGCAGGGTTGCAGCTGAAAATCAGCGTCAGGTGTTACACCTTGTGTTGTCATCAGACATTATGGTGAGCTGAGGCTCTTTTGGCATTAAAATGTTTGTTTTTTTATAGTTTTAAGATGTATTTATATTGCTGTAATGCCAATAAACGTATTTTTCTTTCTTTCTAACCGTCGCGGTCGGGCAGTGACCCACCAGACACAACACTCGTCTGGTCGGAAGATCCATCCTTTTTTATGGAGGATGAAGAACTCTCCAACCTGTTCCTTATAACTCTGTGTTGCCAATGTTGATGCGGCTGCAGTTTCCAGGGTATTTTAATCATGGTAAGTGTTTTATCGAGAGGTAAACTATACATGTTTGAGTCTTCTGTATTTTACTGTTTTGTGCTTGTACGCCATCATGGCTGTTGAATGTTGACTTACTTTTTGTGGCCAGTTTTTATAAGTCGGTGTCGTTGGGTTCGTATTTTCGCCACCGACTTCCGAAATTAAAGTTATTTATCAGTTTGTAGTGTATTTTTTGGAAGTCGGTTGTTTTTTTTTTTTTTTTTTGTAAAAAGTTTTTATTTTGTGGCAAAAACACGTATTATTGAAGCTAACTCAAAAACTACCCAAGCAAAGTTAATGTTTATATGGGACCACTCCTGAGGCTTACAATACCTATCCATTAAAAAAATATTTTTTGAAATCGATTTACACACACGCTGGAGATATCGCGACATAAAAAAAATATGCAGTCGAATTGAAAACCTCCTCCTTTTTTGAAGTCGGTTAAAAAACACAGCTATTTTATAGAAAAGTACAGACGCCAGCAGGTCAACCTACCCCAATCTGTCAAATTTCTTTGATAGATTTTCAACTTTAGCACGAAGAAATAAGGTTCATATTCAATTGGGAAAATGTGACAGATTGGGGTAGCTTGATGTGCTGGCCTCTGTACAATACTTACCTTGGACAAAATGTATGGAACAGTTTTCTTTTTTAATAACCGATGGAAAATTTGAACGCGGGGGTGGGGGGTTTCAGATTCAAGAACTGAATCCATGATAACAGATTGCGCGTCGACGTCCCTGTGTCACCGAATTATTCTGTTGGGTCATTTTATGATTAGGTAGTGAGCTAGTGGCATCACTTTAGATAAAATATAATAAATAGCATTCGAGAAAGATATTCAGTTGCTTAAACTTGAACTCGATGTGACTCATCAAAGACTTTATGCCCTCCAGCTAATACAAATTCGTCAGTGTACTCTCGCGCACATCGCGGTCATCGATCTTTAGCTCTGTGCAATACAAATACTGTACTTAATGTTCTCAAACAAACAATCTTGGCAGTTTGTTATTCTTAATGGTTTAAAAGTCTCGAAGCAAAATGCGCTAAGTAAACGCTGTCCGTAGGCGTGCCTAATTCTATACAGTCTTATTACAAAACGAGTTCTTACTGTAGGACTGGCCTAAAACTTCGAGCCCGTTTATACTGTATTTTTAACTATATTCGACATTTAATGCAAAATTGACTTGGATTTAACGTCAGTTTTTGTAATAAGAACTTTAAATTTGTCGAACTAAAGCTCCTTCAAAAGGCGCGACACGTGAAACGAATCGCGAGCGCGGAGCGGTGCCTTTGTGTCGCGTGCGATTCGCGTCGCGTGTCGCCCCTGTCTCGATGGTTTAAACCTGAGTCTAAAGATAAACCTTGTTTTGTAATAATGCCTTATAGCTTTTACCACAAAAACTGCGGTTGGACGTACCTTAAATAGGAGTAACACGTTTAGAAGTCTGGAAATTACGCTAGACGCGGTTGAACTTTTCAGAAAAAACTAGACGAACTTGGTGCAAAAAAATGAAGTGGCGTAAAAGGAAGCTTGTGCTTTGCAGTTACTTGAAAATGATGACGATGCTAAGGGAGGGCGTCAACGAGCAACTTTTGTCTCCTCAACTAATTTGTCACTCACAGCAAGTCTACGGGTTATGTATGTATGAAAGTGAGCGCATATAGCGACGCGACAGCCGGGAGACTTTTTATCCGCGGGTTTGGAGACAGGCTGGCGACGCAACTGTCGTACTTACGTCTATTATTTGCTATGCATGTGCGCCTACGGCGACAAAATATGTTGATGAACGCGGCAAAATTTTACGAAAAAGTAGCGATGTTGTCGCTCCCGTGTGCGCCTATTTTTCTTTCTTTCTTTTAATTAGACAAATTAAATTATTTACCAAAATGCCGTATTACACTTGAAACTAGATCGATTATGCGGGTAGTAATTAGATGACGTCACTCATTGTCTAACAGGGCGATATCGATCGATAAGTTTGTGAACGCAATAGCCAATCTAGAAACTAAACGACTGTAGCGCAAATACTACAGTATAGGCCACAGCCTATACTGTAGAACACACGTGTCCTACACACATGTAGGACACGTCATACGGAGGTAACGGAGGGGACGCGGCAGAAACTAGTAAAGGTGAATTTCCACGCCCTAGGAAGCATTTTATGCACTGGCATAAAAATGTAAATTAATGATTCGCTTGTTGACTTTAACATACAAATAGCAATATCTCTAAAACTGCGGGGTAATAGCGAAACACACAAATAGTAGGAATATCTTTCGTTTTGACAGTCCAACAACATACATTGCCTTATTTATGCTGTAGAACAGACGAATTTTTCGAACATATGAAGCAATGGATTAACAATATCTTTAAAATTTTGATTGATATTGGCCCCGATTCTGTTGTTCACAAACTAAATTAAATTTAAGTTCAGTGCATCTTTTTCTTTCTATTTCATTATCAAAAGGATAGAAGATAAATATTAGTTTAGTCCTGTCAAATTAGATAAACCATAGACAAGCTATGGCCCGTTCAGATTTAATCAAAATCAAAATATTTTATTTCACATAAGCCTACAAGGGCACTTATGAAACGTCAGAAGCTAGGTGCACGGTTCCAATTGGTCGTTTCCTATGGAGAAGAATCGGCAAGAAACTCCACGGTTACTCTTTTAAAAATAATTGGCTTTTACAATGTTTTCTAATTACAGTAGGAATGGGAGGACAGCATAGGCCTGTCAACAATTACCAAGTACTTTATAAAATAAAAAATCAGCATGCTACAGGCGATATTGTCCCAAAATTTCAACCGAATTGGCCTAACGGCTTTTTCATAGCATTTTGTGCGAGGTCCCCTATTGCAATTTAATTTTTCTTTTCGGACAGTTTTGCGGAGAGTAAATCCCAGGGTGTTCGATTCGCTCCACTGTAAAGTTTCAAAACGCTCTCCATTTCATTATTTTTCTTAATAAGTAGAGCTGTTATGTCTTAAACATTTTACTGTTGGATATCAAGTCGTTTTAAAACATAGAACAGGGGGCCTACCACGAGTCGTTCCACTAAAATCCCCTAGACCAGTCCCCCAGGGGACTACACAGCACTCAATGTTCCACTACGATCCCCTATGGGATCACATAAAACTGTAATTTCCTTTTGAATCCCCTAATTATATGAGAACCTTGAACCAGTCGGTCATTTTCTAGAAATGATGAAGTAAATAATAATGCAGGGATAACCGACTTGCAATTTTTCAGTTAAGTAATTAAGTAGAATTACAACTTTTAATTTTGTAAGTAGAAAAGTTATTAGTATTATTTTTTATATATTTTGCATTTATAACGTTAAATATACTTAAATAAGTTAAACGTTGAAAAAAATCTAACGCCTTACCACGGACTCGAACCCACCTCTTTCACTAACTAGGTGAACGCGATTCCAACTACGCCACCGAGATGCTGCACTGATCGAACCTGCGAAATACTTTAAAGCTTCTGGTACTTTTTTTAAAACATCTAACTCATTGTAGAAAAGTTAATTTACGTCATTGTTATCGCCTCTGTAGACAGATTTTTAATTATATATATTACGTATTGTTATTTTGTAAGTGGATTTTTTATTTAGAAGGGACTATAAAGGAATAGTACTTATTAGTACTTATAGAATCCCCAGCATAGGGGATCGTAGTGGAACATTGAGTGCTGTGTAGTCCCCTGGGGGACTGGTCTAGGGGATTTTAGTGAAACGTACCGAACGTACCGCCTACCACCACCTATTATAGCAGTATTATTTTAATTTTAATCTTACTTCAGTGTGGGAAAGAGATAGAGCTGCATGTCCTGTATTGCTCCATCTCTTTCCCACACTGAAGTAAGATTAAAATAATACTGCTATAAGAGGTGGTGGTAGGCCCCCTGATCGTTTTAGTCGAAGTCAAAAACTCCTAAAATACCAGCCAAAACAGACACTTTCAGCTGCATGGAAACAAACCTTAAACCGTTTCACCAACTGCACTTTGTCTATAGATTTACCTAAGTATACAATAAAATCATAACCCTCGCTTTTTGCTTCGCCGTAGTCGGATAAAAAGGGGTGATATATTGATCGCTTGCAAGTTCGCAATGTGTCTGCTCTGACGTAAGGGGACCAGTCTCATTAGTATTCGCGGAAACTTAACTATAAGTTTCATAAAAGGCGGGATTTTGACAGCTGTACCTTGATGGCGATTTTATTACAATCAGTAATTTCTTCCTTTTTTTTGCCCTTAATGTCCCACAGCTGGGCAAAGGCCTCCCTACTCTCTTTCCACCTCTCTTTGACCAGAGCTGCCAAGGACAAATACACGCCATTTATTGGTATTCAAAAGTTCTTGAGACAAAATGTGGTTTAGGAATTCTTTTTAATTCAAATCATAAATTCAAAAATTATTTTTTTTTCGGGCCACAGTGATAGTATAACAAAACAACTTATACTTATTCTAGTGTTAGCAATACTTATACAAAGTGTTAAAAAAACGACAAACTTTAATAGGTGCTTTAGACCATCGAACTGAACAACTTTCACTATGGGACCAACTCTGAAATCACGAAAAAAAATCTGCTGTTTAATACGTTTGGTTAAGTAGGTATTGGACTTTTGTATTAAAAAACTGTTTCTTTCGTGATTTCAAAGTTGGTCCCATGGTGAAAGTTGTTCAGTTCGATGGTCTAAAGCACCTCTTAAAGTTTGTAGGGTTAATTTTTTAACACCATAAAATACACACATCAAAAGTGTCTAGGGATCAACATATATTTTTGCAATAACTTTTCTCCTGATTGATATTAATTAAAATTTTCTTTAAGGATTCATCAAATAAAGTGTTTTCGTTTGTCACAGTAACGATAAACCAAGTCACCTTTGCATTAATAAAGAAATTTGCCATTTTCCTAATAAAGGGATTTTTGACATTTGAACCACTAACACAAAAGTTCGAAAAAAAGACTGAAATAACAGTTTTCTCTAAAATTTTATTGGGTAACTTAAACAATTAATAATCCGTGTTTCTACCGCGAACACTAACAACACAAGAACATCGGTTTGGCATACTCAAAATGAGTTCATCCAAATCACGCTGTGGAATGGCCGCCCATGTTCGTTGCAACAATAAAAAAAGGTCTTCTTGCGACTGGATACCCTCCATATTCGGCAGAGCTCTTCTCTGTAGCATATCCCATGCATGCTCAATCGGGTTCAAGTCTGGCGACTGGGCAGGCCAGGGCAGGACATTGATGTTAGCTGCGGCGAGAGTCTGTCTTACAACTCTTGCGGTGTGCGGTCGTGCATTATCATGCATTAACTGAAATAAGGGACCGATTTGCACTTGTAGAGGAACGATGACGTCTGATACAATCGTCTCAGCATAAATTTGAGCGTTGAGGTTGCCTCTGATCCAAATCAACTCAGTTCTTCCGCCGATCCAAATACCCGCCCATACCATGATGGTTCCACCACTATAAGGATGGACTTCCTGGCAGGATTTTAATCGCTGTTGGCGTCCAGGGGTTCTCCAGTGTCGTATACGTCTTGTATCCGGTCTCATACCAAAACGAGACTCATCAGAAAAGCACACGAAACGCCATTGTTCTTCTGCCCAATTTCTGTGTTCAAGAGCCCATTGATATCGAATCCTACGATTGTGCATTGCTATAGGTGGTACCCGTAGCGGTCTTCGGGAATGAAGGTTCACTTCATGCAAGCGGTTTCTGACTGTTTGGTCGCTAATTAAGTTCCCTGAAGAGTGATGAAGCCTCACGGCTAACATCATGGCGGTTATTGTTGGAGCTCTTCGAGTTAAGATTTGAATGTATCGGTCTTGTCTCCGTGTGGTGCAGCGATACCGTCCTCCATGGCGCTCAGCCACGGTACCAGTGCTTCGGTAACGTGTCCAAAGTCGACTGATAACACTCTGACTTGTATTCAGAGCTAAAGCCACAGTACGTTGCCGGGAACCAGCTTCTATCATTCCCACGGCTCTGAGCATTTCTTCCCTGCTTAAATGACGTCGCCGCTCCATAATAACGTTGGTTTTAATCAGTAGTAGGGAAACAGTAGCACTAATAATGTCTTCAATGCGTTGTATGTTTTTATAGGGAAAATATTGACAGCTGATTTTCATCTTTTACTCGAATTTGATTCACAGTTCCTGATTCAAATTATGAAATGCACCAAAAAGGATCCATATAAATTTATAAAATCATAAATTTATTACAAAGCCACATCTCAATCTCAAGAAATCCGCATAAAAATGCTTGATCCCTAGACACTTTTGATGTGTGTAGGTACTTAAAATAATGCACTACTACCAAACAAGAAAGCTTGTCAACCTCAGCATAAAATGCCTAAAATGATGTTCTTAGTATCGTGTCAATGGCGTGAAAAGTTTTCGGTCTAGCAGAGCCTAGCGGTCTAGCGATTTTGTGGCTTATTAGTCGATTCGCATGAATTCACTCGCCCGGAATTTATGAATTGGCACATTTTGAATATTATGCAATGAAGTTAAGAAAAAAGTACACGTTTTATAATATTTAACTCTTATCATTTTTCTGAACCTTTTTTCTATCCTTTATTGCATACAATTCAAAATGTGTCAATTCTTGCGAGTCACCTATAGAAACACTTTTTTTACAAAATAAACAACCGACTTCCAAAAAAATACAACAAAGTGAAAAAAAAACTTTAATTTCGGAAGTCGGTGTAAAGTTAAGTTTCACTTTGTTGTGATTTTTTGGAAGACGGTTTTTTGTTTTAAAAAAGTTTTATTTTTCACTTTTTAGCTGTACATACCCACCTCACTCAAATTTAATTAACACTAGTGCATTGAAGAATTGAAGACACCGAGTAGAAGAATCATCAAAATTCACATAGAAATGCCGGAGATACAGTACAAGACTTAATGATTTCCTAATGTATTATATACTAAAACTTTCCTGAAAGTATGTAGATCACATTAATGAAAGAATTGTCAAAATTGGTTCATTAGATTTTGAGAAAATCGCGGACATACAAACATACACACATACGGGTCAAATACAGAACCTCCTTATTTGAATTCGGTAAAAAAAAAAAATATTATTCAGAAGTGTCGATTCGCCCGTTTCGGGTGAATAAATTCGAGCGAATCGACTAATAACCCGTTTTTGTTATTGTTCACGCAAACTCCAATTTTATACAATTGTATAATGCTGAGTAAGCCTGAATAATTTCAGTTAGTTAACGCGTCTAGTCTGTCTGGCGACCGCCTGTTACAATGGCGTGGGATATCGTATATAATAATAATAATGTGGTAAATGCTTTATTATGTAGCCAAGTGAATTTTGCACCGTCATGAATGATTGCAGTACTAGAATGACAGAAATACAAGTCAGAAACAATTGTTATAGTCAACCAAAAGATGCGTCTTTCCATTTTCCATGGATCTGTATCTGAGTGTTATAATAAAATACCACTCGATATTCTTCAACTAAATGAGAAGAAATTTAAAACATGCATTAAACGCACACTATGTAGACAAGCATACTATAAGTTGGATGATTATATCGTAGATAAAAATGCTTGGCTAAATGCTGGTCCTGCTCCACAGACACTTGGGCTCACTAGTTAAAATTTCAATATTTGGAAGACATGCTTCCCTTTTTTTCTTTTCTTTTTTTTTAAGTGTTTCTGACATTCGAACTTAATGTGTATTTTTAATTCAATCAAGTTTTAATTGTTACTTTAATATCTTATACCTCTTTCTAGTAAAATTTTATTCATCTCGTAAATAAATTGGTAACTATAGTTTTGTATAATTTAGAAGCATTTTTTTTTAAATTTTGTAAATGTAAGAACCATGGATCCGTTCATTATAATTTTTTTATATTGACTTGAAAGAGCATGGCAGTTGAGAATGTGTCATGCTCACTTAAATGTCTCACTGATGGTGGCGCGTGTGTTGGATCATTCGGTTCCCTCCAAAATGGTTGAGCTGGATGGTGCTGATCCATGCGTCATGTTCGTGAACGGGCGCTGTCAGTTGAGACTGGTCATCTCTTAGCTGCCAGGGCTTCTTTTTAATCTTATAATTATTTTGAATTGTTTCTTCATAACATTGTTCTCACATATAGAAGCAACAAGAATACTGTACTCAGGATTTTGTAATATCTTAATTTAAAAGAGTGTCCTTGGAGTTTCTTGCCCGTTCTTCTCCAAGAGATCTACGTTTTGGAATGGGCAACTAGCTTCAACTTTCTGACTAACTGACCGACTAGTTAATTTTGACAATTCAAAAGTGCCTGGAAATGGTTTAATTGAAATAAATGCTTTGAGTTTGAGTTTTGAGTTTGAGTATGTACTTTTCTGAGCGCCAAGATTTTAAAAGCCTCTGTCATAGAAAGATGCTTGCTCCGAAAGTTTTTGTACAAGATGTCTAGACGAGATAAAATAAAGTTTATTTGGAACAACTTAAGTTTACAATTTACAAAGGAAAACGAAGATGGCCACAAAAGTAAATAAAATACTGTGGCGCAGTTATCAACGCCCAACTGAAAATAAGTACAAAGATAATGTTCGAAACTTTCCAAAAAAAGTTAATAATGTAAGCTGAGATGATAATCTCCGGTCGCCTAAAAGATGTATAGCCTATAGAGCAAATCTTTTAAGATAACAATGACATCACACAGGCTTCGGTCACGTTTGGTTAAGTCTACAGACTGTCATGGTCAAAATTGTAAAGTGTGAGTGCTATGATAACCTCGATCGATTTAAACGTAAAAATATGTAAACATTTACATTAGGTACGTACACGGTTCAAAGCAATAAATAAACACATTTAAACGTGAATAAATTCCGAGTTAAGATTGAGGAAAAAATGTAGTTAAACAAAGGAACTGAATCATTCATCATTGTTACGAATTTAAAGGTATTTTTTACTAAACCAACATTTCTTTCGAAAACAACTAAGCAGTGATGATTGATTATTTACTTTTGTAAATTATTTCATCACCACTGCTCTCAAAACGGTGAAAACATCCTGAGGAAACCGCCGGCATGTCCTAGAACCAAAAAACTCGAAAACGTGACATCTACCAACCCGCACTGGGCTCGCGTTGTAGAGTACAGCCCACTCCCTCTCGAAGAGAGGAGGCCTGCCGATCGATTCTGTAAAAATCTCACCGTAAAAAGTTAGGTGAAGTGACCTTAGAGTGAGCTGTCAAGAGTATCAATCCCTAGGATCAGGATGACACTGACAGCTCACTCAACGCTCACTTCACCTAAGTTTTCACGGTGGGATGGTTACAGAATCGCGCTGCTGTATTGTATCCCAGCAGTGAGAACATTAGGCAATAGGCTGGCTATATATGGATTTTAGGAACTCTTGTTGACTTCGGGCAATTTGATGTTTTCGCATCTGACAATGCAAAATAATGCAGGTTCGAAACCACCCTGAAATCGGTCTTCATCTTCAGAGATCAAATATAATCAAGAACTGTGTTCACTGGGTTCAATTTTTTAATTTCTATGTTCGAAAGGAGTGTCAATCTTCGAGCTTATGAGCTTGTGGCGTCAATATCAGATCCACATTAACGTTATAATATTGTTCACAGTATGCCTAGCTACTAGCCTACCTATCCTGTTACGTCTTGTTGGCGTGACGGTGCGCGCACGCCGCGCGCCGTCTTTCTGTGCGAGCGCTGCTAGCCGCGGAAACCGGTTGGAGTACCTCACCCCGGACGCCGCGCACCGCGCCGCCTCCGCAGCCCGCTCAAGACGCAGACGGCAGCGACCGCCGAACAGTCAGCCAGAAGCCCTCGACGCGAACCCTCGTTGCTTCGGCTTGCTACCGCATATTTTCTATCAGCTCGCGTAACTCTTTATTTTTGTATCACTATCCTAGCTATCTTCTTATTGTATCGTTTCTTGCTAAAACTCATTTCGTTTCTTCATACAACTTCCGCCTATCGCTGTATCGGTATTAATCTTTACCGCATTATACTTTCGTTTAATCTCTGTCGTGCGTCTCATTTATACACGCCTATACGCTTCCAAAAGCTTATCTACGCGGCGGCAAGGCTTGTTAACGTTACCAATTAACAAAATAATTACCGTTAAGTAACGTTAATTTCATTTTGATACCTTATTAACGTTACCAAAAAGTAACGTTACTTGTTAACATTACCAGTAAATTAACGTTAATTAACATTAACACAAAATACTATAGTAACGGTAATTTTACCGTTACTTAGCTATGTTGCCGTTCCGTCTGTTTTCATTTTTGTGCGCTCGCTTGGCATTGGATTAAAGATGCACTGTTGCCGTTCCGCCACGCGCCAAACGCGCCGCCCGTACTGTTGCCACCGCGCTCAATCGTGTGTAATACCTACATTGAGTTAACCTTTTTTGTCATAAGTATCCGTTTTCATTATCCGATTTCTTTTTTATAGTTTTAGTTATGGACGTTGATATATTGTTGTTAATTTGAAATATTATTAATGAGTAAATTATAAATATGGTATAAATTGTGACATTTATTATTTTTGATAGTGAGATTAGCTCGTTATTGGGTTTACGTACAAATATTGAAAACAAGACTGATTTTACTTAGTTTTAGTAGTACTACTATTGTTTTTAAATATTATTGTTTATTTAATTATAATTTATTAATTTTATATCTTTTAAATAGCAAGGTACGGTGAAATCAACTTAGCTTAACAAAAATGACCTGCTGAGTCGTACGAAAAATATCATGTACTCTTCGTAAGTGAAAAACATGTTAGAATTTTTTTTTTGTTTGTTGATAGCAACTGTTCAAAATATTCATAATCATCATCATCATCATCATCATCATTTCAGCCTAGAGACGTCCATTGCTGGACATAGGTCTCCCCCAAGTACCTTCACTTCGACCGGTTCTGTGCTTCTCGCATCCCACGGGTTCCTGCGGCCTTCACAAGGTCGTCAGTCCACCTTGTGTGAGGCTTTCCAACGCTACGTCTTCCGGTACGCGGTCATCACTCCGGAACTTTTCGGCTCCATCGGCCATCTGTTCTGCGAGCAATGTGCCCTGCCCACTACCACTTAAGTTTGGAAATTCTTCAGGCTATGTACCTTGGTTCTCCTGCCGATATCTTTATTTTTGAATCGATCACGCAGGGAAACTCCAAGCATAGCCCTGTCCATTGTTCTTTGGGTGACGTTTAGCCCTCTAATACGGCACATTGTGAGCGACCACGTTTCAGTGCCATATGTCATCACCAGTGATCGGAATAGGTAGAGCTATTTAGGTTCATTGACCGCAAACATTGATGTTAATATGGATATTCCACGGGATTCCGACTGATACTACGGGATTTTATTGAATTTCATTCTTTTTGTCAATATTTATAAAAATGGTTTATGTAAGCCAATAAGCGCATGAGCGACGTTGTAAATTTTACGTCAACAGCACGCTATATAACTTTTTGCCAAGCGCGCGACGTTGCCGCTTTGATGAGACGCGTAATGTCGCCGCATTATGGAAGCAAAAGAAAACAATAGCGGGGTGTTTCTGTCGCTGTAGTGACGCACCTGTTTTTGTCTCTTTCTGCGCCACTAGAATTCAATTCTTTACCAACAGTAACTTGTTGTCTCACTCGATTACTTCGGTTCTTAGAGTGCGCTTGTTTGCTTCCAATTGTGTTTTGTTGTGTGATGAATATCTTCTGACCTTGGCTTATTTACTGTATTCTGGAACCTTCTTGCTACTACAACTTTGGCTAGCATTTACGAACTCTGATTTGACCTTATTGAATTGCATGTTTGGAGTTATTTTATTGGATACTTTGATTTGGTAAGTAAAATTCACACCAAAACCTAGACTTCAGGTGCAAAAAAAGTACTGTATCTTTTTTCTTTTCTTTTGCTTATATCTCGAAAACGGTGTGTCCTATCGCAAAAATAATGAAAATTTCGATCCCCTTTTAGGAACCCGTAAACCTCTAAAACTCAACAGGTTGGTAATAAATTTTCATTTATTTTCTATACAAAAGTGAAAATTCCATAATAAAGACGTCGAGGCTGTCCCACTGCGCAACTTTGGCTCAAAAAAAAAGCACTGGGTAGGGCAAATAAGTACCTACTTTTTGGCTGAATACACAAACCGTGTGAAGCCAAACAAAAAAAAGTACCTACTTACCACGTGGAATCGCGATTGTCAAATTCGATTTGTTTGTGTCAAAAATTATTTTTTTTGGAGATATTGTTTTTGCAGAATAGCTCCATAGTCGGCACTTTGTGCGTTTTAAGATTCGTGTAAATACATGTGTAAGGGCTTGCAAAATTAAGTACATTCCTTATAGAAACCAAATCCCGGGACTCGAGGAATATCCATATTATTCTAACCTATGGCAAGTACATAAAAAAGGCTCTACCTATTCTGATCTCTGGTCATCACTGGCAACACGCACTGGTCAAAGAATTTCGGCTTGAGACACTGCGGTATGTGGGACGAGAAGATATTGCGTAGCTTCCCGAAAGCTGCCCAGCCGAGTCGGATCCATGGGTCCATGTTCACGTTAAGACCCACTCTCTCGGAGGCTCTACAGAGGTCATCGAGCATTGTTCTGAGGTCCTCCATAGTCTCAGGCGGCGTGGCGAATTGGCTAAGAATCCCTGAAAGAGATCCGGCTACCACGATCACCGAAAACTGGACCTGGGACAACAACAACATACAACACGGGTACACTCCGGATCAACGAGAAGATCACCGAACTCGAGCAAGAATTAAGCAGGTTACGATGGAGTATAATGAAGTCCGAAGAGAGGGGGACGACTCGATAATCCTCAAATCAGGACACTTGCTCTATTTCCGGGAGGGCGACTAGCAGTCCCAAGGTGGTGTCGGGTTTATCGTCCATAAATCCCTTGTGAGCAACTAGTGGTGTCGACCAGGGTGACGTACCTCATACTTAGAATGTCCGAGAGGTATTCGCTGAAGGTCGTACAGGTTTATGCCCCGACTTCGTCATGCCCCGACGAGGATGATGTGAAGACCATGTATGAGGATATTTCCAGAGCCATGCATGGCTCTAAACTCACTTTACCGTTGTCATGGCGGACTTTAACGTCAAACTGGGCAAACGAAACGATGATGAGCTACGAGTGGGGCAATCCAAAGTTGGACGCCGGAACCACCGGGGCCACCTTCTTGCCAATTTTATGGAAAAAAGGCCTCTTTATGATGAATTCAATCTTCAGAAAACGTAAGCATAGAAAGTGGACCTGACAAAGCCCGAATGGTGCAACTAAAAATGAGATTGACTTCATTATGATTGTCGACGAAGAAGCAAGTATTCAATGATGTCTCCGTGATCAACGCGGTGAAAACCGGAAGTTATCATCACATGGTGAGAGGCTTATTGAACTTAAATATCAAGCTGGAAATCTTGACTAATGAATTCTACGCTCCACCCAACATTAACCAAGTCCAAAACCCCGAGAGTTTTCAGCTAGAACTCCAGAATTGTTTTGAGTGCCTAGGGAGCTCCGTGGACGATTATAACGATGGGTTCGTGGAAAATGTCCATACGGTCAGGTCTAAGATCTTCAAGACCCGTCGTACGAATACAAAAAAGAGACTTCCTGATCCTACTTTACGGCTCATGAAGGAGAGGCGCGAGATGATCGTACAGTCTTCAGATTTTGTTCAGATGATGCGCTCAATTACGATCTCTAAGAATAAGTCCTTGAAAAGCGACCTTCGCCGCTTTAATGCAGACTGTTTTAAGGACGCGATAGAGCGGAATAAAGGCTCCAAGGTCTTTTCTATTAATCTGTCTATTAGGCAGAGCCAGCTTACGAAACTGAAGACAGGATCGTATCCGCTAAACTTGAGCTGTTGAGAAAGATCGAGAGGTTCTATGGACAGTTATACACGTCAACAAATATCTCCGTTACGAATCTGGCAAACGATCCAAGAGCAAAATTGACCCGACACTATATCGAAGACATCCCAGACGTCAGCCTGTACGAGATTAAGGCTCTGAAGCAGCTCAAAAAAAACAAAGTGCCGAGTGATGACGGAAGTACAGGCGAACTCCTGAAGGCCAGCGGAAAATCCCATCTTAAGGCCATTCAAAAGCTGTTTGTGTTTGTCATAATCGAGGGTAAAACACCACAGGTATTGAACAGTGGTGTGGTGATACTTTTCTTTAAAAAGGGCGACAATGCCCTTCTTAAGAGCCTAT
Organism: Globia sparganii; assembly: GCA_949316385.1. Lineage (NCBI taxonomy): Eukaryota > Metazoa > Arthropoda > Insecta > Lepidoptera > Noctuidae > Globia > Globia sparganii. The sequence continues at coordinate 3,916,401 of OX438675.1, forward strand.
ACTACACATGGAGCGACTGCCTATCTGACCTCCACAACCCAGTTACTGGGTAATACGATACCCCTTGGTAAGACTGGTTGTCAGACTTTCGGGCTTCTGACTACCCGTAACGACTGTCAAAGATCCACGAATGACAGCCGGGATCAACGGCTTAACGTGCTTTCCGATACACGGAGGGGTGTCGGTATGTAAAGATGGTCACCCATCCACAGACCAACCGCGGCAAGCGTAGCTTAACCTGATCGATGGACCTGTGCGGCTGTTATTATTTAACTACGGGCACCTCCCCGTGTTTTTTTTTTTGAGCCGTAGGTGCGCGCAGTGGGGCTACCTTGACCTCTTTTTTATGGAATTTTTCACTTTTGTATGGAAAATATGAAAATATTACCAACGTGTTGAGTTTTAGGGGTTTACGGGTTCCTATAAGGGGGTCGAAATTTTCATTATTTTTGCGATAGGACACACCGTTTTCGAGATATAAGCAAAAGAAAATAAAAAAACAGTACTGTTTTTGCATCTGAAGTCGAGGTGTTGATGTAAATTTTATTCATGCCAACTAATTTTACTCCACACCTTTTTAGTCGCGATTAAAAATACTCAGATTTAGTTAGAAAATCTAAATTTTAAATGAAAAACGGCAAATTCAGAATAGCAAAATTACTATTTTCACTACAATCATCAATTCTCAGTGCAATCTTAGCGCTGTCAAACTAAAATTTTGTTAAGTTGTGTCACTTTTGTTAATTTGAGAATGGGAAATCGTCGTTTGACTGGAATAAACTTAATTTTGGTGATTTTTAGTTTAGTTTGACGCATTTGTGACAAGAGAATTGGCACCATGGTGCCGATTCTCTTGTACACCGAACTAAACTAACTAAACTATCACTAAAATTGCTTAATTTTGGCTATGAGAATCTTAGAGCTATTCTGCATTAAAATATTTCTAAATTTAAAAATATTTTGACACAACCAAATCGAATTTGACAATCGCGACTCCACGTGGTAAGTAGATACTTTTTTTAAGTTTGGTTTCGCACGGTTTGTGCATTCAGCCAAAAAGTAGGTACTTATTTGCCTTACCACGTGTTTGTTTTTTCATCCGAAGGTGCGCGCGCAGTGTGGCAGTCTCGACGTCTTTTATATGGAATTTTTCACTTTTGTATGGAAAATATGAAAAATTATTACCAACGTGTTGGGTTTTAGGGGTTTTCAGATATTTTAAAGGGGGTCAAAATTTTCATTATTTTTGCGATAGGACACACCGTTTTCGAGATATAAGCAAAAGAAAAGAAAATAAAAAACAGTACTGTATTTGCATCGGAAGTCGAGGTGTTGGTGTGAATTTTATTTCATGCCAACTAATTTTATTCCACACCTTTTTAGTCGCGTTTAAAAATAGTCGGATTTAGTTAAACAATCAAAATTTTAGGTGAATAACGTCAAATTCAGAATAGCAATATTACTATTTTCACTAAAATTATATCTCAGTGCCATCTTGGTGCTGTCAAACTAAAGTTTAGTTAAGTTGTGTCACTTTAGTTAATTTCAGAATGGGAAATCGTTGTTTGACAGGAATAAACTAAATTTTGGTGATTTTTAGTCTATTGTAGACGCATTTGTAACAAGAGAATCAGCACCAGTATCGTATTAAACGACTAAGTTGATAGTTTAGGATACAAAGTATTTATGTAACTTCACTGCCTCCTAAATTGATGGGGAGCTTAAAATTAACTTCAAGTAAATACATATTAATGATCCCCCTGTTTTTTTTTTTAATAAATACCACATGCTAAAGACGACGTTTCCTCACCATGTTACAGACTAGTTTCGCATTCCCGAATTTTCTGGAATCCCGGGATTTATATTTAAAAAAATATGCCGCTTCCAAAATTTCCTAACCAAAAATGAACTTTATGTAAATATGCATCCGGATATCCGATCACTGCTTATCACTTCTCACGCGGAATCGGGCAATGTTTTGATCGGCACGGCATCAGAGCGTGGGGCGACGGCAGGCGGCCCGCCGCCGAGCGACTCGTCCCCATCTACTTCAACGTCACCAGATTAACCGTTCTAAAATTAACGTTAAAATTAACGTTAATTAGCAAGTAACGTTAATTATAATTAAGGTAAAAAGTAGCAAAAATAACGTTAAATCTATTACCGTTATTTGAATATTAACGGTAATGAAGGTAACGTTATGAAAATTTTACCGGTATTTAAAGCCCTGCGCGGCGGGTTCACGGAGGAATGCCAACGCGTGCCCGTGTTCCCGCCGTAAGCGGCAGAGGACGACACCATGGAGTTTTAGTGGGTTAGAGTCCCACATAACTGCACTATCTCCCCGTGGTAGTGCAATATGCATGAGAATTTCTCCAAGATAAAAAAAAAAAACGAGCTTATCTATACTAATGATGATAAAGCTGAAGATTTTTTTTGTTTGTTTGAACGCGATAATCTTTGAAACTACCAGTGGGATTTGAAAAATTCTTTTTACATTTGATAACGTAATTCTTGAAGAAGGATAGGCTAACTTCACGCTAGGGCCCATAGGAGCCGAGCAAAAATAATAAAAGTCAGAAGGAATTCTAAGCGAAAACTAAATAATAGCGCGAGCAGGCAATGCGCTGTGACAAGGTGGATCTGGGGTATAAGAACTTTCACGTGGACGAAGTCGCGGGCAGGAGCTAGTAAGGGATAAGCGAAAACAAAATGTAATGATTGTTTTCTCCTCCCATTTTAGAATATCACACAAAGTCGGGTCCGATTGTGGAATCCACGCTTAGCGACCATTGACTTCAGACATCTACGCTCACGATGACAAGCAATATTTTTTTAAATTTAATCTATAGTGTTCAAATGTATTGATAACGGCCTTTCAATGTCATCAATGATATCCAATCAGTCTGTTACCTTACCAACGGTTGATGTAATGACAAAAACACAAGACATAACATAATCAGCCTATGACGGTTCCATAGCTGGGAGTTAGGCCTCATACATTGGAACCGAAGAGGGCTATAATTGTCGACCACGCGGGCATTGCGGGTTTGAAAAGCTATAGAGAGTGGTAGGTACTGTTTCGCAAAAGAAGCCATGTGAAACAAATACTGTGTGCCCTAATACCTGCATGTTCCTTGACAATTCAAAAGTGCCTGTAATTGGTTTATTTGATGCATTCCACCAGTTTCTATGACAAATCTTTTACTGTTCAACAGTACGGTTATGGAATGACTTGCCCGTCGGTAAGGCGTGCTCAATCTTTATCTACTTTTAAAGATATGATAAAAAATCACTTTCTCTCTCCTTAAACATCATCATTATATTTTCTTTGCTCTCGTTATGTTTATTATTATACTAGCTGTGCCCGCGACTTCGTTCGCGTGGTTGTCGAGAACAAAACAACGTCGTTTAGATAAGAGTATATCACCTTTTTGATGATTTAGATAAGAGTCCTGACTTTGGTATAGTTGATTACGTTAATGCTTCTCTATATACTATGTTAGCGGTGGAATTACCCGGAGCATATACAAAAAGGTTGTTTGGGTTGCTAACACGTGATAGAGAAACATAGAGTTGGCCGTGTGAAAAACAATCAAAAGTAAGGTCTACACCCGCAACGGATAACGTCTGGCCTTGGGCTTTATTAATAGTCATAGCGTAACAGAGGCTTACAGGAAATTGCACACGTTTGAAAGTAAACGGAAAATTATTGGGGATAATGGGTATCCTGGGAATGAAAACAACATCACCGGAGCCGCAACCTGTTAAGATTTCGGCTTCGATGACATTTCGTTGGAGATTTGTTACTCTCAACCGAGTTCCATTGCATAGTTTTGGTGGGCTTAAATTTCTGAGTAGAATGATTGGTACTCCGACTTTTAAATAAATTTTGTGTGCTGGAAGACCTGGTGTATTTAGAGAGTCTAAAAACTCTACTGGATAGTGGGTGGCATCTCCTTCTTCTAAAACCGTGTTAATAGATAAATATTCCCTACTTTCTCCAGAAACATGTACCAATATTTGAGAATTTATTGCTGCTGCTTGGTCGTTGCGAGGTGCCAAAATAGCTCGTTGGCATAGCCAAGCAGCGTCATGGTTCGAGATCTCTGATGGATCTCCGTATACAGAGGAAATGAGTTCCTGCTGTGAGGCAACAGAAGAACACAGGCTTTCGACTAAAGTTACTTTACCTCCTTCTTGAGTCGGGTATGTGCCGTTACCAATTTGAAGTAGTAAATTTGAGAAAACCTGCGCGTTTGCGTCACCTCCCAAATATGCTCGCATATTAAAGCTCAAATTAGTTAATATGACACTACGCCATAAAATAGAGCTCTTTAAACAGGCACCTATTTCATCGGCCCTCGTTCCTCTGGGTATTATAGGGAGTGTCTGCCTGAAGTCTCCACAGAATAGCACCGTTAAGCCTCCCATCGGTCGGTCATTTTGTCTTATATCTCGCAACGTTCTATCTACAGCTTCCACAGCTTTACGATTTGCCATCGTACACTCGTCCCAAACGATAAGGGCGCAATCGCGTAAAACCCTTGCTTTATCACTATTGCGAGACACGTTGCAAACAGGGTTTTCTGTGCGGTCCAAGTCGATTGGTATTTTAAATGTTGTATGTGCAGTTTTTCCTCCTGGTAATAAAGTGGCAGCTATTCCTGAGGAAGCGACGGCAAGGGCAATTTTGTTTTGGCTCCTTATTTGAGCCAAGATAACTTTAGTGAGGAAAGTTTTACCTGTTCCACCAGGTGCATCTAAAAACAGCATTTCTCCTAATGAATGTTCTACACTACAGCATACTCTATCAAAGATTTGACGTTGTTCTGACGTCAAATTTGAACAGCCATTTCGCAATATTTCTGCTAACTCTTCGGGGTTGTAATTTATTTCAGATGTATACTCCCTATTAATTCGTTCCCCACCAACTGTCGGTGTCGGCAAGCCGTATTGACTGAGGGGGTTCCCTCCTATACTTGTAACTATATCTTGTATAGCCAGCAAAGCCCTATTATGGCAGCTTTCACGTACTTGGTCAGAAGTTTCACTATTTATATTTTGCTGTCTCAAAAAATCTTCGGCAAACGCGTCTTTATATTTTTGCCACAACTGCCCAGCGTCCGATAGGCCACAAAATGTCAACAAAATGGCAAATAAATGGCGCAAACGATGTGGACTATCACTGACGCATGCTTCGGCTAAAGCATCATCCCAATGCTGATCGCCATCTAATAAATGCCGTGCGCGGCAAGCAGCTTGAAATGTGGGATATTCTATATCGTCCACTTTGCGGAGCTCAGCAAAAGAAGTAGGTCCTCGCACTGTGTGAAGAAGAAGGCGTAAATAATAACACTCTGCATTATTTGGGTGCACCGTGTATACTCTTCCAATCACGTGTTCTTTAAAAATGCCGGACTCGCCTTCTACAGCAGTTCCACGTCTCCTGCGATTAAAAACACCTTGCTGCTTGTTATAAGTATAATAATGTGGCACTTCATTGTACAACAGAGACTTAGCGAAATTGTCTCTTTCGCAAAGGCGAAAGAATGCGAGCAAGGTGGTTTGTCTTGGGTTGTTCATTCTTTCTGCCACATTTTCTGGCTGAAAGTAAACTCGCTGCCCGCCTTCCAGGTGCACGTCAAGATGGATGACTGGCGGATACCTTTCATGAATAGGGAAACTCAAAATGCGCCAAACTGCCTCCGAAGAGCTTATGTATCGGCCAGATTGATACCTTGTCACTTCATCAAATTGGTTGTTATTTCTTAGTGCTATCATGGCTTGATCACTACCTTTATTAACATATTTACATATATATTTTATAGATTCGACGCTATTACAAATTTCAACATTAATGTGTGCTTGAAAAGCGTTTGACAAAACTGGAGAATACGGTACCACCCAACTATTATTTAGAATTATTTCTTGTCCACGGAATCTGACAGTAGCTGTGAAACCACCTTGTGACGGTGATCTTCGCCGGTATTGCGGATACCCATTTTCCCCAGCCATAGTTAGTTCTTTCAGTGCTCTGGGGTATTTTTTTGAGCATTGACCATCTTTCATGCACGGTGATTCCCTGTTTAAGAGGCCACATGGCCCGTGAACCATATGTGTTTTTACTATGTCATGCAAAATCGGATCTGCATTATAGTCCGGAAATTCTGCACTTATGACACTGTCTATAGCATCGGGACGAATTTTTTCTTCCAGCCACAGAAGAATGTGCGCGTGGGGTAAACCACGCTTTTGCCACTCGACGCTATACATAAAACAAAGAGTTGAACCGAAAACTTTCTCCTTTGTAAGTAGATTAATCAAGACTTTGAGTTTTAAATGAAAAATCCTAGCAATAATGTCATGTCTGTCGTATGACGCCTGTCCTGTGAGAAGTGCCTGGCAAATCTCCGTCCACTTTGGATTTGTTGTAAATGTTATAAAAAGGTCCGGCCGGCCGTATTTACGGACGTAACAAAAAGCATCTTGCGTTCGTTCGTGCATATACCGCGGACCGCCTGTGAAACTGGATGGCAAAATAACCAATCGACCCAAGTTTTCGACGTTATTATCTGATTGCATGGCGTCCCGCAAGTGCACGTATTCTTCAGCGCGTAACCGTCGCTGGTTAGTGCGAATATACACTAAACGTTCAGTTTCTATTTTTGCGTACATGTCCACAATAAATTGGCTGAACAAACCACGAAATCGTTGCAAATATACGAAACTGTTTTGCCTTATTTGTAAAAGGTAGGAATAGTATTGTTGAGCAGATATTTTTTTTTGATAATTAGTGACTCTCGTAGTAGGGTTCACTTGGTACAGCCCAAAATTGTACCCATCTTCACCATGACAATAAATTAGTGGATATTGCAGGGCGTCGTAAGCTCGGTGGGTTTCCAAAATGCGTTGAAGGCGATCGTCGCGTGTACGCAACACGATATCACGTCTCTCACACTCCTGGTCGACTAAAACAACTGCAACTTCATCTGCGACGGGTGCATTGTGTCTTCCACGGTGTTCACCCACAGGACGTCTATCGGCACTTATAACAATTTTGAAATCATTGCTGCCTTGTGGAATTGACTCCAATGCAGCTTTGAATTCACGAACGTACTGGTTAACGTGATGCAGCAATTCTTGAAGTTGACCCAAAAGCTCAGCATTGAGCTGGGGAAAATTGTGATTTCTAACATTGAGCTGTTGCGTGTAATCGGATACAAAATAAATTTGGAGAAATTTGGGTTCATTTTCTGGCAGCAAAGATCCAATAAGGTGATAAACTTGACCTTGTACTTTGAAGGTTGGCATGAACGGTCCTTCCGTTATTTGTTTTGCCCCAAAGGAAGTCATTTGGAAAGCACTGTTATATAAACGAATATTATCCAAAAAACGGTTCGACTGGGGATGATCGCCATTCAGGAGACTTTTAAGTAAGTGTGGTGGATCTTGGAAATTTGGAAGAACAATTTTTCCATTTGAGCAGCACATTCCATCTGTCTCTTTCCTCCATTTCAAAGCATGACAAAAATTACAAATTTCTCTCATGTCACCCACGAAAGTAAAGCCAGCATAATTAATTCTAGACGAATATGTGAACCCTGATTTTTCCCTATTGTCCCAAGGTAATAAAATATTTGCATCGTCATTTTCCATGGACTCATCAGCTCCGCTATTTGTTTCTCTATTCATATGGTATCGAGCTCGTTCTATTTCTAGGCGAGATTGACGTTGTTCTGCTGTTTCTGCTCGTCTTAGTTCATCTATTCTTTCCCTTTCAGATGCAAGATAACTTTCATTGTTTCTTTGTACACCTACATAGTTATGTCTAGCTATTTGTAATCGTTCTTCTCTTTGGGAGAGAGATTCAGACTCGCGCGAGAGAGCGTGTCGCTCTCGGTCAGATGACAGACGTGCTTGGCGTTCCTCGATACTCTCTTGAGAACGCAAAGTCGCGGTCCGAGTTCTTTGCGAACTTAAGCGCGACTCCCTTTCTGTGAAAGTCTCTGACTCGCGTGAGAGAGACTGGCGCTCCCGATCAGCAGACAGCCGAACTTCGCGTTCCTGGATATTCTCTTGAGAACGCAAAGTCGCGGTCCGAGTTCTTTGCGAACTTAAGCGCGACTCCCTTTCTGTGAAAGTCTCTGACTCGCGTGAGAGAGACTGGCGCTCCCGATCAGCAGACAGCCGAACTTCGCGTTCCTGGATATTCTCTTGAGAACGCAAAGTCGCGGTCCGAGTTCTTTGCGAACTTAAGCGCGACTCCCTTTCTGTGAATGTCTCTGACTCACGTGAGAGAGAGTGGCGCTCCCGATCTGCAGACAGCCGGTCTTCGCGTTCCTGGATACTCTCTTGAGACCGCAAAGTCGCGGTCCGTGTTCTTTGTGAACTTAAACGTGACTCCCTTTCGGTGAACGTTTCCGATTCACGTGAAAGAGCGATGTGCTCTCGGTTAGCAGATAACCGTGCTTCACGATCTTCTTCCGATTCCTGAGACCTACAAAGTCTCATCCTTTTCGCATTTCGGCTACGCAGCGAAAGGTTAGTTTTTTTTCTTTGAGGCATTTTCAAGGAAAATTAAAGCAATAAACAAAACTAACAACACTTATGACTGAATAGCCTACAAACTTAAAAGAACGGTGCGTCGAACAGTCTAGTGTGACAACGTATCGTCTGTTCGTGGTCGTGACTCAACGAATTGGCAACACTAACTTACTGTATAACGATTGGCACTATTGGATTCAAACTACGAAGTAAATCAAATACAATCTTTACTTCGTACTTCAAACCAATGACCAAAGTTGACCAAACGAAACCAATAAGATAAGCAAATACTTTTTTTTCGACCAATTTAGAAAATCGATAAACCAAGCAACCAAAGAACTTTTACGACACACGCAAGAACTTTTAAGACACCTAACGAAACCCAATTTGCCTAGTAAACACGGTGGACGTCATCCTCGCGCGGAAAATCTTAACACCGCGATTCAGAAAATGACGTCATTTGCACAACGCCATCTATCGGATTTAGATTTCAACTATCAACATTAGTTCTATTTTTAGTCTTAAGATGTCGTTGCAAGTACTATACTTAATTGCGTAACGTAATATTTTACTTCTTGAACTCACTAAATTAATCATATCTTTTGATAGAGTGAACCGATTTCGATGAAACAAAAACTAAGTTAAACCTCAAGTTGCGTATAATTTTTGTATATAAACATTGTCAGCATTGAATTCGTAGATTTTACGTGATGTGCGCACAAACAAACAGACAAACAGACAAAAATTTCAAAAATGATGGAAATGGGTTCTGTTACTTATCTTTTCACACGCTGGCTATTTTTTGTTTCAATTTCTTCAATGTACAAAAATGACTTTTCTACAGATTTATTATATGTATAGATATATGTATATATTTATTTAGATTAGTATAATATATCTACTTTATTTATATATTTATTGTATTATGTAAATGGTACGCCACTGACTACCTACAGTATTTGTCTGTCCTCCCCCTTTTTAATCCATCCAAAGGTTGTCTTTAAAAGATCGCTCTTAGCAATAAGACCGCCCATTGTGTCATCCTTTGCAAAATTTCTATATTTATGTCTGTAATTTATATGGTGTACATAATAAAGAATATTCTATTCTAAATGCTTTGAGTTTGAGTTGAAGGAACGAATTTAGATAGGTTTGAACGGTTAGTTTAGTTATCCGATGGATGTATACGTAAAAGATGATATATAATTCATGGCGTATGGAAGAAGACATCCTTCGTCAACGTAGATTCAAATTGGGATAAAGGCAAGTCCAAGAGGAGTATGGTCCTGCCCAGTTCCTTTCTATGATCCTATACTTGTTTGCAAGGACACCCACTAGGAGGAAAAAAAAAAATGGTTTATTTATGTCGGAGACCAAACAGTACTGAGACTACGCAATACTTCAAACATAAAAACTTTATAATTCGTTTTGCCGCTTTCGGGTTTAGTAAAAACTCTCTTGTTTTCAATTAGCAACCTGTTCCTAATGGCTGCATCCATTGTAAGTTCGCAACCGGCAAGCAGTTTTATGATGCTTTAATAAGTTTTTATGAGTCTTCTTAATCATCGTGTCGAGAAGTATTAAATTGTGTTGGCCCAAAACTTCATCACTTCCACGGCATCGAGGGTGGCAGCGCAGAGGTCGCTATGGCTGCATCTTTTGGGGCACATACTGTAGACTTTGACCTCCTAAATGAGTGGTAGCCGCCACATAACGGCCGCAGAGGCGGCTATCATGAAAGATGAAAGTAATGGCAGCGAATTTGACTTTACGATCTCAAATAACGCTTTCTAGGAAAACGCATGAACTCATTATCATCATCTGCCTAGCCTTTTCCCAACTATGTTGGGGTCGGCTTCCAGTCTAACCGGATGCAGCTTATTACCAGTATTTTACATGGAGCGACTGCCTATCTGACCTCCACAACCCAGTTACTGGCTGACACGATATCCATTGGTAAGGCTGGTTGTCAGACTTTCGGGCTTCTGACTACCCGTAACGACTCTCAAAGATCCATGAATTACAGCCGGGACCAACGGCTTAGCGTGCTTTCCGAGGCACGGAGGGGTCTCGGTATGTAAAGATGGTCACCCATCCACAGACCAACCGCGGCAAGCGTAGCTTAACCTGATCGATCGACCTGTGCGGCCGTTATTACACAACACATTAACTAACTGATAAATAACGTCAATCGCTGGTAAAATGCAGACGCTGGCGACCACCGTTGGGTCTAATAAACCGTAGCTTTAGCTATTTTAAAGGGAACATAGTTTTCTATTGACATATCTGCTTACCTACCGTGTTCTACACATAAAGATAACCTGCTACGTTCAGTTAGTTCATAAACCTATTATTTAATACAGCTAACAAATCCGAGCAGCTACCATTGGCCGGAATCGAGGGGGGAAGTCCAAATTAACACGAACGTCGGTCAAATCGTATGTAACGCGATATTTCAGGATACGAGCGGTAATCGGCGCGGTTTCTTTGAATAAAATTAATGTTTCAAAATTAAACTGTGTAACTGTTACAGCATGGTTGAAAAATAAGGGAATCTTTACTTTTTAACTGGTGTTAGAGGCGAAGGCGATAAAGAGAAATGAGAAACTTAATTAACTTCCCAGTTTAAAAATTGTTATTTCGTGGCATTTCCAGAACGCGTAGCCTGACCATAAAAACAAATACGACGGAAGAATAGACAAAAATGACAGATAGAATAGACAAAATGACAGATTTCTTCAGATGTCAGTAATCTGTTATTTTGTCTGTTCTTCCGTCGACAAAGCCCCTTTCCAAGGTGGTCATGCTACGCGTCCTGCAAAAATGACGTAACCAGTTGCAACAACAACCGATCTTACATTCATTTCCCGGGGGTTTCCCTGGATAGCATTAATGGCGATATCATTAAGGTATACTAACATTATATGGATATTTTGTGTCCGAAATAAAGCTATTATATTCTATTAAGGTGAATGTGCAGTGGTAGACCTCGCAATTCAAATTTTCTTACGTTTTTTGCAATTTGCAGGTCAGTGTCAGGTTGTATCTTGATCAAAGTATGATTCGCGACTATAATATATGTATTTACAGAATTATAGTTATTAAAATATTTCTTTATTTTTAGATTTATACCATAAGCACTTTTCCTTAAGAAAGTACATATGGTACAAATCTAACTTAGAAAGATATAAATGATTCTAATGATCTGGAACTATCGTTCGGATTTCAAAAATTCTTAAAATATTTGTATTGTTTGTTTGTATGTAGGGGGTGTAATTAATCTCTCGGCCAGGGTCGAGGGTTGTTCGAAAGAGTTACCGTGGCCCCTGGTATAGGCAACTGAAGGAACACGGGTGGGTTTTAGTTAGTAAAAGTCTGACATCCCGCTCCACCCAGAGTGGGAGAAGTTATTTGATGATTACAGACTCAAAAAATAAAGGTGGTAATCTCATTAATTTCTTCTTAATTCTTGCCTATTTAACATCACGCTAAGACATTTAGGAACCGAGCAAAAACAAAAAAAAAGTCATAAAGACCGCTACGCGAAAACGAAGTTATAGGCCGCTGCCTCGAATTTTGCGGGCAGCGGGGCGACGGCGGCGGCGGCGCGGGGGCGGCGCGGGCAACGTAGACTAGTTCTCGAAACCAGCGGGCAGATCGCGCGGCGCTACAGCGGCGTAGTGTTGTGTTAAGTGTTTGTGGTAGAGATGGGTTGTAACAGGTTAAACACGATATCTGTTATCACTGTTACTGTTACACAAAAATAACAGATCCAAATACCTGTTATTAAATAACAGCCTGTTATTTTTGTACCGACGATAAATACGTATTAAAATATCAATTGAATATCTTCTTTATTTCTTTTCGTTTTAAGTCGAAAATTGTTTCCGAAGCATTGAATAGGAAGGAATGACGGGGTAACATGAAATTATACAATTACGTTTATTCATAATTTTTTTTCTAGACATCCGTTTAGTCTGGAAGCAGATTCCAACATTACAACAACAACAACAACGTTGTAAATGGCAGAAGGCTAAGCAGATTGATTGACTATTTTGTTTAGTAATTTCCAAACTGAACACTTTCCATCATACTTTATCATAGGCTTTAGGACTGTCAGTTTAGTATAAATTTATTAAATTACGACGTAATTAACGTAATTGATGACGTTTCTCAAACTGTCGTATATAAAAGTGTTCAATTAATTTTATGTACAGACTCCAGCAGGTCAACCAACACCAATCTGTCAAAATTCTTTGATAGATTTTCAACTTTAGTACAAAGGAATAAAGTTCATATTCAATTGGGAAAATCTGATAGATTGGGGTAGCTTGATGTGCTGGCCATCGTACCTACATGACCATTTACATTATCACTAATCTATATTTACATATTCCATATTTATTTAATTTGATTTAGAAAAAATAGTTGCTGCAATTTCTTAACTCTTAAAAAATTTAAAAATATCAACAAACAAACCAGCCAAATTACTTTCAATTGAATATCATCTTTATCGCTATTAGAATAAAGCCGTAGGCACATGTTTGGAAAGTTTTGCGACCAATCCCGTCAAACGTCAAACCAAAGACAATATAGATAAAAGGACGTACACGATCACTGTAATTATTTTTGGTTATGGTTGCATCACTTTCCAAAAAAAAATTAGTTTTTAAGTCAACACTAATAAACAATCCAGGCAAATAATTACTCTCAATAAAATTGATTTATTTTATCAAAAAAATCGTAAATACCTGGAACATTTTGCGATGAATTCCGTCAAACCAAAGATAGGCATTAATTTTTTTTTTGTTGCATCACAGAAAAATAGAATTAAATATTAAGTTTTTTTTAATTGGTAACATACTAGCAAGTAACAGGTAGGTAACACGACCTAATTTAGGAGTCACTTTTTCGTGTAGGTTGGTTCTTGTTAGACCACCAACTGTATTTTAGGGATAATAAATACTAGGAGCTTCTCTTTTTAGCGTAGCTTAACCGCTTTAGTAAGAGTGAGAAGTAAAGTAAATAATAGGTGCTTCTCTTTTTAGCAAGGGTCATTCCTTAATGAGGAAGAGAGAGAGATTGATAACCTTGTTATTTTCCTTTCTGTGTGTGCTTGTGTATGAAAGTAAAAATAATAGCCGGGGTAACAGTTTTTGAGCCTGTGTGTGTCGGGACTGAATGAATTTAAGGTGATTGCGCAGTGATTACCACGATATTCAAATTTTCTTACGTTTTTTGCAATTTGCAGGTCAGTGTCAGGTTGTATCTTGATCAAAATTTGATTCGCGACTATAACAGGTAAATATTTACAGAATTATAATCATAAGAAACATTCATACATCTTCCTAAGTTACATTTGTACCACAAGAAGAAATCTCCTAGTGAAAAGTGTTTTTGGTACAAATCTCACTTATAAAGATGTATGAATGTTTCTTATGATTATAATTCTGTAAATATGTACCTGTTATAGTCGCGAATCAAATTTTGATCAAGATACAAGATACAACCTGACACAGACCTGCAAATTGCAAAAAACGTAAGAAAATTTGAATTTCGCGGTCAACCACTTCCCATTCACCTTAATGAATCATCAGTAACAGCCGTGTTAACAGCTGTTATTTTAAGTACAGATTGATTGACTATTTTGTATACTAAATTTCAAACTGAACACTTTCCATCATACTTTATCACAGGCTTTAGGACTGTCAGTTTACTATAAATTTATTAATTACGACGTAATTAGTAATCGATGACGTTTCTCAAACTGGCGTATTTAAGTGTTTAATTCATTTTATGTACTTGACTATTTACATTATCACTAATCTACATTTACTTATTCTATATTTATTTAATGATTTAGGAAAATTTGTTGCTGCAATTTCTTAAGGTGAATGCGAAGTGGTAGACCGCGAAATTCAAATTTTCTTACGTTTTTGCAATTTGCAGGTCAGTGTCAGGTTGTATCTTGATCAAAATTTGATTTGCGACTATAACAGGTACGGATTTACAGAATTATAATCATTAGAAACATTAATACATCTTTCTAAGTGAGATTTGTACTATAAGCACTTTTCCCTAGGAGATTTCTGCTTGTGGTACAAATCTAACATAAGAAGATGTATTAATTATTCTAATGACTATAATTCTGTGAATAAGTACTTGTTCTAGCCGCAAATCACACTGCGCAATCACCTTAATTCCTAAACAAATTTAAAATGTCAACCAACAAACCAGCCAAATTACTTTCAATTGAATATCATCTTTATTGCTATTTAAATAAAGTCGTACATATATGGAACATTTTGCGACCAATCCCATCAAACCTCAAACCAAAGACAATATAGATAAAAGGTCCGTACACGATCACTGTAATTTTTTTTGGTTATGGTTGCATTACTTTCCAAAAAAAATAGTTTTTAAGTCAACATTAAATAAAAAATCCAGGCAAAGAATTACTCTCAATAAAATTGATTATCATCTTTATTGGTTTATCAAAAAATCGTAAATACCTGGAACATTTTGCGATGAATTCCATCAAACCAAAATAGGCATTGAATTTTTTTTTGTTGCATCACAGAAAAATAGAATTAAATATTAAGTTTTTTTATATTGGTAACATACTAGCAAGTAACAGGTAGGTAACACGACCTAATTTAGGAGTCACTTTTTCGTGTAGGTTGGTTCTTGTTAGACCACCAACTGTATTTTAGGGATAATAAATACTAGGAGCTTCTCTTTTTAGCGTAGCTTAACCGCTTTAGTAAGAGTGAGAAGTAAAGTAAATAATAGGTGCTTCTCTTTTTAGCAAGGGTCATTCCATATTGAGGAAGAGAGAGAGATTGATAACCTTGTTATTTTCCTTTCTGTGTGTGCATGTGTATGAAAGTAAAAATAACAGCCGGGGTAACAGTCCTTGAGCCTGTGTGTGTGGGGACTGTTATATTGAATTATCAGTAACAGCCGTGGTAACAGCTGTTATTTTAAGTAACAGCTGAGTTATAATGCTAGGAACAATTGTTATTTGTTATTTTTATATATCTGTTATATTTAACTGTTACAATAAATATGCCTCACTCCTAGTTTGTGGTTGTGTCGTCGAGATATTTGTTTTTATTCGCGAATGAAATGTCTGACCAACGGCGACAACATCTTCAACGCTCGATTTATAATACCTACTATAGGGTAAAGAAAATAAATGGCGAGTTTTTTAGAAATTACAATGAACAGAGGCAATGTCCCGACAAATTCTACGGCTACACCAGAATTAGTGTAGAAACTTTTGACTATATTCTTGAAGCTATCAAAGGCGATTTAGAGTCTGAAATTAATCCAAAACTATACAGAGGTATATCTCCAGCAGAAAAATTATACTTGACGCTAAGGTAAGTATAACAATTTCACGTCCGAGGACATTTCCATACGTCACAAAAATAAATAGCACAACACTGCAAAGCAATTAGCAGACGCGCGGGCGGTCGCCGCTTGCAAAGAGTATAGTAATATATCGGGTAAAGAGAGCCCTCTTCAGGCTTTTTAAGGCAATCCTGTTTGAACACGAGCTCCATCTGGATTTTGGAGGCAAAACTAATCATAGTATACATACCTACGTATACCTATAATAATATATATATTGTCCATAGTTTCACGGAAGGGATCCAATCCACACAGTGGTAGTTATGAGAATTTAATCTCTAGTCAAACTGGAGATTAAATTCACATAACTACCACTGTGTGGATTGGATCCCTTCCGTGAAACTATGGACGATTGTATTATAGCGACTTCTTCATGTTGTAGCAAAACCAACCCACACAATTTATTGTGAATAGATGTTGTAATAGTTTTAAATTTGATTTTGCCACAACATACGACGGCCGCTTGACTGGAGTGCACCGCTCGTTGCCCGCTCCCCCGCCGCTCCCGCGCCGCTGTGTTCGAGAACCGGTCCATTTAAATGTACGCATAAGATCCTGCCGCTCCCGCGCCGCCGTCGCCACCGCCCCGCTGCCCGCAAGATTCGAGGCAGAGGCCTTAGTGGTGCAAGCCGATGCGATGGGGTGGGTCGGGGAACAATAAATTTCACGTGGACGAAATCGCGGACAGAAGCGAGTTATCGATAATCGGAATTCTAATTTATTATTATCAAGAAAGATATAGGTAGCTCAAAAGAGTTGCTAAGAGTCAAGGGGGCTACGTGAAGTTTGCTCAACATGATGAGGATACAGTAGGCTGCAGTGCACGTCAGTAGTTAACACTTTGATCTTAAACTGTCCTAACTACCTAGTAGGTACGCAGTTTCAATAGAATAAGAGGCCAGCTTATACTGGTTTTGTTACATTGACGTGGGACCTACTGTACAACAGTGATCTTTACAGAAAAAACAGTACAAGTATCGTGGCGTTAATATGGCGGATCGGGATTCAGAAAGAGAGCCACACAGTATGTGTGCTGTGACAGACAGAGACAAAGTATGCAACCTTTAAGTAATTAGAAGAAATGGCTTCTTAGGTGAATCAATCAAATCATTGATTTTCCAAATCATATAAGTAATCCAATTTCTTAGTAATTAGTTACATACACAACTTAAACACTAGTTTTAATACTTACATACATTTGGCAAATTTTTGTAATATTCCCTAATAATGTCAAAATCATAAATAATAATGTCAAAATCACTATTAATAATAGGTACAGTACCTACAATATTATTTAATTGTTTTCTTTTTGCTTTTTCTTTTGTTAGATTACTTGAATTTTATTTTGTACAAGGCTTAAGTTACTAGGTACCAGTGCTTCCAGATTCACTGTAATTACAGTAGATTTACTGTATTTTAGACTTATTTTTCTATCAATATGTAAACAAAGTTTGTCTGTAATTTGACTGTAATCGATTTTGAAATCTACTGTATTGTTTTTAGAAACTCCTGTATTTTTAGCTAGCACCACTGTAATTTTACTTTTGGGATCTGGAAGCACTGTTAGGTACTTAAATAACAGCTTTAAATTAGTGATTGCAGTTCTGACATTCATGAGATGAAGATAGGAAGATAATAATTATCATGATTCAAGTGAGAGTAAACTAATTAGTGAAACAGGATTATGAGAAAGTTGGCTATTATATAACTAGATTAGCTACTACTAACTAAATTTAACTATTTACTTAATTAAAATATCAACTAATTTATTATGAAAATTGATTGATTTTGAAGTTTATGATTTGAAATTATGTAAGTACATGTTGAAAATAAAACTGTGAATTCCTTTGAGTGAAAGATTGTATGATTCATCATACAATCTTTCATACATAGAATATATTTGGGATGGCCTGCGGGCATTGAAACTGGGGCTATATCATCTCTAGAACAGTCTGGCTCAAAGAAGTGGCATTCAGTGTTGCATGCGCGCCTTTACGGAAGGTAGTGCGGTCGTGGGATCGGCCGCACTTGGTGACGGAACCCGCTAGACATAGTGATACTGGGGCTGTACTTGTATCTCTGAGCCTCCAATATAATATTAGTAGAAGAAGGAAGTGGGGATTTAGTCATTAGGAGTTGGACATAACCATCCATTCTACCCAGATGGAGCGTATCCAAGAGGATTTCCAGACGAAAAAAAATGAAAAGGATAGATTTGGGATGCATGCAGACACTGCACAAGTCAACTAATCATTATATCAACTCAATTCTTCATAAAGCAGCTTTTACAGAGGTTAACTTTTCTGCAGTATATTTTTCATTAGCACCAAGCAATAAATGATTCTATTATGATTGAGAAAATTTATCAAAATTTAAGTAGATATTAAGAGGTTTAAGGGTGATTCGCCGGAGAAGGCGACACACAGGGACCAGTTAGAAAGTTGTGGGGGAGGACCTCCCAGCAGTGAGACAATAAAGATTAAGAAGTAGCAAATAAAGTTTTTTTTAAATAAAATTTTGCACCAAGGTCTAATGTAGCAGTGATAAAAATAAATTGTAATTACTTCAATCAATGTAGGTATAGATAATTATGCATTTCCATACTTCAACATTCCGACCTGAGCGTTTAGTCTACATTGTATGTAAATCAAAAGACTATGTTCAAAATGAATTTAAATGTATTGGATAATAGTTTTGATGCTCTATGTTTAAATACTGCCTATATTTAAGTTGAGTGCGTTAGTGGAAAAGTCTAGTTTTATAAAAGAATTTGGTTTATGCATACCAGCATTTTTGTAATGTTGCTCAGCAATTATTTTTGACGTTACATAATTCTTGTTATTCTTGGAGTATGTAGTTACACAGCGTAGGTTGTTTGGAAAAGATTACTGTATGTTGGTGCTGAATAGAATTTTTTGCATGCCCTATCACCTGCACACGTGAGGACCTAATGGCTATGTCAAGGGCAAAGGAAGGAACACGGGTGGGTTTTAGTCAGTAAGAGTCTGACACTCCCTTCTGCTCCATCCAGAGTTGGAGGGGTCATTTGATGATTTCCCATCCAAAAGAAAAAAAAAGTGTACAGTATTCAGGTAGCTGAATGTCGGGCCAAACAAATATAAAGAAAAAAGTACATAGGTATATTTTTTTTTGTGTTATTTTTGCTATCAACACGCTAAGAAGTAAAATAGATTTTTTTTTTTGCTATTATAGAGAATTTGAAGTGAGAAGAGGTCTTTGCGTTGCAGCCAATAATAGACGGATTTGACTTTACTTTTATCTTTTAAAGAGAAAAGTTTTGATTTTTTATATATATATATATTTGTTACATTTTCATGCAAAAATTGTTGCACGAATTTGGATGAACTTTGGCACATGGGTAGACATATGACCTGGATTAGGACATAGGCCACTTTTTATCCCAATATTGTTACAGGACAGACTTATACGGGTGAAACCGTGGGGCGCAGCTAGTACTTCATAAGAAGTGACATGACAGCCCATTGGTGAGGTCACATGTCACCTGTACATTGTCTGTGTTATTAGTTAAGTATGTACTAACATAGGATAAGACTATTATTACTAACCCAATGGATCTCTGTTATCTGAATAAATGATGAATATTAAAACAACATAGTTGTGTTGTTATTAATTATTTTCAAGTGAGATTTATTTTTCGTTTCACCAACTAACATCGCACTAATCTAAACATATTATATAAAGTACTAGCGACCCGCCCCGGCTTCGCACGGGTGCAATGCTGATACTACATAAACACACTACATTATACATATAAACCTTCCTCTTCAATCACTCTATCTATTAAAAAAAAACCGCATCAAAATCTGTTGCGTAGTTTTAAAGATTTAAGCATACATAGGGACAGAGAAAGCGACTTTGTTTTATACTATGTAGTGATTGTTGTGAGTTTCAATAGAAATCATGGAATATTGCAATAATTAATTGTGCAAATATGCAGACATTGTAAAAACTGGTGCAGTAGCATACTTGTGTGCTATTGACTGTGCAACACAAAGCTGGGAATTACACTGCACACTTTCAGCAGAAGATTATTACTAAAGTTAACATTATGATTACAAGTCTAGTCTGGAACAGTACAAAATTAACAAAATATTCTGTACACATTATGACACGACAGTGTAAACAACAATTTCGAAAGGTACCCACCAGTTTCGAAACTTCTAAAGGCTAAATGTTGCAATTCAGTACTTGTAAAAAAAACGACACTCACCTAAACAGCACACGAAGAATTTAACGATTGTGAAGAAGAACGCGTTGTAGAAATTCGTGTCGTAGTAATTGACATCTGGGTCTGTCAGGTCAACGGCGCCGCCGTCCATAGTGATGTTGGCTAGCACGACCTCATCGCCCGACGACACCGGCAGCCCCAGGCTGATCTTCAGGAACTCATCCACCACAAACAGAGGCGGCACCCTCAGCAGCACCTCCACTAGTGCCAGTGCCTTCGACCTCAACGACATTATTCATTTATGAAGTCCTTTGCACACGTTAACACTGATAATTTAGCACGCACAGCCGAAACGACGGGCTTACACTGTAAACTTTCACGGGATGCTTTTGATTGATTTATTTTGTACCTATAAAAACTTATTTGATGTCACCAATATTAATGCGAAAATAATGACTGAAATTTTTGCGACAATAAAAATTTGACATTACAAATCTGGATGTTACCAGCATATTAAGATTGCCAGTACATATATATCACAACGTTTCTACCAAAAAAGTGAACGCTGAATAATTTTACAAAAAAAAACATGACTATAATTATTTCAATAATGATGAAAAGTATGATAAGTAACGTTATAAATTGCGCAACAAATAGAAGGAATTCATTAATTACAGTAATGCATTCCTTCTATTTATTGCGCAATTTGACATTACTAATTTACTAGATCAGTCTCAGTCACACAACTCAGTGTTCGGCAGATCAGATGGCTGATCTATTTCATCATGCGTTGTTAGCAAAAAAACATTATTTATTAGTAGTTTCTAGCAGGTAGCTTTTCTAACCGTAGACTTTTTTTGGTTCTTCCTACCGTTTGCGTGTAAATAGTCATATACTTACTGGTAATTATTATCAAGAAATTGGTGTCTTCTGTTTAAATACATTTTACATTAAAATTTCTAGGTAATTATATCTTCGCAAGTCAAGCAACATTTTTTCAGATTAATAGAAAGAGTGCGGTGCCATCTGCCTTTTTTACATTAGAACTATGTAGGCCAGTGGCAGCATCTGTGTCTCGGTGAAACCATGTGGAAAAAATCGGAGGATTGAGCGGGCTAACTAAAAAAAAGCTTCTATAAAATTAAATGCCGACAGTAATATAGGGGTTTTCCATGAGAAAATTCTTAGTACCATCCCGACCGAAGTGGCTCCACTGTATCACATGTAAAGAGCCCCAGTATTTATTTTAATAAGTATACGTTTTCTTTGTGTTGAAAAACATCGTTTGAAAAATATAATTTCACGCTTGCAAACTTTCAAACATGTATAGGTAGGTACCTATATCAAAATAGCGCATAATCGTTTTTAGAACAATATTATGTGCAGTACCTACACTATCGATGTCGATTTTAATTTGTCGAGATTTTTTTTTTGTATTCTAGTTTCTTGTATAGAGGCCAGCACATCAAGCTACCCCAATCTGTCAGATTTTCCCAATTGAATATGAACCTTATTCCTTTGTACTAAAGTTGAAAATCTATCAAAGAAATTTGACAGATTGGGGTAGGTTGACCTGCTGGCGTCTGTACCATTGGTAATTTATTTGAAGAGCATTCGTTCAGGCCCTCAATAAATTCTTTATTTCATTCTTTGTAGTTTAGATAGCGGCAAGTACGACAAGTTAACAATAAAGTTTGGTCTATTTTTTTTCTGTACTTCCTTAGTTTATTTAATTACCAGCTGTCTCGATGAACTTCGTACCGCCATCGAAATCAGTCATTGATCCGTTCTCGAGATATCATCAAATTAAGACTATGCCGACCGCACAGTGGCGCCCTCATCGTTTGTATGGTAATTTCATACAATTTAGAATGAAAATGCAGAAATACGGAATATAGTGGCCACTGTTATCCGTTTTAAGGATTATAATAAAACTAAACAATATAAAACTACCGGTTCTAATAATATTAACGTATAATCTTGTGAAGCACAACATATCGTGCTTATTTTCTGCATTTTCATTCTAAATTGTATGAAATAACCAAACAAACGATGAGGGCGCCACTGTGCGGTCGGCATAGTCTTAAAAAACCGTTCCATACAAAATGAATTATCTTTATTATTTTTTTTCGTGAATTTTACCATGTTTTAATAGTTATTCTGCTGTTCGGGGCGGAGACAAATCCAACAAATCAACGATCATCAAAATCGGTCCAGCCGTTCTTGAGTTGTATAGGGTGTAACTAACCCGACTTTGTTTTATGTAGGTATATGACGGAGAAGGCAGTGGCGTAGCTACGTCACAGAATACCTAATAGTACTTCGTACAGAATGGCCACTCCCTACCCCGCGCTGACATCAGATACCGCACCTCACCCCGCACACCCGCGACATTATCGGCGGTTCATTAGCTCGGGGCGCTCACAAAGAACCGCAGCACTGTACTGTTGACACGAACACACAATTTTGCGATTTAAAAGTTTTATCTGAGTTTTAATCACGATGGTTCGATATTGTGATGCTTTTCCGAATTTGTATTTACATAAATGTTTGTAAGATATCGCATTTTAATACCATGCCATATAATAACCGATTATTTATAGTTAAGTAGGTCATTTAAACGAAAATATTTTAGTGTAAGCAATATTTAGCTAAGTACCTTATTTGCATGGGTATTTGCTCTGGGATAGCAACATTTAGTGAAGTGGAACTGATGATGAAGACCACAGATGGCCACCGGGACTACTCAATAATAAGTATTTCACAGGTTGCGATTCGATTACTTTAATATGTTTGCTAAACACAATTTATGGTCGTCACAATGCGAATGGTGAAATGGAGCTGATGATGGAGTACCAAGAGAACTCCTCAACAATTAACGTCCCTGCATCGGGAAAAGCAATAGGTATTTTGTACAAGGCGATGAACAAGTTGACATTAGGCTATTGTAACTTAGATACTTTATAAACAGACCCACTAAAAAGCGAGAAATAAAAACTTTTTAGCAAAAAAAAAAAACCGACTTCCAAAAAAACACTAAGTACAAAGTGAAAAATAACTTTAATTTCGTAAGTCGGTGGCAATAAACTAAAATACAGATCCAAAGACACCGACTTCCGAAATTAAAGTTATTGTTAAAAAGTTTTACATTTATTACTTAACTATTATACTTAATATTATTTTTATTTCATTACGAACCCGACTAATTAGATAAACAATCAAACTAGTCCTTTCTAGTCGCGTCGTCGTCGTTCCCGCCATTTTTTTTACGCTCCGCACGACAACCAACCCTACTAGAGTTTACGCACACATTTGCACGTGTACCAACGTCATTTGGCTATGTAGTAGTAGTAGGTAATTATTTTGCGCTCGTTGTACGGAGTGTCCGGGGTGTGGCTACGTGACCAGGGGCCCCTGTGCGAAAAAAAAAGTTGGGGCTCTATCTAAACTGATATGATTATATTTTATATAGTAAAAAACATAAATACAACAAAGTCCCAAAATTCAACGATAAGCACCAGAGGGTGGACGCATGACTACTCTAGAAACAATAATGAAAAAATACTTAGGTACCTACCTCAATTTTTTTGGTGGATATGGAATTTTGTCAGAAAAAGGAGTGCATTTCATCTAGGTACGTTGAAATGCTGAATTTTTATTCGCGATACGATGTTGGTCCCATGCACAAAATTGTTCAGTTTGATGGTCTGTACCACATCATTAAATTTGGCTGGTCTTTGAAAACTAACCCTGTTTAAACCTATGTAAAGTGAATACCTATCTGTGAAGCTAAAAAAAACGTTTTTTAAAACATTTTATTCTACGAAATAAATTGAAAATGGCCTACTAATATAGTTATCTTGAAAGAATATAATTTAAATATGTTACTCCCTGACAACAAGAATTAATAAAAATAAAAATAAATATTTGCCTTCACTTCCACTCGTAACTAGGTATAGAAAACTCTGTGAAGCTTCGAAAGCTTCCAACAATACAGCAACAATATAGTATGTAGGAGTCTTTTTAATTTGCCTCGCAACTGCCGAAGCCCTACAAGCAACCTTATAACGGATATCGATTCAGCGACTCCCGCTTTTCCAAACTTTGGCGGTTGGCTTTCTTTTATATTCCATGCTTTTTGTTTAACTTTTGAAGAGTTTGCACGCTTTGGAAAAAAAATTCTAAAGCGTATTGTTTGTGGTTCGCGAAGTTAGAACCGCGGCTATTGAATTATAATTATTAGGTATTTATATATATTGAAAAACTTATTTAAACGTTGATTTTTTACGAAAATGAACTCAGTTGCCAAGGTGCGTTCTTACTTTTGGTTTTTTTAACACACTTGGTCGAAAAGTGGCTCTTGTTGCACCGTTTTTATGTTCAATATTCAGTGTATTGAACACGTGTGCTTTCCCAGTTTGCATTAACGCACTAGTGTTGGAAAGTGCACCACAGTGAACTGCCTATCGATTCTGTAAAAATCTCACCGTGATAACGTGGGAGAAGTGAGCGTGAAGTGAGCTATCAATGGAGGCAATCCCTAACATCAGGTGGAATGACAGCTCACTTCACCTTAGTTTTCACGGTGAGATTTTTACAGAATAGCACTGCTGTAATGGGTATCAGAGATGTGCGATGTTAAGAATATGTAGGTATCTAGGTACAATGGAAGGTATACACAGCTTTGATTTAAACGTTCATCATCACGATATATAAAAGACTAGCAGTGCCCTGCGGTTTCAGCCGCGTTAGTTTAAGGAAACAATTTACTTAACTACTAAAATATATTCCATTTTTATTATTAGTCTCTGATGTCCCATCTGCAGGGCAAAGGCCTCCCTACCCTATTTCCACTTCTCTCTGTTCAAAGCTGCTAAGGACCAGCCGATCGATTCTGTAAAAATCTCACCGTGAAAAGTTAGGTGAAGTGAGCTTAGAGTGAGCTGTCAAGAGTATCAATACCTAGCATCAGGATGACACTAACAGCTCACTCCACGCTCACTTCACCTAAGTTTTCACGGTGAGATGGTTACAGAATCGCACTGCAGTTCTTGTTGGACGAGTCCAGCTCATGCCGACATCTCTGTCTGGGCCTGCCACGGTATCGAGGGACTCATTGGGTCGTAAGTTTGGCCCATTTTTCGTCTAACATGCGGCAGATGTGTCCAGCCTAGTTCCATTTTAGCGTGGCAGCTAAAATAGAATGGAAAAAAAACATATTCCATTACTATAAGATTATTATTTACTGAAACTATTTTAGGGTACATCCCGCTATGATCAGTAAGAGTGGAACTATAGTAAACTATAGTAAACCTCGCAGCGCTACCGGCGGCGGCCGTGCGGATTTATTTTAAAACTATGATATTATATCTCCTAAGATATTCACTGAAATCATGATGTCAAGGGCAATTTTGTTCAAAATTAAATACTTGTGTATCATATTTATAAAAAACACCTTCGCAAATAATGCATTGTAGATTACCATAAAAAGGTTATAGTGAGTCAACCTTTTTTTTATTTGTATAATGTGCGTTTTGTTTGTGCAGAATAAACAATTTTTCTTTCTTTCTTTCTAACCTTAAATATAGACAAATGCTGTCGCGAACTTTTTTTTTGAATTTTTAAAGGGGACAATTCCGTCGTACATGATTTTTACGTAACTTTAACCGTTTACGCAGCGCACGCAACGAAAGTCCTCAAAAGGAATTATTTTTCCCGTTTTTGCAACATTTTTCATTGATGCTCCGTTCCTATTTGTTGTAGCTTATGTTATAATATACCTCGATAAATGGACTATCTAACACATACATATTTTTTCAATTCGAATCACTAGTTCCTGATATTAGTGCATTCAACCAAACACACAAACAAACTCTTCAGCTTTATAATATTAGTATAGATATATAAATAATATTCTTACTATTAAATAAATTATTTAGTTCTTCATTCGGTTATAATAATTTATTAGATAGGGTGAAGGGTCTTGTTTTGGACTTGCTAACAATTCTGATCGAGCTGTATTGGTTTTGTGAGAATGAACAACAGGGTTCATAGGAAATTAAAAGGGATTCAAATTGTTAGCAGAAACTCTGCAAGGGTTGACCTTTTACTATTCTCTTCACTCATTAAAAACCACTCTGCATTTTAAACACGTCATCAAACTAAACGGTGCTTTCCAACCACAAAAACCATATAATTTTCTCACTTCCAAATCCTAAACACTCAGTAAAAGATTACAAGCTCGAAAATTACAATAATTACATTTCAAATCGGTTTTACCGCCATTATTGTGTGCGCGCCAAAAAATCAAAATGGCCGATTATCTGTCAAGGCACGCGCGCGCCACGCGTTGCTCCCCTCAACCGATTAAATGTAAATTAATCGTAAAAATGGATGGAAGATCGCTAGTGAATCCGTAACATATTGAGTTACAAGTTTTATCTTTTATTTACGTTTCCGATTGAGACATATCATTTTACAAGCGCCTGATTGCTTGTGGTATTGTGGTTGTGGGATTGTTGGTTTTGCAAATGGATTTTTATGAATGCAGTGGAGCTGGAGTAGTGCGGTATAAGTTTTAATTTAAGTATTAACCAATTGTTTGTTTTTACAGATGTGGTGCTGAATGACAACGAACATTAGCTGAAAATGGAAATGATGGTCACACAGAATGAGAGAGTTTTTTTTTTTGAGGATGGGAAATCATCGAATGACCCCTCCCGTTCTGGGTGGAGTGGAAGGGAGTGTCAGACTCTTACTGACTAAAACCCACCCGTGTTTCTTCCTTAGCCCTTTATTGTTCCGGGGTAGCGGTAGGTAGCCCTTTCGGACAATCCCGCTGCGAATGAGAGAGTCTCTAAGAATAATACTACTTGTCAACTGGGGCTTAGTACTTGTCAAGTGGGTGTCACGTTTATACGTTGTTCTGTAACGATGATTCTGGGTACTGAGATTGACGTGTAAAATTCTCTACTATTCTACTATTATTGTTTTTTACTATTATTCTCTATTATTCTTGGTGCAGTTAAGAAAGTTCGCATGATGCGTTAACATAAGTTAACTTCTTTGTTCCAAGTCATACGAACTCTTACTTTTCCAGCCTTGGTGGACGTGGGTAAATAGTAGATTATTAACCAAGGGGATAAAGCAGTGTCTTCTGTCGCGGATGACGATTTAAATCGCGAGCGTAACGAAGGACTCGAGGTTTACTCCCGAGCGTAGCGAGGGTGTTAAAAACTTAAATCACGAGTGTAGCGAGGGATTTAAGTTCACCCAAGACTAAGTCCCGTATTACAGAACATCACTCAATACTCAAGCATTACTTAAAATTAGTTTCAACCAATCAAATGGCTTGAATCTAGTTTTAAGTAATGCTTAAGTATTGAGTGACGTTCTGTAATACGGGCCTAAGACAGCTTTATCACCGAGGAAAATATTCTACTCTTCGTACCATTTGCGAAAAAATTAACACAATAATAATATGAGATAAGCATTTATTTAAAAAAATGACAATTAAAAATAAATTAAAATAAACTTAACGTTTAAGTATTTGAAGAAAACAAAAACGCGGCAAATTCCTAGAATAATATTTTTTTGTCGGAAAAGCAAACGCATCAAGCTCATACGGCCTCGTCGGTTTTCGTAATTTTATTTAGTAATCATAACTGCATAATAAATGCGTATTCCTTTTTCAAAAAGATATTATAATGCTTTGTAAACAAACTCAATGGTGTAAACACAGATGTAGTTCAGTATAAATTTCAGTAAGTATTCCTTTAAATCACATTCCTAGAGGATGAATGAAATTCAGTACAGAGGCCAGCACATCAAGCTACCCCAATCTGTCAGATTTTCCGAATTGAATATGAACCTTATTCCTTTGTACTAAAATTGAAAATCTATCAAAGAAATTTGACAGATGGGGGTAGGTTGACTTGCTGGCGTCTGTAAAGTTTTCTTTCCCTGTTTTTAACAGATTAAAAATAGCCACAACTCAGGTGAATAAAAATGTAAATAAAATTACAATGTTGACGTGCAAGATGTGAGTTTTCCAAACAATTTTTACCATTTATTTTTCAACAAGTGTTTTAGTCATTTCTTTTCCATCAGCTTATTTGTTTATTTATTTATGTACACATAAAACACTTGAAAAAAACATAAAGATACTTAGATCATTCTGCCAAATCAATTAAATGCAACAGCCGAGATAAACCTTACGAGAAGACCTAATAAATAAAACACATTCACAAACACATCTCATTACATTGTTCAAACTACCCTCCCCAAAAAAACTCAACTACCCGTTAAATAAACATGCGTTACCTGTCAGATCAAACAGTAACAATGCGGCCACACTTGCTACTGAGCCTAAGGGCAAATACAGGTGGTGGACTATACATTATTGTCATGTTTGGACAAGTAGATCATGCATGGTTTAGTTTGATGCATTTTGTTGAGCGCACGCGCATTGTAATTTGAACCTTATGAAGATGACGATAAAGTCACATGATGCACGATCGGGGTTTGTGATGACTATATTGACAATGATTGTCTTTTGTTTGGTTTTACAGAGCGAATAATTAATTTTAGGGTTGGAAGATAGTTGGTGTGTTTGCAGATTTTTATCGTAATTTTTTGGTGGATGAGATGGTATTTAGATCTAGATAATTTCTGTGAACTTTTTGATGATTGATGTCGTGAGAAACGTCGTTCTAGAGTTCACTATAACTGGAAAGTGGAACTGTTATTTTTATATAGGTACGGTGGTGTCCCCATTGACGCGCAAACTGTAAGGGATTCATTCAGCACTTGATTCTAGAATACAATTTTTTTGTCGGTTTAAAAAACCGGTCAAGAGCGAGTCGGACTCGCGTACGAGTGTACTACGTGAGCTCGACAAATGGATGTGCGATTAACGCTTATGCGACAAAACTGTACTGCGACTCACCATAGTTCGAATGCACGCTTGTGCGACAGACTGAAGATCGACATCACGCTAGTGTGACAAACGATTGCGCGACAGTAGTTCGACACCACGGTAGTGCGACACTATGGTAGTGCGACAGTACTGTAATTCGACGGTACGTTGGTGCAGTATTACAGCAGTAGAATACGGAATTTCGATGCACAAAATATCGATAAATGCTAATACGATGCTACAAAAGTGCGATGCATGTTACTGCGAAAGACTGTATCTGCAAAGCCACTACACTTCGATGCACGTTACCGCGAAAGATTTTCATTGCGATACTAGTTGGCTTCGATGCACGAACGCAATTAGGTGACGTAGGATGCAAGAGCGAACGAAGGGCACCCCGAGCTTAGGTTTGGTTAGGTTACTTTAAACCCTTTATACCTACAGAAATAGGAGCCCCGCGAAGCGGGGCTCCGTCGACATAGCAAGCAAAAGCGAGCGAATGAGAATACAAATACCTTTACCGTGCATCGAAGTCAAATAGTATCGCAGTGAAAATCTTTCGCGGTAACGTGCTTCGAAGTGAAGTAGTATCGCAGTGAAGATCTATCGCGGTAATGTGCATTGAAGTGTAGTGGCTTCGCAGAGATGGTCTTTCGCAGTAACGTGCATCGCAATTTTGTACCCAAGTGCGATCACGTTACCAATAAACGAAGTATACATAATTATAGTAGCATCAACAAATGTATTGTTTGGCAATATTATGGTTTATTGCTTTCGATGTAAGGCATATTGCCAAATAGTTAAGTGCTTAAACAAAAAATATTAAAAAATGTTTTGTTTATTGCAAACAGGGTTGATACATTTGTAATCTTTCCGTAATGAGAGGAAAATCATGAAATGTTCACAAGGAAATTTAAGAATTATATCGTTAAAAGTGCTAGCAAGTTTTATAACCCGTAATCGAATCCGGGAACATTACCAAGAGTTTGTAACTAACTGAGCCATCAAGGTCATCATATATACTCGTACATAATATGATTATGAATACAAATGTGTCTTCATGTCGTACTAGCAAGATGTCGATCTTCAGTGTGTCGCACAAGCGTGCATTCGAACTATGGTGAGTCGCAGTACAGTTTTGTCGCATAAGCGTTAATCGCACATCCGTTTGTCGAGCTCACGTACACACGGCTACACATCAAGCTATACAAAACCAGTTTACGCTGGTCTCGCATCGTACGAAAATCCTATGCAATGTGAGATCAGCTTATACTGGAAATGTATAGCTTGATGTGTAGCCGTGTGTACCTAGTACACTCCTCGCGTACTTAGGGATCCGTACCATCATGTTTTTAAATTTTCATCGGATATTCGGAGAATTTTAACACTGCGGTATACGGTGTAGAATATTTCAGTTTTAGGTCAGCGCATTCTCTTGACCGATAGTGAAAGTAATGTAATTTTTGATAATTTCCGAAAAAGTGTGCTATTTAGAGATATCGTTTTATTTTTCCTGTAATCTTTACATTTAAAACTTCTATCACATAGAATAATTTCAGATTTTTCTCTATGCGAACTCCAGAGAAAAGATTTACATCAAAAATCGAAAACTATGCGGACTATAGAAAAAAGAAAAAAAATTTGAGAATGCGCAAACTGCGCTCTTTCATATGATACCCCATAACATGCCCTAGTAGCCCCACTTCGAATCTTTCAGACCTCCGTTCAGTCCCTGTTGCAAAAAAAATATAGGTATATATTTTTGTTTCTTTCATATTTGCAAAATAGTTGGGCAAACGTCATCTAAAACTATTCCTTTCGAGTTGATAGCATTAGTAGTTCTTGAGATCTTCAGCTGTGACTGACGGACAGACAGACAGACTGAGTTTCACCATAAGGGTTCCGTTTTACCATTTTGGTACGGAACCTAATACCATTGATAACTCATTAAAAGGAGGAAGTTCTTTTAATGAGTTATCAATGGTATTAGGTATTATTTAACAACAATGTAATTAAACGAAGACCATTTTATATTTCTACAGTTTTAAAAGAATAAAGAAAGAAATCATTTTGAAATTTATCAATTGTAAACAATACCATTGCAAATTGGCAAAGTATCGACAGTCGACTCTCGATCGGCAAAACTACAGCCGACCCGATCCACATCGGAGCAGTCGCTAAAACGCGTCCGAACGCAGGAAGTCGCGAAATCGCGATGTAGCATCGATAGAAGCTCTACAACGCGCGATTTTAATACTGCGATCGAGTCGCTAAAACGCGACGCTGTATCGATACAGTCGCAAAATCCCAGATCGCCGATGCTAAAAGTAGCGTGTGTGCTTTGGCCCTTACCGACGAAAAATTTCAACGCAGGGGGGTTCAGAATTATGTATTGAATCTATGGTAACAACAGGTTGTTCGGCGATGCTTGCCCTAGAAGAGATTCCTGTTGAAGAGACTTGAGAAATTACTTTTCAGACTTGTAAATTATGTGTTTCCACAAAAAAGACTTTGATAGGCATAGAACTGTGGCTCTGGTGATCTTTATTGCCCTAAAAATGTAGAAAAAAATATATGTTTAGGTATCAAATAGGTACAAAATCTTTGTGAAGGCGAATTGAAACTTTGGAGCCCTTACGTGAAGATTCTAAATGTAGGCAGTCATCCCGACGCGCGACGTCAGAATGACTGGCCATTTTTTAAATTCAATTTCTCAGTTATTAATTAGGCACCAATTATTTAAACAGGTTAAAAAGCTCAAAGTTTTGTTCAGTCATTCTGATGTTCAACATTGGCAAGTTTATTTTCAAGGGGATGTATCTTCAGCTCAACGAAGCAGCCGATCGATTCTGTAAAAATCTCACCGTGAAAAGTTAGGTGAAGTGAGCTTAGAGTGAGCTGTCAAGAGTATCAATCCCTAGCATCAGGATGACACTGACAGCTCACTCCACGCTCACTTCCCCTAAGTTTTCACGGTGAGATGGTTACAGAATCGCACGGCAGGCTCGATCAATGTTGTACTTCACCTATGATGTAGTGGATATGTTAGGTTATTGTTTGTCTGTACAAACAAGGAGTCACTTTGTCGACTTAAGTCGATTAGATTTTAGGAAAAAGGAGTTCGGTAGTTTGTTAAATAATGCAAAAAAGGTTTCGAGAGATTGCAGTACCTATACAATCGAACATTTTAGGATCTCGCCTTAAATGGGTTGAGTTCTCTATTATTCTATGCGTATTCGGATATTTTTAGTTCTGAATGTTTTTACACCTAAATTTTATTTTGAAGCCAGGGAGGTGCAAGTGCACCCTCTTGCACCCCGCTCCCGGCGCCCGTGATTTATTAGATCCTGGTACGGAAAATATTCCTTAATAATATTCCTTAAATTTATAATTTTAATTAAAATTACATTAAAATTATAAATTGCAGAAAACTTATCCTTGACAAACTTCCATATTTTTTTTCCATAATTCACAACCTTTCGATAAGTTATCGAATCCAAAATGACACATTTTTAATTACCTACTAATTTACCTTGCCCCGGCCAGCAAATACCTGTCGGAAGAATGGCGGTCGTCCATTTGATTTAAACTGAAAATATTTCGGGTTTTGGATTTGTAGTTAGAGGAGGACCCTTTTGATAACACTGATTGGTGTTCGATTCGGTATCGAACGTATCGAACGGCTGTGAATAGATAAGTTAGGCTCCTTCTCCCATTGTTGTGCCGTCTATAGATTTCAAATAGAACATGTAAGCTAGTAAACTCGCTCGTGAAAGAGGGCTCTAGCGAGGGACTAAAGAATTTTTGTCCAATAGGCACTGGTAATCTGCATTCGCGATTTATTTGCCAAAAATGTAAACAAATATGACTTTATGGAAAAATAACTTAAAGTTCAGTTTACGTTACAAGTTCAAAAAATTTCATAAGTTTTTACCGACTTCAAAAAAAGGAGGTTATTAATTTCACACGTATGTATGTAATATTATTGGAACTGCAATATATTCATATATGACTACCTATTAGGGCTTCCAAACAAATATACAAAATTTTATAGATGTCATACGTGCAGAGGCCAGCACATCAAGCTACCCCAATCTGTCAGATTTTCCCAATTGAATATGAATCTTATTCCTTTGTGCTAAAGTTGAAAATCTATCAAAGAAATTTGACAGATTGGGGTAGGTTGACCTCTGCCGGCGTCTGTACATCTATAATGTACTATTAATCGGATCATAACCATTTTTTTATTGGCTTACGTTTACTTCAACTTAGGGAACAGTGCAAGTTTCATCAAAATCCGCTCAGTAGTTTTCAAGATATGGACTAATACTTGTAGGTGTGACGGCCTGGCTTATTGATACGAGCTACTGATGTGGTGTCAAAGGAAAACACCTTGGTCAAATTCTAGTTCAATATTTACAACAACATTATTACTTATTTATTACAAAAAACAAGTACCTGTTCCAGTTTTTACTTATAACTAAAAATTACGAATTTTCATAATTTTGAGTCAATTGCTTTTTGAAGTCGATTTTTTTTTAAATTATTCAGTAGTACTTACTAGTCACTCTGGCAACAACAATTTGAATAGACTTTAGAACTAACCACTCGTCTTCGTGAATTTTCATGACATTCCAACAAACTTCACGTTACTGGTCTCTGCTATCTAACTATATCCGGTATAAAATATTCACAGAGACCCAGTCATCGGCAGCGGTGTGACGTTATGTCAAAGGGAGTTCATCCTTGCTATCCGGTTACCGGACGACCGGACACGCCACCCGACACTTCCCGTTTCCGAACGATCGGCTTTCCGACAGGTGAGCAACGCCGGATCGATGGATTTGAATTTTTATTATTTACGTGTTTTGTCGAAGGACCAATGGCCGGTGGAGCAGACGAGTCCTTGAGTGGAGACCGCGTATCGGCAAGCGTAGTGTAGGATGTCCCCCAGCTAGATGGACGGACGACTTAAAAAAGTGGCTGGAATGGAGTGGATGAGGAAGGTGGAGGACAGGGTGTTGTGGCACAGCCTGGGAGAGGCCTATGTCCAGCGGTGGACTGCGATAGACTGAGTTGAGGTGTTACCTAAGCCGTACCTCGGAAAGCACACTAACCCATCATTCGTAGATCTTTGACTGTCGTTACCTACGGGTGGTCAGAAGGCAAAAAGTCAGACACCAGACTTAATTACCAAGGGGTACCGTGTTACCCAGGCTCTGGGTGACATAGGTAGAGTCGCTCCATGCAAAATACTGGTGTTTAGTTGCATCCGGTTAGACTGGAAGCCGACCCCAAAGGCTGGGCAGATTGAGGAGGAGCTTAGCTTATAATTATTTTAGCTTTAGCTTATATTTATTTAATTATTGTTATAAATTCTTAGGTTAAGGAGTTCAGGTACCAACGTTCAAACGAAGTTTTTTTTTTTCTAATCAACTCTCGTAGACCAAAGCCACAGGCAACCAGCCATTCTGATACACACAATGAACGAGCTCTAAAATCAAAAAGCGTTCAAATCAACGGCCTCATTGTTAGCCTGGGGAAAAATAGTTTGATTGCAGTGTTTTTTTTTTTCTGGAATAACATGGATGCAAAAAACCGAGAAATGAGAGTTATTATTCGACCTGATGAGGCACCTGTGCGCAGTGCAAGTATTCTTACATCCAGCAACACTCCAGAAGATGGCTTAATAGATACATACCTATCTACAGGTTCAAATTTTATTCACCGTTTAGGGGTCATTGTACTCATCATTATGAAAAACTTTTACTATCGGACCAAACATGAAATCGCGACAAAAAAATCAGCTGTTATCTGAACATAAATGTAAGGAACAGCTGATTTTTTTTTTCACTATTTCGGGTTTGATCCCATAGTAAAAGTTGTTCATAATGATGAGTACAAGAACCCCATATAAGGAAAACGGTGATTAAACTTTATCACCTATGTTCACAGAAAATATTTTATCACCTATGTTCATTAGGGATAATGTAGGATTCTAATAATGAAAGAATTTTTCAAATCGGTCTAGTAGTTTCGGAGCCTATTCAATTCAAACTAACAAACAAATCTTTCTTCTTTAAATAATATTAGTGTAGATTGAAGTACCTTTCCGACAGTATCTAATTAGTTGCTGAAAAGCAAACATACCTGCGTATAAAATAAGGTGATGTTTAACTTTTCTGACCTTTACCTTACAACCCCAAACTGTTGCACTAAGTAGGTACCTACTTGAGTTTCAACAACGCTATAGCAGAATTTGACTCAGATAAACTGCAAAACAAGACTTGAGCTGCCCTAGTAGGTTTGACCCGGCAGAATTTTTCCTCTGTGGCTATTTCTGTTCATTTTAATCATTTCCAGTTTCACATAATCCTGCCCATAAGTCAATGCCGAACCGATTCTAGGTTCTTCGCCGTAATTGATTTGATCGTTAAATGGGTTGTGGACATTTGTGTAGCGGACATTTCGATAGGCAGACAAAGATTTGCTCTGTAGCGGACATTTCGATAGGCGGACAAAGATTTGCTCTGTAGCGAACATTTCGACAGGCGGAGAAAGATTTGATCTGTATCGGACATTTCGACAGGCGGACAAAAATTTGCTCTGGAGGGGGCTTGTGTAGGCTCGTTCTGGATGTTTGCAACTCTGCAGGTCACTCATAATAATGCTATTTTTAGTATCCTAATCTGGGAACCGGGGCGCGAAAAATGTATTCCCCGGCTTTTTCTTCAACTTTTTAGCCCCCAAAATCTTCTTTTTGGGCATTATTCTGTTTCTATGTCTTCTGCATGTGCATCTCCTCCTTGTATACTCGTATCTGATCACTTCATCTGATGACAAATGGCTTCGCTCTAACTCAGGGAGTTTAAATTAGACCAAGTAAGTATTTAAAAATAAAAAGGTTTATATCAAATTATTCAAAAATCCACTTTACATATTTCACATCACAAATTTGTCTACCTTCTACGGCAGTAGCGGTGTCCTTAATGAACGCAGCCAGGAGTTCTGGAGCCGCTCCGTGAAGACAGTCTGGTGAGTATCGTTGACATT
Organism: Globia sparganii; assembly: GCA_949316385.1. Classification (NCBI taxonomy): domain Eukaryota; kingdom Metazoa; phylum Arthropoda; class Insecta; order Lepidoptera; family Noctuidae; genus Globia; species Globia sparganii. Next base: position 3,952,544 of record OX438675.1, read on the forward strand.
GAATGCTGCTCGCGGATTCTTCTCTCCTCCGCTCTGGGATAACGTACTACTTGCTTCCTCCGCATGGGGGCTCGTCGAATATATGTCCGTCGTCTCTTTTCTACTCTTCCACTTCTTCTACCTCTCTTTTTCCTCTCAGGAGCCTTGGCTTCCCTTTTACCGAGACCGGGTTTGGGAGGTTCTGGTCGGGCGTCTACCAAGCCCACTCGACACCACGAGGCAGACATCGACGTCTCACTGTTCGACACACCTTTATCATGTCCCCTTTCATCATTTAGGTCATATCCAGTATTCGTCCCCTGACTATATTTTTTACTTGACGAAGGCTGGTTCTCTTCCTTCGTAGTTTCATCTTCCATTGCCAATAACTTCCAGAAATAACTGATAATTTTGTATTTTTTAATAAAAACCCCACTTAAAAAAAACTTAAAAAGTCACAGCCAAATCATCACTTGTTTTTTGTTTAATTCATAGAGTCGTGTCCAATATCATTGGTCGTGTCAGAATGAAGAATTGTTTTATGATAGAAAGAAGTTTGAATGACAAACATTTTTGATAAGATTTTTGTGGTCAAGAAATTACACTTAAACTTAGGGTAAGAACACATGACATGCATGACACTCTTGTATTATAATTTACATTCCATCGCCCCAGTAGTTATCTATTTTTAACCGACTTACTTACTTCCAAAACGGAGGAGGTTATATGTTCGAGACTTTATGTATGTTTTTATTTTTTTATGTATGTTCACTGATTTCTCCGTCAATTGTGGACCGATTTTCAAAATTCTTTTTTTATTTGAAAGGGTATGCTCCCGAGGTGGTCCCATTGTCACCAAATCGGAAACTGATGAGGGAATCCCATGGAAACCTTCAAATTTTGTAGGCACACCTATAGCGATTTGGGTATTTTTTATAGTAACTCGTGCATTTGCACCATTCGGTGAAGTGAAACTGATGATGAAGACCACAGTTGGCCATCGGAACTACTTAATAATAAATATTTCACGGGTTGCGATTCGATTAGGTACTTTAATGTGGTTGCTAACCACATTCAAAAGCATCAACACGGCCCTAGACAGATATAATATAGACCCGTCCCTGAGCGGCTGGATCACCAACATGCTCAAACATAGGGCAGTACAAGTGACTGTCAACGACACCACAAGGGCCATCGTGGCGAAGGGCTGTCCGCAAGGGGGTGTCCTTTCGCCGCTTCTATGGAACCTAGTCGTAGACAGTCTAATAAAAACACGCACCGTAGGCTACGCCGACGACATAACCATAATAATAAATGGAACCCACGAAAACACCCTGTGCAACCTAATGCGCCAGGCCCTGAAAATAATAGAGAATTGGTGTGGTAAACACCAACTATCAGTGAACCCCACAAAAACTGAATTAGTTCTCTTCACAAAAAAGAGGAAACTGACGACACTAAAACTACCACGATTCTTTGGTACAACCCTAAGCCTATCAACTGAAACCAAATACCTGGGCATCTTTTTGGACAAACAGCTGAATTGGGCAAAACATATCAACTACATTACCACGAAAGCCAGCATATCCCTGTGGCAATGCAAGCGAATGCTTGGCAAGAATTGGGGGATTAGCCCCAAGGTCACTCACTGGCTATACACCACAGTCATCCGACCAATCATTACATACGGCTCACTAGTCTGGTGGCCCAGGACAGACCTGAGCACAGCCCAAAAAGATCTCGAAAAGCTGCAGCGGTTCGCGTGTGTGGCAATCACTAGCTGCATGAGAACCACACCCACTGCTGCCCTACAGGCCATGCTCGGATTGCCGCCCCTACACCTCATAGTGCGGGAAGAGGCGGCCCTTGCTGCCTTTAGGCTCCATGTATCAGGTACCCTAAGCAAAGACTCTAGGGTCAAACACATACGTTTAAAAGAAGATGCGATCAAACGGCAGCCAATGATGGCATCACCCTGCGACAAAACCCCGAAACAATACAGCTCTCAAAAGCATTACAACATAGTGCTTAAAGAGGAGCAGTGCGACTACTCAGGCCCGAAGGAACTGAGAATTTATACTGATGGTTCAAAGACCGACTGTGGAACTGGAGTCGGAGTCTTCTCACACGACCTCAACATAAAAATATCCAGACCGCTGGGAATGCTCAACACTGTCTATCAAGCGGAGTGTGTGGGCATAATACAAGCGGCTTATGCCATAACAGCCAGAAGAGTTACGGATGCCTGCATTCGCATACTCTCAGACAGCGCCTCAGTCCTCCAATCCCTAGGGAAGGAATGCATCACATCGAACCTAATACTAGAATGTCACAATGCGCTTGAACGGGTAACTGTTTTGAACCGCAATAAAGTGACACTACAATGGATAAAGGGACACAGTGGATCGCTAGGTAACGACGCAGCTGACGAGCTGGCCAGAAGGGCATCTAGTACGTCAGTTTGTGGACCGGAACCTGTCGTGCCCATCCCCTTCAACCAAATACGCAGGTGGCTAAAGGAGCACACCCATACACAAGCAGAAAATTGGTGGACGTCGTCACCAGGCTGCAGGCAGTCCAAGGAAGCTATGCCATCATTAGATGGCAGGCTAACCAGACGTTTATTGCGACTGGACAGGAAAGGCTTGCGCCTGGTGACGGGGACCATCACGGGACACTGCTCACTGAATAAATACTTCCACACTATAGGCATAACGGACAGTCCCCTGTGCAGAGCTTGCATGGAGGCTGAAGAAACCGTTACGCATGTGCTCTTTGAGTGCACAGGCGTCACCCAGAGTAGATCAGAAACCCTTGGGACACCCGGATCGTACACAGATGTTCTCAATAGACCAGGAGACCTAATCAGCTTCTGGAGGGAGGTGGGCTGGTTGGAATAACCACCGACGGCCGCCATGGCCCACGCACAATGGTCCAACTGAAGGACTAAGTGCGGAAACCAAACCCTTAACATAGAACATAGAACATGTGGTTGCTAAGCACAATGCGTATCGTGAAGTGGAGCTGATGGTGACTTCTCAATCAGCTCCGGTTCTCCTGGTTCTTACAAGGAGAACTCTTCTACAATTAACGTCTCTGTATCGGGAAAAGCAATATTTTGTAAAAGGTGATGAGCAGTTGACATTAGGCTATTGTAACTTAGACAAGTTACAAACTGGCCCACTAAAAAGTGAAAAATAAAAAACTTTTTTACAAATAATCTCCTCCTTTTTGGAAGTCGGTTAAAAAACAACCGACTTCATGATGAACCAACGACACCGACTTCCGAAATTAAAGTTATTTTTCGCTTTGTAGTGTCTTTTTTGAAAGTCGGTTGTTTTTTTTTTTTTTGGTAAAAAAGTTTTTATTTTTCACTTTTAAGTTGTACTTACCCTACACAAATTCGTATAACACTATTTGCTACGTATATACTTATCAGTGACAGGAAGTCATAACATCATCACTACATAGTACAAAACAAAGTCGCTTTCTCTGTCCCTTTGAACGCTTAGATCTTTAAAACTACGCAACGGATTTTGATGCGGTTTTTTTAATAGATAGAGTGATTCAAGAGGAAGTTTTATATATGTATATATATAATACATGCATGCATGTGATGTCGTAAATAAACACATTTTTTGCGCTTACTTTTCAAACGCTGGCTGAACCCTACGAGATAGGTCAAAATAATGTACTACAGTATTGTACACCTTAAAAAGGTCTACAAAAAAGTCCGCGATGGTAGTTATATGTCTATCTCTTAGGGACAACCCACAATAATCATTTTTTATCCTTTACTTTTTACGAGAAATAATGGCTTATTTACGAAGCGATTTTAAGCAATACAGCATTAATCCTTATCCAATTAAGTGCCTTAAATACATTGTACATTTAATAAAGATAAATATGGCCCTTTACAGCATGTAATTTAAATGAATATTTTCGAAGATATTACAGATTTAAAATGCAGGGACATGGTACCGGCCGCGGCGGCGCGTGGGCATTCTTGAAATACCTGTAGTTAGTATCAGTATTGCACCCGTGCGAAGCCGGGGCGGGTCGCTAGTCATCAATATAAACCAAGTGGCAAAAATACGTATTATTGAAGCTAACTTAAAAACTACCCAAGCAAAGCTAATAAAATGTATATGGGACCACCTCTGAGGCACACCCTATCCATTAAAACCATATTTTTTTAAATCGATTTACTATTGCCGTAGATATGGCGAAACAAACAAACAAAAAAAAAACACCATTCGAATTGATAACCTCCTCCTTTTTCAAGTCGGCTAAAAAACCGCCGGTCCTGCCTTCTAGAACGTTCGATCCACGACCTCTAAACTCCTTGTGTGGGCTGGACCACCTCGTCGATCGTCAGCTCGGCATCACTGTTCAGTGGGCCGCATGCCCACAGGCTGCATAGCACAACTCGTTCAAGACTCTCACGGTATGACTTTCTTGAACGCTTTCGCGCGCCAAAAATATGCGCCATTTTTTGTTGATACTGCATCCGTTGGTGTGAGGCTTCTTTGATTTTTTGTAAATTTAGGTATGTGTTAATTTAGGTATATGAATGTTTACCCGACTACGGCGAAGCAAAAAGGAGGGTTATGATTTTGACCAGTATGTATGTATGTTCATCTGTTCCCTCATAACTTCTAAACTACTTGTTATAATTTCACAAATGCGGTATCGTTGGAAGCTTCTAGATCGTTCGCTGGTTAAAGGCAATGTGACGTCACATTATATTGAATAAGGCGCCCTCTAGAGGACACAAGACATAAGCTAAAAAAATTGTAATCATTCCGTGTTGGGTATAAAATTAATTAGCACGTTTCAAAAATATATACTGTATACAGGGTTATTTGTAAAACACCAGCAACCTCTTAAGAGGTCATTGTACTCATCATTATGAACAACTTTTACTACTTATGGGACCAAACCTGAAATTGCGAGAAAAAAAAATCAGCTGTTCCCTACATTTATGTTCGTGTAACTCGTCAAAATGTAGGGAACAGCTGTTTTTTTTTTTAAAGTTGTTCATAATGATGAGTACAATGACCTCTTAAGAGGTTGCTGGTGTTTTACAAATAACCCTATATATATATTGTCAGCTGTTGCTCACGGCTTTGCATACTCGATAATTAGGAATAATTTCTATAAAATCACGCCTCAGATTTCAGCCAAACATACCTATTTATGTATATGTTTGGTGTATTACCTACATGTAAAACAATAAAACCTAAACAAACAAAAAAATTAAGCGGCTCTGCAGCGACTTTATCACGAAATTATACCCGAAAATAATTTAAATATTTTTATATAACTTGTTTTTATAAGTTCAAAAACTAAAACCCGACTACTGAAAAATCACCTTATCTAGTTTACATTATGAGTGGGGCTTGTGGCTAAATAATAACAGTCGCACAGGTCGGTCGTTCAGGTTAAGCTACGCTTGCCGCGGTTGGTACGTGGATGGGTGACCATCTTTACGTACCAAGACCCCTCCGTGCCTCGGAAAGCACGTTAAGCCGTAGGCCCCGACTATCATTCGTGGATCTTTGACAGTAGTTACGGGTCGTCAGAAGCCCGAAAGTCTGATAATCAGTTTTGCCAAGGGGTATCGTATTACGCAGTAACTGGAGTGTGGAGGTCAGAAAGGCAGTGGCTCCATGTAAAGTACTGGTACTTATCTGCATCTGGATAGACTAGAAGCTGACTCCAACATAGTTGGGAAAAGGCTAGGTGATATATGTACAATATACATTTTCATATAACTAGCATTTTATCGATCGTTATCAGTTTCAGCTTTTCAGAGAGTTTGCCGAATCAGCTAGATGTATACTTAATTTGGCTCTATCCGTATTGTATGTATTGAAATCTGAATAATTTAACAATTTGTTATTCGATACCATTTAACTGTACTTAATTGGTCAATGAATTTTTAGGAAAATGTTAACAGCAAGTTAATTATTTTCGCCATATTATTATAATCGTTATGGTAACTATAACCTTTTCATGATAAAATGTTTGACAATGTAACAGTAACAGGAGTCAAGGGTTTAGACTGAAAACCAGTGCGTAACAAGTTTAAGGGACCAACGCATAATACTGACGCTTGAAACTTTTGAATCGGATAATATAAAGCATCAAACGAAATCTGTGACGACAAAACGAAAAATATATATTTTCTTAAACTAGTGGCCGTTGAATCCGTTGACATTTGTAGTTACCTACTTAATTTTTTATTTTTCTTTGATAAATAGATACCAATTATCTCTGTGAAGCTTCGCTAGCTAATTTACTTTGACCTTGTAATTCTGAGTATTGTACTCTACTTCTGTTAGCTGATACCGGAATCAATTAACGTTTATACATATACATTCTATACAGTGTTGTACCAATTCTCAAATCTTAAAGCTCATTTAATACAAACGATCCCACGCCATAATTATGACCCTCAATCTACCTGCAAATAAGCAAAGTTCAATCAAATTGAAACAATGGCGTGCGAGACAGGTTGGCTCCGGATAAGTCACGTGACGGCTACCTGGGTGGCCAAGCTGGTTGAGCGAACTAATCGGTATTGATATTTGGATCATGTTCGTAACGCTAACGGATGAATACGTCGGTAACGATTTTGAAGGTTAGGTAAGTATTTTTTGTTAACTTCACAAAATACGGATTGCTAAAAGTATACTTTGATATATCGTTATTAAAATTAAAACGACTGTGTAGGTACAGTCAGCAAAGGAGATAACTATGAAGGGTCGTCGAATATAGTTGAAGTTTAATATGAAACCGATTGATGTTTTCGAATGAAATTTAATTTTTTCAATGAACTGTTTGTTTTCTATTAATTAAATTAAATTATATTCGAAAAGATCAATCGCTTTCTTATTAAATTTCTACTATATTCGACGACCCTGCATACTAACCTCCTTTGCTGACTGTACATGAAAACAAGGTAAGGTTTTAAGTATTTTATTGTTCTTGAAAGAAAACAATGGTAGGTACTGTAACAGCGTGCGGTCAGCGTGGGGTGGTCTTAGCATTATGCTGAGCGATGGCCGTTTTGCGTGGATGTGACGCTTATTTACCCTCAACTTGTTCTTTTTTGTGTTCTTTCTCTGCGTCATATTTACCACAAATAAATGTATTTTCTTTATTTTTCTATTCTATAGGTAAGTACCTACCTAGATGTTGAAAACAAAGCCGACGTGGACTGAAACGACTGCATGAGCTTAATTGATATATTTTCCCTAGCTAGCGGACGCTGTAAAGATCAGGTAACAGCGAAAAACTGCATTATAATTATGATTTTATGACATACATTGAAAAGTTGAAAAAAACTATTATAGGGATAAATAAAATATTATAATAATATAGCTAACTACAAAGCTGCAAATGCTGAAACTTTCTGAAAAGTCAACACGTCGGTACTCAATTCAACAGTGGAAAATACCTACCTTTCTTATTGCCTACAGTAGCAAACCCTAAAAGCATGCAAAACTAAAAGCCCATGCTGTGAAGAACTACAAGTTAATTATGTAAATAAATAGAATTAATTACCTCATTACTTATCTAAACATCATCGGACCACTAAATGGTTCTCACCACAGACCAGAGACAAAGCTTCCGCACGGCCGGCCATGTTAACCCGATACGATGACAGCCACTTTCCCGCGCACAATATGTCATGTTGTTTTTTTTTTACAGACGAGGGGTTGGATACAAACAGCCAATTACGGTAGGGGCGGGAGTGCACTTAGCTCACTTGGAAGATAGTTTAGTCACCATCAACGTGGTGTAACGACTCGTCCTCTCTCCGAAACAGTATTTAAAAAAATATTATAATTTTTTAAACACTCGCTGGTGTTGCCATGGCGCATGCTTCGACCGCTACGTTTAATTTAATTAGTGAAAGGAGGTTTTGTGTGAAACTGTGATTTGTGATGTGTTCCGATATATTTTCGTGTTATTAGTGCCATTTCAGTGAATTTCTTTGGATATTTCTTTTTTAAAAGGTGTGTATCTTTGTTTTATGAACGATTAATTGGTTGTTGCTTTTTGTGTTGTGGGTAAAGGTAATTTAATTAAACATGACAGGTTGTAGCACGTAGGTACACAGCAAACATACTTGAAAAATAAATACAGTAATTCACAAAGGAATTTCTTTGACTCTGGCAAAGTTTTAGAATTAGTTTAGCACAGAAAAAATCAACTAATTGGATACCTGTAAGAAGTTTCACGAAATTGTTCGTTTGTGTTTAACGGAACGGACTCTGAAAAGTGAAGGTAGGTATTTAGAACTAAAAAGTACCTATCGTTTAATCTGGGTAATAGAAATAACTATAAACATAATAAATTATATCGTGTATTTGTCCGCAAACATATGGAGATGAATAAACAGTGTGTCATACGATAGAGAGATAGGCCACTCCTTCTCGCCCGGTGTCCCAAAGCGTTTTAATCCCGACATGCACTGTAGTACTATGAGGGGCCCGTGGCAAAATAATAACAGCCGCACAGGTCGATCGATCAGGTTAAGCTATGCTTGCCGCGGTTGGTCTGTGGATGGGGGACCATCTTTACATACTCCGTGCCTTGGAAAGCACGTTAAGCCGTTGGTCCCGGCTGTCATTCGTGGATCTTTGACAGTCGTCACCTACGCGTAGTCAGAAGCCCGAAAATCTGACAACCAGTCTTACCAAGGGGTATCGTATTATCAAGTAACTGGGTTGTGGTCAGATAGGCAGTCGCTCTATGTAAAACACTGGTATTCAGCTGCATCCGGTTAGACTGGAAGCCGACCCCAACATAGTTGGGAAAAGGCTAGGAAGATGATGATGCACTGTAGTACCGTTGTTTCTGTGCCTCTCGAACTATACTTAGGTACACTGCGTACAATACCTTTCTTCCAAGAATTCTTTCGCCAGACATACTAATTTCCTCGACAGTTTGGTCTTCTAGCTGGTTGTAGGAAGTGAAGGGAAAAGAATAAAGGTTTATTTGGCTATTTTCTAAAATATAAACTGGATTCAAGCTTTATTAACCCTTCGTATCGAACGTGGATCCACGCGAGATTACGGGATTTCCCCGGTTAAAAGTTGCCCTATTCCTGTAAGTAGGTATTCAGATAACGACTCGTTTAGTTACTTCGTACGTAACTGTTGGAAAAGACTTGGAAAGCAATTTTACGTGGATCTGTATTTGTCTATGCTTAATTATAAAACTGATTTACATTCTGCAGGCCAATTCTCGTAATTTAAAACGTTCAAAATCTAGTCGCAGTCTCATTTCAGCTACAAACAAATGTCAAAAATTTATCAAAATGTAGGGAAATTAGAAGTATTTGACAGATTGAGACTGACATCAGACTGTGAACGTTCTTAAAATAACGAGAATTACCCCTCTGGTCACCTCACTCATCTGGTTCAGTTGAAAACCAGCGTCAGGCACTAGTTGTCTGGCATTTTTGCTGAACTAGGCCTGTTTAGCGCAACCGTGAGACACACTTTCCAGCTAATTTCCAACATCGGATTTTGCAGTTTTTATTTGATTTTTAAAAATTTGTTTTTATCAGGTATCATGTATCAGAAGGCTAATAATTCCCGTAATTAAAAACATTCAAAATTTAGTCGCAATCTCAGTCAGCGACAATCAATTTCAAAAACTTGTCAAAAATGTAGGGAAGTATGTATTTTTGACAGATTGAGACTGAGATCAGAGTGTGAACGTTATTAAAATTATGAGAATTGCCCCTCTGGTATATTGTGTGTCTTTAAGTCTGTGCTAAATAAAAATATTTTCTTTCTTAATAATGATGACTTTGTTAATAACTACAATTTTAACTAAGATCTGTCCAAATAAGAGGCTTTACTGGTAGAAGAAGTCTCTTATTCGTGGCCATTTAATTATAGCCTGTTGACGCATATTGGCATAGATAATTATTATAGTCTTTGCATATTGGCAACATTACGAGGGCGTAATTTTATCTAATAGTTAGTACCTACTTACTCAAGTGTTATGGATCAGAAAAATTAGGATTAAGTCTAGGTATAAGACTTACTATTTAAATGTTCAGAAAATCTTACCGACGTACAGACGCCAGCAGGTCAACCTACCCCAATCTGTCAAATTTCTTTGATAGATTTTCAACTTTAGCACAAACGAATAAGGTTCATATTCAATTGGAAAAATCTGACAGATTGGGGTAGCTTAATGTGCTGGCCTCTGTACATTTCTGATCTTATATATATAAAAATTAATTGCTGTTCGTTAGTCTCGCTAAAATTCGAGAACGGCTGAACGGATTTATCTTATCTTGGTCTTGAAATGTTCGTGGAGGTCTAGGGAAGGTTTAAAAGGTGAGAAAAAATCGAATAATTCCCATACAAACGTTTTCTAAATAAAATATAGAGTATATAGAGTCAATTCGAACTTTATTGCAAAATACACACATCAAAAGTGTCTAGGGATCAAGCATTTTTATGCGGATTTCTTGAGATTGAGATACATGTGGCTTTGTAATAAATTTATGATTTTATAAATTTATATGGATCCTTTTTGGTGCATTTCATAATTTGAATCAGGAACTGTGAATCAAATTCGAGTAAAAGATGAAAATCAGCTGTCAATATTTTCCTTAAAAAAACATACAACGCATTGAAGACATTATTAGTGCTACTGTTTCCCTACTACTGATTAAAACCAACGTTATTATGGAGCGGCGACGTCATTTAAGCAGGGAAGAAATGCTCAGAGCCGTGGGAATGATAGAAGCTGGTTCCCGGCAACGTACTGTGGCTTTAGCTCTGAATACAAGTCAGAGTGTTATCAGTCGACTTTGGACACGTTACCGAAGCACTGGTACCGTGGCTGAGCGCCATGGAGGACGGTATCGCTGCACCACACGGAGACAAGACCGATACATTCAAATCTTAACTCGAAGAGCTCCAACAAAACCGCCATGATGTTAGCCGTGAGGCTTCATCACTCTTCAGGGAACTTAATTAGCGACCAAACAGTCAGAAACCGCTTGCATGAAGTGAACCTTCATTCCCGAAGACCGCTACGGGCACCACCTATAGCAATGCACAATCGTAGGATTCGATATCAATGGGCTCTTGAACACAGAAATTGGGCAGAAGAACAATGGCGTTTCGTGTGCTTTTCTGATGAGTCTCGTTTTGGTATGAGACCGGATACAAGACGTATACGACACTGGAGAACCCCTGGACGCCAACAGCGATTAAAATCCTGCCAGGAAGTCCATCCTTATAGTGGTGGAACCATCATGGTATGGGCGGGTATTTGGATCGGCGGAAGAACTGAGTTGATTTGGATCAGAGGCAACCTCAACGCTCAAATTTATGCTGAGACGATTGTATCAGACGTCATCGTTCCTCTACAAGTGCAAATCGGTCCCTTATTTCAGTTAATGCATGATAATGCACGACCGCACACCGCAAGAGTTGTAAGACAGACTCTCGCCGCAGCTAACATCAATGTCCTGCCCTGGCCTGCTCAGTCGCCAGACTTGAACCCGATTGAGCATGCATGGGATATGCTACAGAGAAGAGCTCTGCCGAATATGGAGGGTATCCAGTCGCAAGAAGACCTTTTTTTGTTGTTGCAACGAACATGGGCGGCCATTCCACAGCGTGATTTGGATGAACTCATTTTGAGTATGCCAAACCGATGTTCTTGTGTTGTTAGTGTTCGCGGTAGAAACACGGATTATTAATTGTTTAAGTTACCCAATAAAATTTTAGAGAAAACTGTTATTTCAGTCTTTTTTTCGAACTTTTGTGTTAGTGGTTCAAATGTCAAAAATCCCTTTATTAGGAAAATGGCAAATTTCTTTATTAATGCAAAGGTGACTTGGTTTATCGTTACTGTGACAAACGAAAACACTTTATTTGATGAATCCTTAAAGAAAATTTTAATTAATATCAATCAGGAGAAAAGTTATTGCAAAAATATATGTTGATCCCTAGACACTTTTGATGTGTGTAATAATAACACTTCATGCTTCATTCAAAAAATGTTTTTTTATTAAATACGGATTCGTGTTGTTTGTTTTAAAATTAATTTATACAAAAGTTTAGGTCTTTTATTTATCGATAGAGGCAGTACGAAGTCTGCCGGGTCAGCTAGTCTATACTTATAATAAATCTGTAGAGAGGTCAATTCTGTACATGAAATATATTTCCAAAATAACTATCAGCGGGTGATTAGTGATCGTTACTGACGCCAAAAATGCAATCAGTAAAATTTTTGTCTGTCTGTCTGTCTGTATGTTCGTTATAGAAACAAAAACCACTCGACGGATTTCAACGAAACTTGGTACAATTGTTCTTCATACTCCTGGGCAGGTTATAGTATACTTTTCATCACGCTACGATCAATAGGAGCAGAGCAGTGAAGGGAAATGTTGGGAAAACAGGATTTCTTTTTAGGTGAAGTAGTAATAGGTTAGTAGTAGTTAGTTAGTAGTAGTTAGTTAGTAGTAGGTAAGTTTTGGTTAATTTATGTTCAGTTTTTTTAATATTAAGTAGGTAAAAGCGTAGGTACTTTTATTAATTATAGGTATAGGTATTATTAATTATAGTAGTTATAGGTATTTAGTTTTAAGTGAAGTAGGTTTTATTATATATTAGACGAAGTTATATATTTTTAGTTATTCAAGCCCCAAGCGGACGCCGGCGTCCGCCCGCTATTGTCTTGAAAAACGCGTTGAATGAGAAATACGCGTTCTCAAGAATCGGCAGAAGAAAGAGCACATCAGTTAAACTCTATGAGAGTTAGTGCCTCAATTTCCGGAAGTCATTATTCCACGCGGAGGAAGTCGCTGGCAAAAGCTAGTACTTAATAAAAATTAAATATTCCAATTTCTTTCTAGACGTTCTACATTATACAGCTACCCTCGTGGTTGTGAATATATTTATTTGATAAAAAAGTAATATTGCCTAATACTTACTAAGAGAAGAACATAATATAAATGATACTTTTCACAACGGAATAACGCGAGCGAACTCGCGATGCACAGCCAGTAATATCGATTACAATAAGACTATTAATTCCATTCTGCATTCATTTGCTGTTCAATCCGCTTACTCAGGTGCCCGCTAGACAGGATTACGGGGCTAATTCCTTGCTCGCCACATAACGAATAATATTATAAATACAGTCGACACGTAATACATAAAGTCAATCGGCTTTAAATATTACCCCGTGTAATTATGTGACGTAGAGTAGGTAGTAAGAAGCTAATTAAAGGGTCATATTATTTAGGTGGCGGTGAACCAACCCGTTTTGACATTGCATGCAAATGTGTCCACATTTTCTTAAATCGTAAAATGTGACATTCTATAGTTTTAATGCTGTTTTAGTTATCCTATATTGCCCCGCTGCTGGGCACATCACCCTACTTGCGTAACACATTATCTTGCTAAGGATCAAGGATATTGTTAAACTATTGCTTCATATATTCGAAAAATTTGTGTGTTCGATAATGTAAATAACGCAATGAATGTTGTTGTTATTGTTAGCGTGTTACACAATTACCCCGTAGCTCTAAGTACCCCATAAATTTACAAATGTTTTTTTATTTCTGGCTTCTCTTTACGTGTAGCTTAACCACCGAAAAACAAAAGAGACGAAAGACAGATTGTAGAAAGATTTCTTCGGGACGATGTCAAAATGAAGGAAAGTGAAAATTTATAAATTTCGTATCAGACGAACTGAATATTCAATTTAAACAAGCCGGATTCCGTAAAAGATTCAGCATTGTAGACCACATACATACGCTGCGACAGATTATATAGAAGACCGAAGAGCTCCTCCTGCCTCTCTGCTTAGCGTTTGTGGACTACGAGAAAGCCTTTGATTCGATCGAGACATGGGCTATACTGCAGTCTCTTCAACGGACCCAGATCGACTTTCGGTACATCGAGGTGCTGAAGTGTCTGTACGAAAACGCCACTATGTCAGTTCGACTCCAGGATCAGGCTTCGAAACCTCTCCTTCTGCAGCGAGGTGTGAGACAAGGAGACGTTATCTCTCCAAAATTGTTCACCGCTGCACTGCAGGATGTCTGCAAAGGTTCTGGACTGGAAAGGGGCTGGCAGTAACATGAATGGCGAGTACATAACTCACCTTCGGTTTGCCGACCATATTGTATAATCATGGCTGAGACTATGGAGGACCTCAGTACAATGTTCGATGATCTCAGTGGAACCTCTGAAAGAGTGGGTCTTAAAATGAATATCGACAAAACGAAGGATATCTCAAGAACTACAGCTATGACAGACGGACAGACAGACTGAGTCGCACCTAAGGGTTCCTTTTTACCATTTTGGTACGAAACCCTAAAAACGACGTTGAATGAAGGTGTAGTATTTATGAAGCTAAACACACGTGGGTATGAGCCATTGGCGTACTTAATACCGTTAATAGTACAATAAGATACATAAATTGTGTGATATGTTGGTTATTATACCCAAGGCGGTATTATTCGCGCGAGCCGTAAGCGAGAGCGATAAGGGAGCCGAGTGTGTAATGATCAATACACACGCGTTTCATACGACGTTTTTCGAGACACTTGCGAGGACAAAAACCGTCTGATATTAATTATTTAGCAAATATTTATGATAAATGCACGGCGCCGCGCTAGCGATGCGTTGCGCGCGCAGGTGTAAATAAAGACACTGGCAAAACCGCTAAACAGCCTATACAAGGAGTAACAGAAGGAACGCAAGTCCTGAATGTAGTTTGTTCATAATTGACTACTGAATCGATTTCAGGAACTTTTAATATCTATATCAGTAGGTATTTTTTCAAAAATTATGTATTTTTTCATACTAACCGCCGATTGAGCCAAATAAAATTTAATCTCAATGCAAGGCAATAAGACTCAATTTTAAATGCCTAAAGTAATGCTCGTTCAACAGGATTTTCTTAATAAAAATAGCCACTTTTAAGAAAAATAAGTTTTGGTCATTGTATTATGCTTTTAACTCAATACTCTAATTATTGGGGTGTATGAGTTCTAGCGTTAATTTTGTTACACCTTGTATAAAAATATAATAAACGCAAAATAATGTTTTGACTGATCGTAGTATTGTCGTATGTCAAATTATAGTTTAGTTAGTATGGAATTAGAAAGCACTATTGGCATAGAGAAATACAGGGTTAGGTACTTGTAATTCGACGTATATCCGTCAGGAGCTGATAGAGGGGCCAAAATGCAACAAATTGAATCCCACATACGTATGGCCGAAATTCAATAGTTTTCGAGATATTTGAATTTTAAGGGATTTTCGATATAATTCCAAATAAAAAAAGACTACATATTAGGTAAATGGGTACTATTACAAAATGATGTTGTAGCTGGCAGTTCAATTAAGCTATGAACATAATTAAAATCACCTACTTAATTCAAAAAAATAAATAAAATGATGAGCGTTATCTTACCAATATTTTCATTTTACGCTTCTAAAATGTTTTAAATATCTCAAAAACTATTGAATTTCGGCAATACATATAGGGGGTTCAATTAGTTGCGAAACATTTTTGAAGCTAAAATGAAAATCTTGGTAAGATATTATTCTTAAACGCTCACAATTTTAATTATTTTCTTGAATCAAGTACTTTAAGGCGATTATCACACGGCACCGCGCGCCGCCGCGGAGGGCGGTGGCGGTAAAGCGGATTTCGTAGCGGTACCCCGCGCGGTAAGGCGGTTTACGCGCCTGTCCGCGCGGTTGGATTTAACGCGGATTTGACCAGTTTGATCACAGACACTGGCAAGAATGGACGCTGAAGTGGTGCAACACATAATGCACACACGATGATTCGCGCCACAGAACATATATACTCTAAGGAGAAGAATAGCGACTTCGTACAAAAAAACTGTAGACAGTTTTGCTGCGCGCCATCTAGTGGTGCCCCAGAACAACTAAAGGACGCGAGCAGGGCGGGAAATTTGAAATATTATAAAGGAAATTACTGCATAATCAAAACTAAATTTTTCTTTTTAGTTGTGCAATAGAAATGCATATTTAATTATCTCAAATTAGCATTGATGACCTACGAATCTTATGCTTAGGCTAATTTGAAATAACTTTTCATTTCTATTGCACAACCAAAAAGAAAAATGTAACTTCGTTCATTTCCTACTTTGCTTTACTAAACATTAGCAAAAAAAACAGGAATTATAATAATTTTCTTTATTAGTTTTAGTTTGCCTTACATTTGTTTGGTGTCTGAGAATAAGTGTTAATTTCACCCAGCACTTTATTTTCTTCAAATGAAGCATGCAACACATGCGAAGTTCCAGGTAGAGGTTCAAGTATTGTTTTTTTAAAGGTTGGTAGTGGTTTTGGTTCAGAATAGCAGTTGGTTAAATCTTTTAAAACTTGCACCTGACAATATGAAGGACCTGGTTGAGGTTCAGTCTGAAATTTAAGTAAAAAAATTGTTTTAGTAGTAATAATAATTATAAACATAATACTACTACTACAACTATAGCTGTAAAATCTAACATACAGTTTAAAAATCCCTTAAACATTCTATAAACTTTGGTTTTCTATAGACTTTGCATGCGGCTATCATATCTAACACAGAAAACTTATTGTGTATGGCTCGGGAACTGTTTATTTTCCTGAGATAAAGAGAAACCTATATTTTAATCTAGGTTATGGTCTATCTTTGTGACAAATTTCATTCAAATTTGTTAAGCCGTTTAAGCTTAAGTAAAAAGCTTTCACACATCTTCATGAACTTTTACATTTACAATATTATTATATTATTATTCCCTTATAGCTCTGAACTAACATCTATTGTTTTCCATAATGCAACAATTTAATATGAAACTACTAACTACTACTATGAACTTTATATGTGACATTTGAAAAGATTGTATTTGTTACTACTAAATAAATAACATAAATACCTCTTTGATGTCATCTGGAACTGCAAATCTGTGAAGCTTCTTTGAAGTTTTAGGGTAATCGTTAAATTATATCTTTGGAAAATGTCTATTGCAGAGCATTTTATGTTCTGTATGAAGTTTATGCTGGAATTCTGATGACCAGTATTCTTTATCAGGAAAGCAGTAATTTGTCCATAATTCACAGCTGAAACAAAATTATAATTAAGTTTATCAAAATAACAAACTGACTAGGATGGTTGATTGTGAACCAGAATCAATCTAAATAATAAAAAACTGCTGAACTATATATATTTGCCATAGAAGTGTTTCCAAATCCATTGGTGTGTACAAAGTAAGGAATGGTACTAAGACGACCCACTGACCATAATATTCTATATCCTTTAACAAAATGTTTCTCAAACACATTTTGATCTTTAATCACCTGAGCAATACTTGAGCACAGACTAGAATAATTAGGTTTAGAATAATTGGGTGCGGAATAAGCAAGCTGTTGAAGCCTTTTTAGCTGTAGTTCAGTAGCTTTGTTGTTGTAACATCACCATCTAGTCTTAGGTATCACTTGTTCGAAGCCCTGGTACAAATCCTATAATATTCAATAGGTAATTAATCATATAGTATACTAGAAATACATACCGTAATGTGTTCGTTTTTCCGAGTTTCGGAAAGCGAAATAATATAGTCAGTGAGTTCTCAGCTGGTGAACATTCATATTTATAACGTCGTCGTCGACTTTCCGCGTTTACTACCGACGACTTATTCACGTTTTAAGAGTCACTTTCTCGAAATAAATACAGAAACAGAGTCTCTATAACAAACAACTCGGCCATCTTGTTTGATCATATTCGGAAGTTCGGAACGTCAACGTGACTTCATTGATGTCAATAGTGACATTAGTGGTATGATTAAGGACCTAAAACCTCTTAAAACATAATTTTTTAGTCTCGAGTATTAGGTCCCAATTTTTTTTTAACTCTAGCCACACTTGAAATAGCCCTTGAAGGTATGTCCTTGTTTCGACGTATAGAGTCGACACCCCCTGATTCGCGCGGTTATGCGGCGCCCCGTGTGTGATGCACCGCCCCTCAGCGCGGCCGGCCGCGCGGAGGGGCGGTGGCGGTGAGAGCACCGCTCGAACGCGCGGTCAGGCGGTGTACGTGTGTTAGGCATCGACGGATTTAATAGAGATCAATGCGACCTGAGATCCGCTTCACCGCCAACCGCGGCGGTGCGCGGTGCCGTGTGTTAATCGCCTAAATTATGTTCATAGCTTCATTGAAGTGCCAGCTACAATATCATTTCGTAATGGTACCCATTCAATATGTAGTCTTTTTTATTTGGAAATAGATCGAGAAACCCTTAAAATTCAAATATCTCGAAAACTATTGAATTTCGGCCATACATTTATTGTGTTCAATTTGTTGCATTTTGCCCCCCTCTATCAGCTCCTGACGGATTTACGTCGAATTACAAGTAACCCTGTATACATTAGTTCAGTGAGAATCCGCAATAATATAAACGCCAGTCAGGGTATTTCCCGCTTGTTTCCGGGAGGGCTACGGACAATTTAAGGTAATAAATTTTGGTTCATTTTGGGACCAGGGACAATTTTATTCAGACTATCTAAAAGAGCTAACTTACTGTCTAAAAGACTAACTTCTCAGCATAGCTCTCAGTGATCCTGGAACGAATATTTTTAATTTAACAAAGTTTATCTTATGATCCAAAATAATCTGCCTAGCCTTTTCCCAACTATGTTGGGGTCGGCTTCCAGTCTAACTGAATGCAGCTGAATATTATATATGCTGTTATACACAACGAACTAGACGAAACATTGCTACACCGTCGTAACAGCTGCGACTTACAGCTTGTAGGTCGTAGGTTCTAACCCAGACAGGCACTTTGTGTAAATTATTTCATCATCACTGCTCTCAAAACGGTGAAGGAAAATATCGCGAGGAAACCGGCATGTCCTAGAACAAAAAATTCGAAGACATGTGACATCTACCAACCCGCACTGGGCCCGCGTGGTGGATTACGGCCCACTCCCTCTCACAGAGAGGAAGCTTGTGTCCCAGCAGTGGGAACAATAAAGGCTGATTGTGCTTATGGAACAAACATGATAACAGCAGACACAGCAGTGCTATTCTGTAAAAATATCACCGTGAAAACTAAGGTGAAGTGAGCTGTCATCTCACCAGCAGTGTTATTCTGTAAAAATCTCACCGTGAAAATGAAGGTGAAGTGAGCTGTCATTCCACCTAATGTTAAGGATTGCCTCCATTGATAGTTCACTTTACGCTCACTTCACCTATGTTATCACGGCGAGATTTTTACAGAATCGATAGGCTGATGTTAGGGATTACCCCTATTGATAGCTCACTTCAAGCTCACTTCACGTTATCACGGTAAGATTTTTACAGAATCGATCGGCTGTACTGAAGTGTTACTTTTAGCAACGTAGACGTAACGTAAGTTACTAGATTACAAATCCAATTAAAAACACATTTTTGAGAACAGCACAAAACAAAAAATAAACAAGCGTGGGACAACATTGAAAAGGAATTCAATCCCAAACTCCAAAAAAATTATGATACAAACCGTAACTATTATAGCCCTTAACCGCCCGAAGTTGAGTGGTTAATGTTATCGTTATTTGTGACGTCATTTTAAGGGCCTATACTACCTCAAATGGCTTAGCATGATCCTCCGTTACATTGAAAATACTGCAGCATTAATTTTGAAATAAATATATGGTAAAGTTGAGGATTAATGTTAGGTCTTATGTTAGACGAAAGCACGATTTCATAAAATTTTCTCGATAGAAAAAAATTCCAAAGTTACCTCCAAACCGAAAAATAAACCGCTGGTATTCAAAAAATACTTCAAATTAGATCATGAAACTTTGTATTGTGTTATGTTATTTACTTTTTTTAATTTACCATTATTTTCACAGTAAAAAGCAAATACCTAAACTATTGGCGCTGCCTGCCGCCAAGCACCGCACTCTGTCTCGCTCTCACTCAGTCCGCGAGCAGTATCGTGCGAGCGAGATAAAGAGTGAATTTTAGCCGACGTAGTGTAGGCTCTTAACAATTGATAAAATGATGCAACCTGAATTTCGCTTAATCGTAGATTTGACGGCTGTCAAGGCAATTGGTTACCGTTAGTTGATGCAACTCACTCTAAGTAGGTAAATTAAGTCAATTACCTTTCACAACCATACGTTTTCTTTTTGGGCTATAAAAATACCCAGAGTTTTTACACGTAAGCAATTGTAGGTGTTAAAAATTTGAGAAGGAGGACTCTGCAGGCAATGCCCTCATCAAAATAATAGTTGTTCTATTTGCTTTAAGATACACGAAGTTTAAATGGGAAACAGAATTGCACTCATATTAGGTACATCTTTTTCTAACTCCTGGAAATAATGTAGAGACCTACTTCCGCCGGCGGCAAAAAGCCGTCGGTAAATAGCCGAATGTTACTTATTTTTCTCAAGATCACACACAAAGAAACACAGTCACAGTGCCTGTTTCGAACCTTTATTCAAGAGTGAAATAGTAGAATCTTCGACAAACAGTTAGTTGTGTATAGAAAATAAGACACAAAGTACTAAAAAATAGTTTTCTTCTGAAAAGATTTTCTACACAAATATTCATCACGTGCTTCATGTATTTTTTCCTAACATAACTTTAGAAAGCGTTGTATATACCAATATTAAATATTTTTGCATTTTTAATTACTTCATGCAACTCCTGTGTAACTAAACCTAACCTAAAACATTCCAGCATGCCAACCCGCGACTACAAGCGACGGAAACTGAGCAACTGATTGTCAAACAATGAGCGAAATCTCCGCCCCTGCGCTATAGAGATGCGCGTAAAGAGGCGGGGCGATGGATTGCTACGTACCGAACAACCCGCAGTTCGGGTTGGTCGAGTATTGCCCGGCAGACCACGGGCTTTGCTGCGATCCTCTACAGTGTACCTGCGTGGAGAACCCTTTGAGAGAGTTCCCGGAAGAGTGCTGTCAGGTGTGTTGATAAAGATTCTGGTTTCTGTGTGTTTTTTAGTGTAGGTCCGGTTGGTGAAAACTGCGAAGATGTGAAGGCTGAAGGTGAAAATACTTAAGTTAAGAATATTGGGAAAATTTGCCAATGATTAGAATGCTGAGCGACTAATTTAGAGTTTTTATAAATTTTAACTTCTGGTCCCACGATGGGCGCCAATATAAAAGAAAAAATAATAAAACATTGTAAATGTAACTTCAAGCGACCGAACACAAACAAATATATCTACTTTGTCAAAATTAAGATGGCAGAGATAATATTACAAGAGTGTAGTCGAAAACAGAGTGTTTTTAACTGTCCCACATTGGTTGCTAGTTTCTAAATTTAATCTTGTTAGATAGAATATAATGTTCTTTCTTTATTTAAGATAATTTTTAGAGATTTTATAAGATAATTTATCGGAAAATAAGTGTTTTTAATTTTAAAATTAAGTCCCACGTTGGGCGCCAAGTTTAAATGTTTTTGACAAACTACAATCAGTTCTTCTTAATTTATCTAATACTGATTAATTGTAAAGTGGCAGAGACGTTCTATTCGTATTTAGTATACCTATTGTATTTTTAATAACCGACGAATTTCAACGCAGGTTGATTCAGAATCACGTAGGTAGATACTGAGTCCGTGGTAACAGGTTGCGCATCGGTGTCCCTGCTACCCTTTATGCTTTTTATACACCACTAGCTTCTGTCTGCGACGTCGTCCGCGTGTAATTTCACCCTCTCCCTCCACCCTCATAAGAGTAGAATTTCGAAAAACCCTTTCTTAGTGGACTCTTCACAAAGAGCACACCCTCCAAATTTCATGTCTCTAGGACCAGTGGTTTAGGCTGCGCGTTGATCAGTATCAGTCGGTCAGGACTTGCATTTTATTTATTTATTTAATACTTCAAGCACATACATGTACAGAGGCGGACTTAATGCCATAGGCATTTTCTACCAGTCAACTTTGGGTGATGCAGAGACAAACAGTGGTAGGTGCAATCATTAGAGGAATAAATATTTTAAATATAAAGATACGCAGAAACCTATTAATATAGATTTAACAAAGCTATTACATAACCATTTATAGTGGTACCTAGTTAGTTATAAGTATTTTTAAACGAAACTTTTTAGTCACGTGTATTTAAAATTAGTTAAAGTACCTAACAAGAAGAAAATATAATCACACCTATGATATAATGACATGGAGTAGAGCTCTGGGGATCGGCTAGAAATTCCAACCTCGAGATAGTCCAGCGCTTCCAAAATATAGAAAGAAAAAAATATACTAAGAACTGTCTCCAGCGCACACTGGTTTGTAAGAAACTCAGAAATACACGAATACCTAGAAATGCCGACCATTACAGAAAAAGTAACAACTTTAATTAAAAGTACAAAGATAGACTGAACAATCACAGCGACTCGCTTGCTAGAGATCTACTCCAAGACATATAAAATGCCTTAAAAGATGCCACATGCTGGAACTCGACCAAAGGAACTGAAGTGTTCCCACATGTAGATTTGAGACTATTCACTGGAATGGCCATCAAAACAATTCCACCCTAGACCACATCTAATTATGGCTAAACAGCCGATTGTAGATAAAATGGGAAAGAAAAAAAAACACTTATGATATAACTACACGTCTTGCCAGAGCTTTGTCAGAACTTTTATAAGACATGCAATAAGTACCTACACCAACAGCTCCGTATTCATATCGTTCGATATTCAAAAGGTTGAATATTGTTCTTGAATACGGAGCTGTGTGTTTGTGAGGGTGTGAATGTGTGTGTGTGTGTGTGCGGTGAAGTTTCAATTCGAAATTATGGAATTTCGAATTGAAACTTCAAATGAGTACCTATGTATTGATAAAATCGGTTCCAAAACTTTTTAATGAAACTTGCAAACAAACCTTAAGGTAATTTTTTACCCAATCACTTTATTCTATTGTAATTGATAACTATCGACGAAAATAACCTAATTTCTCGAATGAAAAAACATCTTAAAGGTGATTTAAAATAAGGTTTATAGATAAATTAAAATAATTTAAGCAAGTCCACCACAATTTGCCGTCCGCAGGTATGTTTTGTTAAATTGTTACCTATTACATTTTCATTAAACATTGTTTTGGAACAATAATTGTTCTGGAAAATTGATTAGTAGATAAATTAGGAAAATTAATTAATTATTTTTAATTTTATCGTTATAACATTTTGTGATAATCATCAGCTTTATCCAGCCCTTATCCCAATTTATTTGGGTTCGAATCAACATGTCTTTTTCATAAAAATCATCCATACTTCTCTATTAGGCGTCATCTCGGTGTCAGTGGTAAAAAAAAGGTAAGAATGATTTTAAAACATGAACTCTCCTTACAGCAGGAAAACGAGAACTGCTGTCCAGAAAATGGCGAAGAGCTAAACGCTTTAGGCGATACCATCGCTTGCTCAGCGCTGTCTCCGGACGAGCCGTGGCCACCCGAGGACATGGGGTCCTTTTCTCTGCCCCCGCTAGACCTGGAGCCGCTACCGTCGCTGTTCCCATTTTCACCATGCTCGGGATACAAGTAAGTATAGTTATTTCAAGAAGATTAATTTGAGTTTTTTAACATAGAGGTTAAGGAACAGTGCAGCGTGTAAAGTTCTTCATCCTCCATAGAAAAGGGAGAATCCTTCGACCAGACTGATGTTGTGTCTGGTGGGTTACTGCCCGATGGTTTATGTTGGGACGTAGTAAATATGCTAGTTGCACGGTAAACTCTGCTTGCACGATGCAGGATTTTGCGTGACGTCCGCGTCAGTGTGATGTTAGTCTAGTCGCTCAGATAACTTTGCTTTCGCGATGCAGGATTTTTACGACGACTGGTTTTTGATGCGTAGTTCGCATGTGATGTAGGATGAAGGACAGCAGCTTTCCAAAAACTCTCATGATACAATATTTGTTCAAAATTCAAACATGAAAGAAGTCATTGACGGGCACTCTCTTCAAATGGTCCTCTTCTGAACTCTGTGAATCGTATACCCCTCCTATGCGTCTTCTGGCACGCGGTCGCCACTCCAGAACCGTCAAAAAAAAAACGAATCGTCTTAATGTGAATGAGCACTTAGCTGTATAGTACTCAACCGTTTTCGGAAACTGCTACGTAAACGTAAAGCTGCAACCCACAATCTGCCTAGCCTTTTCCGAACTATATTGAGGTCAGCTTCCAGTCTAACTGGTGGCATTATTTTACATGGGGCGACTACTATCTGACCTCCACAGCCATAACTGGGTATATAACACGAAAACCCCTTGGTTAGACTGGTTGTCAGGCCTTCGGGCTTCTGACTACTCTTAACGACTGTCAAAGATCTACAAATGGCAGGTGGGACCAACGGCTTTCCGAGGCAGGCCCCCCTGCCTCGGAAAGCCGTTGGTCTCAATATGTAATCGATCTTCACCCATCCACGAGCCGACCGCGGCAAGCGTAGCTGAATCTTCGACCGACCCTTGCGACTATAGGCTAGTTTCCACCATCAATGAATTGAAAATCTAATTAATCCGTCAGTTAGATTATCAAAAAATATTTGACCCGCATTTTTTCTTTTGTTACGTAAACCAAAATTGACGAAGATACGACGCTTTTAAAATTCTCAATACGTCACACCTTGGTAGGTATAATTTTTTAGTGCGTTCTGACGTCACGAGCCCCCACTCCCGAGTTTTGATGCGTTTTATCTTTGTTAATATTCATGAATTTACAAAAACAAAAAACTACCGACTTCCAAAAAACACTACAAAGTGAAAAATAACTTTAATTTCGGAAGTCGGTGTCGTTGGTTGCGCATTTTCTTTTATTGACACCTACTTCCGAAATTAAAGTTATTTTTCACTTTGTAGTGTTTTTTGGAAGTCAGTAGTTTTTTGTAAAAAAGTTTTTTATTTTTCACTTTTTAGTGGGCCAGTTTGTAACTTATCTAAGTTACAATAGCCTGATGTCAACTGCTCATCACCTTTTACAAAATATTGCTTATCCCGATGCAGGGACGTTAATTGTTGAGGAGTTCTCCTTGTAGCTTCTCCTTGGAGCTGATGGAGAAGTCACTATCAGCTCCACTTCACGATACGCATTGTGCTTAGCAACCACATTAAAGTACCTAATCGAATCGCAAACCGTGAAATATTTATCATTGAGTAGTTCCGATGGCCATCTGTGGTCTTCATCATCAGTTCCACTTCACCGAATGGTGCTTTCTGAGAGCAAATGCACGAGTTACTATAAAAAATACCCAAATCGCTATAGGTGTGCCTACAAAGTTTGAGGGTTTCCATCGATTTCCATGGGATTCCGATTTGGTGACAATGGGACCATTTCGGGAGCATACCCTTTTAAACAAAAAAAAATTTTGAAAATCCGTCGACAACTGGCGGAGTATTCAATGAACAAACATAAAAAAAAAAATTAAAAAAAACATGCAAACATCCGAACATAGTACCTCCTCCTTTTTGTGAAGTCGATAAAAATACGTGTCCATTATTTTCCAATACTAGCTAACTGACGGACTAAATAGATTTTCAATTTATTGATGGTGGAAACTAGAAGTATTAATCGCCTTGTCATCCATTTATCAATATTTTTGTTGTTAGTTGATTGCATAATAAACGCATGTGTGGGTGTTTAGATAGACAGTAGGGAGCGGCGCGCGGCGGGTTGCTTAATTTTTTAACCGACTTCTAAAAAAGGACGAGGTTCTCAATTCGGATGTTTACATGTTTTTTATGTTTGTTCGGGCATAACTCCGTCACTATACGGATTTGCAAAATTCTTTATTTGTTCGAAAGATGTGTACCTATTCCGAAATGGTCCCATTTAAATTTTGTAAAGATCTGATGATGAGTTTCGGAGATAGACAACGGAACTCTTCAATAAATACCAGATAATCAACCGCGACTGCTGCTATCGCATTTGTATGTATTGTTTACACAATTACACAACATTACATCACGCCTGTACCCCTCTAAAAGGGTACCTACACAAATGTGTTCAATAATAGGATTTTTTTCCACTTAGTTTATATTGATTATGTTTTAATAGCTTCCTGTCACTGATATTTACATAGCAAGTAGTGTTAAATGAATTTGTCTAGGTAGGTACTCGTACCTAAAACTAAAAATAAAAAATAAAAACTTTTTACAAAAGACACTACAAAGTGAAAAATAACTTTAAATTCGGAAGTCGGTGTCAAAAACGAAAAAAAAAAAACCTTTCGTTGCTATATTTTTAATTCTTTTTGTGGTAGACTAATTATTTATATTATAGGTGCATCGTCTTCACATATAATTATAAGTATAATGAATGTATACAAAACCTTGTAAAACATTTTAAAAGAGTAACGGTGGAGTTTCTTGCCCATTCTTCTCCACACGAAAACTACCTTTTGGAAGGGGCGACTAGAATCAGTTCTATTTTTTCATTGTAATTTTTGACGTTCAAAAGAGCTCTAATGTGTGCCTATTTGAAGTAAATGATTTGACTTTGACTTTGTCCTAGTGTTGTAATCGTTAGGAGTCCGACTTACCCTCCAGTCTTCCCACACAAGCAGGATTTCCGCACGAGAAAAAAATAATAAGTTTTTAATTATTACAGGACTAAGTACGAATCCTCTAAGCTATTGCTAAACCAATCACCATGCTTGACGTTCCCAAATTAGGCATTAAATAGATATGGAGAACTTATTAAAAACTAGGTACTTACTGCCCGCTGGTTGCCCGTTGCTACAAGATCGTTACGTACAATTTACTGCCCGACGAAATCATACAATGACCGTGATGATAATAGTTGAGGAATGAAAAAAAAAACAAAAAACTTTCAAAATAATCCTTTATAGGTTGAAAAATTAATTAAGTAGGTATGTCATTAGATTAGGTAACTGCAAAACTTATATAATGTGGGATATATTTGCTGTTATGTAACTTAATGGGTAAACAAGTTACCTAACAGCTCAACTCACATTTAACTATTATGTTGTACTATGTTCTAACATACATTAGCTAATCTAAGTTTAGTAAAACGGTGCAATTCAACACATCCCTTCATTACCAACAGGAGCGGAGCGGGGGAATGCAGGGAGAGAGGAGGGGGAGACGCTGCGGACGTCCTCCTCTCGCTAAAACACGCCGTCGTCCACGGCGACTGCGCCTCCGAGGCCGTACACCCACAGGTACCACCATCCCTTTCACACTCACACAACTCGCCCACCAACGAAACAAGGACGGATATACATCTCCGTTCAATTCGATGCATTGTTTCGCATCTCGCTCTAGCATCAAGGATTTTGATTACCCGTTTCTTCTAACAAAAGGGGTGTTTGTAGGGAAAATATTGTATGGAAAACCGTGGAAACGGGGTTCCGCCCTTTGAGGGTTTCGATATGAAATAATTGTAATTAATACGGAATCTTGGATTATTATCGGCTTCCTTTTATGAACGTTTATGTGTGGCTTCATGGGATTTATAGAAATTAGAATTTTGATGGATTAATACATTGATATATATGTTACACTAGATTAGCAATTACCGCACCAAGGCGTTGCCACTAGGCTGATGGCCACAGCCATCAGCGTAGCTAACGTCAGTTCAGTGCTCTGTGTGACACCAACCGAAGTCAACCGAGTGACATGCGACAAAAAATATCGCGAAAGAGTGCGATTCAAGATCACAAAAACATAATAAATTAACCGGAATTACTTTCCACACGTAAATTAATTGTCTCTGTTTTTATATCAACGTATAACCGCAATGAAATGTAGAATTTTGTAAATTAGGTTCAGTGTTACCACTAAAACTTAGTTTTAGTTTCCCACATTAGTGGGAGTTTTTAATTTATGGAATAAGTGATTTTAAATATTTTTTAATAATAAAAACGTAGCAGGGTGCCTAAAGATGCAGCACACCGTGTAAAATGGGTGGAAATAATCCGATTGCTGAGAAAAGAGACTGACTGGCTACCTACTAAATCATTCAATTTCATTAATAATAAAGAAAAAATATTCAAAAAGAAAATTTCTTAGTTATTTTCATTATTTATAAACTTCTATTACACATCCAATAAGAAATACATAATTCAAATATTTGAAAAATAATTTAACTTAACGTATAACGCTTTTTATGGCTTAAAATGATGGGTAAAATTTCGCATGGGCAGGCAACCCCATCCCGTCATTGCATGTTTCTAATGCGGTCTTTGTCTAATCTAAGTGACAGTATTATTCTTACAACGTGTGTAAGTGAGACAGATATATGTTTACTTTTAAAGGTTTAGTGGTTTCAAAGCTACGTCGTCGCGTTTATAAAGTGGCTACACTTTTTGACACATTTTATTGAGGTTTGCTTCTCTAGTTATATAGCTCAATGGATTAATACCAAATGTTCGATTTAAGTTGATTTGTTATGAAAAACCCACACGTTTTTTTTTGGGTTCCTACCCGTCATATACAAAGTTGATACGACAGATGGGCTTTCCTTTAAACTGCCTATACTAGGTATCATTATTAAGCTCTCTACCAAAAATCAATTAAATTGAAACAGTAGTTTAGTCGCAAATGATTTTTTAGGTTTTTGCACCGTTTGAACACGATGTATTTTTCCTAACAGCGGATTATGTCTATAGGCATAGGTCATGCACCTTAAAACGATAAATCTACGATACGTTATTGCCGCTCTTAGGCAAGTCATAAACCAATACGTAGTACATAAGAGAGTGACAATCCTATTGGCAAAACATCACGTGCGTAAAAGAAATAGAAATAGGTCAGTGTGTTGCTAGTGTATCTTAGATCCTTGCGACACAAAATACCGAAAGTGCAGAAGTCCACGCTCGGCGGTCGCGCTATGGTTGTAAACTTTGGCTTATGCACAAAAAACTATCGTGGTAGTGGCACTTGCATCTAGTTGTTTGATTTATTGATGAGAAACGAAAAAACCAATAATAACTAAAATATTTTAATTTTAATGTTATTGTTACATTACAAATTTGTCACAAAGTGCTACAAAGTCATGTTCGCTTTTACTTTACGGCGCGGGACCGGGGGCCGGGGCGCTTACCTACCTACCTAACTACTGTGTTACGTTAATACAAACCATCGAAATACAAGCAAATACCTACTTACCTCTCTGAAACAACTGGTAGATTAAAAAACGACAATTCACCGTTTAATGTTGAATTTAAACAACCGTCCACTGAACAGTTATAATTTTTTTTTATTGCTCCATTTTTGCACTTCATAGACGCATGTCTCAAGCGGATGGCACTTGCGCTCGCACTAGTCCCAACCAGTCCGAGATATCGTGTCCGTGAGCGGTGTCTATGTGTGCGTTGCTCGAGCGCACTTTGTATGTAGATTGACTTCTGTACTCTCTGTATTTTGTGCTTGCGATCAGTAAGTGGGGCTTCCAAAAAACTTGTTTTTTCAGTGCGCCGACGCTACCCTTCCGGAACGTAGGTACGTACGCGGAAGCTCCTGCGCCCTTATTGTTTAGTCGAACTTGTGGGACAATAATTGTGAATTTGTTTTGTTATTGTGATAGGACACTAAATAAGTTTAAGTCAGTATTCCTTTTTTTTATTGTGACAGGACACGTAACTTGGGATTATTATTATTTAGTGTTAGTGTTTTTTTTTTTGTAATTGACTGTTTTTATTGTGATAGTTAAACTTTGGTTGTGTGTGTGTATAATTAAAGTGTTCAAAAATACCTCGTGTAACTGACATGGCGTCAGAATACACTGACATGATTTTAATCTACGGCGAATGCCGTGGAAACGCAACGTTAGCTCTACGAACTTACAGAGAAAGGTATGGTGATAGCCGCAATTGCCCTAGGAATGCCCGCACCATACAGTTGGCAGTACAAAGATTACGGGTCAATAAACGTATAGTGCTGTAACAGGAGGGAGTGCCACCGCGGTAAATGCCCGCTGCTTGGGACGAAAGAATTTTAGACAATATTTCCCGCAGCCCGACGAGTCTCCACAGAGCCGCCCGGCAGTTTAGATGTTGCCATAGAACTATCTACAAGGTTCTAAAACGTAAAAAACGCAAACCTTCCACTACCACAAATATCGGAAGGTGCAAACTTTTTTATCGAGAGACTTGCCGATCAGCAACAGTTACTGCCAATGGCTACTAAATAAAACATCCGAAGACCGTCATTTCTTAACTAATTTAATATGGACCGATGAGAGTACTTTTACTCGGACGGATCTGAAATCGGCAAAATCTCCGTTACTGCAGTTTGGAAAATCCACAGTGTGTTTCGAGTTACTGCCCGCGCGCGACGTTGGACGTTGCCACTTTGTATAGTTATCCAAGGTCAGTCACCAGGCCCAAGTTTTTATGAAGTTTGGGTTTCTCCTTTATTTACAAAGGGTGGTTGCGTTTTACTCTGATTTGTAAGCTATTTAGTTTGTTTGAAACAAAAACAATCTCATTTATGGTGCTTTTTATTTTTATACCGTATCGAATTAATAGTAAACACGTATAGTATACGTAGTGTAATTTAATGCCCCTCTGTCGTATCAACTCTGTATACTTAATGCAATTTATTTTGTCCTTTATCGACTCACCCGCTCACAGGTTCTGTAATTCCTAATTAATAATCTCGGGAGCAGTGGGTTAAGTCGCTTGGATTATAAAGTAGGTACAGTCACTACAAGAGACAAGTAACCAGCTGATGTATGCTGTAAAAACTGCACCGTTGCGCTGCGAAATTTATTTTTAAATATCGCAACATCATGCTGAGATAGAAGCCTTTTGGCCTCGTATAGGACTTTCTGTTTCATTTTGCTACTTTTTAAATTCATTTTTATATAATTTGGTATTTTAATTTAGACTGTATTTAGTTTAGTTTGTGATCCTCCTGTACGAGTCGCAATTAATACTTTTTCTTTCTTTCTTTTCTTTCTTTCCGTAAAAACTTATGGCCGGTTGTTTCAAACGGTTAGTTAACGTAACATAGTAGATACGTACGTCAAATACCTAATAACCATTACCACAGAATAACTAATGGTACACTTTACGTACTCGTTATATTTGTAAGTCGAGGCAATAATTCTGTAATTGTAATTTGAAACAACGCTTTTTTTTTTTTGGTTTGACGTTAAGTTATATAACTCAATGCGTTATTTAGTTAGCGCCATTTTTGACATTACGCGTGCGTCATTTGACGCACTTGATTCAAGTGGACGTGAAACAATTCGCCTTAGATAAGATAAAATAAGATAAGATTTATTTATTTCTGAGTATATGGTACATTAAGATCTACATTAAGAAGTACATTAAGATGAGTTTTTTTTTTTTGGAGGGTTTGGTTAAAAGTGGCATGATTTTTTAAATACGCGGCCACTAATGAAAAGTGTTTCGTTAAAAAGAATAAATTACACATAAAGGCTTAATACATTAAGCCATTTTTTTTTTTTCTATGAACGTTACTTTCCCACGTGCATCCTCAATGTGTGCATCGAATCCGAGATATTTAATGTAAAAAAATCTATAAAATCTAATCGCCATTAGCTATAAATGGTGTCTATTTCATTAATTACATTGTAGTTTTACTTCTATTTCTCTCTATAACTCGTGATTAGTTATAAACAAAAACACAAAAGCCGCCCATGAGCCCACCAAAAGCACCGATCTCCTCGCCCCCAATCATAGCGCAGAGGGCCTAGACAAACGGCATTCGCTTCGGAGCGATTCTATTTTTACAATCGCTACAGCTTCAGTGACATTGACATAATCACGTGACATTTCGATAACTTATGTCAACCCCATAAAGGAGATGTTCCAAAATGTATGGAGCCTGGGCCAGGTCCTTGTACACTATACTTAAAAATAGGGAAATTCATTAGAACAGTTCTCAACTGTCCAATTGCTTTAAAATAGCTTGGTTTTCTGGTAAACAGAAGAAATTACACTTGAAATTGCAACACACAAAAAATAGCCCGTCATGGCGGTAAGCTGTCATTTTGATTGATTAATGACGTTATAATGTTTATTTCGACGCTAGACGAAAGTGACTGAAGTGACACTGTTGTGACAACTGACAGTTCTCTTTTTACGATTAATGGTCAATCTATGGTTTACCGTCATTGTTTTTAAGCACAGAGTAACTAAATCTGTGAGACGCCATGTTGAAAGTCGATAAAATTAATTGATAAATATCAGTTCACTACCACAACAGTACACACTTAATTGAATTATCTGTATTTTTCCCGAATTCTACGGATTTTTCTCTTTTTTTTTGAGATACTGCACATAGACCTGGCCTTTTATGGCTTTTTTACTAGCGTCATCGCTAAACGAATGTTACTTTGTCTACGTCCTCAGGATTCGTTTACCTGAGTCTCCGAGTCACACTTGACACACCGGCGGCGCGGGCGGGCGGCTCGATTTTGTAGTACCTATTATTGTTTTTTATTTACTTATCGTATAATAATGCCATACATACTCCTCCAATAACATGCGTAAGTTTATGAATGTATGTATTGTGCCTTACGTGCTGTATTTGTTCACAATACGTATACGGGGTTAAGTCTTTATTTAGACGACATCATGTTGAAATTCTACCTACTTCGATATCATATATTTCAGCTCCGATATTACTTAGGGCAAAGTTCTTTTATGAGTCATTATTATTATATAGGGTGACTGGTAATTAGTGACCGATACCTAAACACGTGATTGTACTCATGATAACAAACAACTTTTACTATGGGACCAAACCTGAATTCGCCAAAAAAAATCTGCTGTTCAGTACCTACATTTTGACCAGTTAGGCGAACATAAATGACTGAACAGCAGATTTTTTTTTCACAATTTCAGGTTTGGTCCCATAGTAAAAGTTGTTTGTTATCATGAGTACAAGCACGTGTTTAAGTATCGGTGACTAATTATCAGTCACCATATATATACCACAATACGAGTAAAAATGTTTTAAATATCTCAAAAACTATTGAATTCGTCCATACATTTATGGGGTTCAATTTGTTGCGAAATATTTTTGAAGCTAAAATGAAAATCTTGGTAAGATATTGTTCTTAAATCGCTCATAGTTTTAATTATTTTGTTAAATTAAGTACTTTTAATTATGTTCATAGCTTCATTTAAGTGCCAGCTAGAATATCATTTTGTAATGGTACCAATTCAATATGTAGTCTTTGTTTTATTTGGAAATGTCTCAAAAACTATTGAATTTCGACCATACATTTATGGGATTTGTTGCAATTTGTTGCATTTTGGCCCCCCTATCAGCTCTTGACGGATATACGTCGAATTACAAGTAATCCTGTATAAAAGCTTTGCTACGCCGTAGAGTTCGTGCGTAGCACATCGCGTAGCACACGGCGGCGTAGCATACGGCGTAGCGGACGCATCATTGTAGCGAGGGTTCTCATTGTCAAATGACGCAAACAGAGAATTTCAACGCACGAAAGTAGATTATTGATTTTCATGATGCAGATATACGTTTATTACGTTTCTTTCATCTTCCTGCATTTAATGCACCAATTTCAGCGGTGTAATTGCTTAACACACTATCAGGGCCTCAAGTCTGCTATTACAATAGTGTCAGAATGGTCTATCATTGATTTCATAATTGTTGATTTTGACAAGTTTGGTAATCTACGGCGTCATTATGACTTTCCAATGGTCAACCACTGACACTCAAATGAAAGAAATGGCATAAAATGGTAATCCCGTACATAATGGCAAATGTAATGTTTATTGCTATTTACGAACTTCTTACTACTTCAGATTGCAAACACTAATACGTTATATGTAAAAATATATATTAAATGAAATCAAGCATGAAATTTAATAGTAGTTTTTCTCAGACCATTGGCCGACCAATGATCGATCATTATGAATTTAGTAGATTACGAACTTTTAGCTAAATGACAATGGGATCGTGTTGGAATGACGAATTTATAAAAATAGCAGACTTGGGTCCCAGTATCAATGAGTTTCATTTTGATAGTTCAACAACATTCATTGCGTTATTTACGTTGTTGAGCAGACGATTTCGAACACAATGGATTAGCTTTCAAAATGATTCAAATTGTGATTGAGTTAGGATGAAAGATACTTTTATCAACTTATGGCATTGTTTTATAACTTTTTACAGTGATAAATAGTGATATTTACCTACTTAGTTTGGTATTCTGTAAAATATGGCATTCAGAACCTTGTGTTTATGGGAAAAAATCATAAGCCGTCGGGCAGTGTGATTATTTCCAAAGAAGGGCGCCGGCCGGCGCGGCGGTTGCAACTCAGATAATGAGAAAAATCACGCAGAGTGGTATGATTTTGTAACAGGGCCGTAGCTAGGGGGGGGGCATTGTGGGGCAATGCCCTACTTTTAAACACTAATGCCCTATCTTAGAAAACGCCACCAACTAAGTTACGACGCAAAAAAAATTACTATCTTAAAGTGACATTTAAACGATTCCGAATAATTAACCACGACATTTTACAATCATAATATATTAATTCTTTATTCTTCTCATAATGACATTTGAAATATTTGCGCGGGATTTGTTCGTATTGCAGTCTTTGGAACGAGGAACCCCATAGCCTCTAAAATCCGAGGAAAATCGTTTTTTTTTGCGAATTTTATTTTAATCCCGTAGTAAAAGATGTTATTATTGATGGGTAGAACACCCCCTTAAATTTTATCGCATGTTTTTGAAGTCAGCCTATATAACCCCCAACAATTAAGTAACTGACACATAAGTCAAGAAAGACACAAATCGATTGACCAGAACAGATCAAGTAACATTTTTACTTCCGCCCTACCTGTAACAACAGCAGCCCTACCTTAAATTCAAGTCTAGCTACAGCCCTCTATTTTAAGACAGTATAATATGCAATAACAATTATGTAATATTATTTCAAGTTTAGATAAGTACACTATCACAATAGGTTTCCCTGTAGTGATAGTGTAAGTTGGAAAATAAATAAATAAAAAGTTGTTTTCGGAGATCAATATGATTGAACTCGAACTCGATACGTTTAGCGGAACACACGGGGTGTTCTCGTTATCATTTGCACTCTAATTGCGTAACACACTATTACTCTCAATTTGAATCATTTTGAAGCATATTGCTAATCCATTGCTCCATATGTTCGAAAAATATGTCTGCTCAACAATGTAAAAAACGCAATGAACGTTGTTGATCTGTCAAAATGAAACCCATTGCTACTAATAGTGTGTTACGCAATTACCCATGCCGTTTCTAAACATAATCAGTTCTTGCTTTCTTACAGTATAATGCAGGAGCCTTATTCTAATTTTGTTTACTTTGTTAAATAATAGGTCATCCCTTATTCTAATTTATTTGGGGTCAGCGCAGCTAACTTAGTGTAAATTATTTCATCATCACTGCTCATAAAACGGTGAAGAAAAACATACTGAGCCAAAAATTCGAAAAAAATACTGTGACATCTATGGAGGGGCCCGTGGCTAATTAATAACAGCCGCACATGTCGATCGATCAGTTTAAGCTACTCTTGGCGCGGTTGGTCTGTGGATGGGTAACCATCTTTACATACCGAACGCCTTCGTGCCTCGGAAAGCACGTTAAGCCGTAGGATCCCGGCTGTCATTCGTGGATCTTTGACAGTCGTTACGGGTATTCAGAAGCCCGAAAGTCGTTTTAAACTAGTCTTACCAAGGGGTATTACCCAGTAACTAGGTTGTGGAGGTCAGGTAGGCAGTAGCTCCATGTAAAATACTTTTTTAGACTGGAAGCCAACCCCAACATAGTTGTGAAAAGGCTAGGCAGATGATAACTGTGACATCTACCAACCCTCACCGGGACCTCGTGGTGGATTATGGCGCAGACCCTCTCACCGAGACTGGAGTCTCTGAGGACTCTCTGAGGAGGCCTTGGTCTCAGCGGTACCTAGGAACATTATAGACTGCTTATGCTTATACTAACTTAGAATAAAATATGATTTATTGTATAACTTACTTTAATATCATATACCTCTTTCTAGTAAAATTTTATTCATCTCGTAAATAAATTGGAAACTATAGTTTTGTATAATTAAGAAGCATTCTTTTTAAATTTTGTAAATGTAAGAACCATGGATCCGTATATATTTTTTTATATTGACTTGAAAGAGCATGGCAGTTGAGAATGTGTCATGCTCACTTAAATGTCTCACTGATGGTGGCGCGTGTATTGGATCATTCAGTTCCCTTCAAAATGGTTGAGCTGGATGGTGCTGATCTATGCGTCATGTTCGTGAACGGGCGCTGTCAGTTGAGACTGGTCATCTCTTAGCTGCCAGGGCTTCTTTTTAATCTTATACCTATTTTGAATTGCTTCTTCATAACATTGTTCTCTCATATAGAAGCAACAAGAATACTGTACTCAGGATTTTGTAATATCTTAATTTAAAAGAGTGTCCTTGGAGTTTCTTGCCCGTTCTTCTCCAAGAGATCTACGTTTTGGAATGGGCAACTAGCTTCAACTTTCTGACTAACTGACCGACTAGTTAATTTTGACAATTCAAAGTGCCTGGAAATGGTTTAATTGAAATAAATGCTTTGAGTTTGAACTTATAACACGAAACTAAAGGTGACTGTTACGGAAAAGCACAAAATATAATTGCTCTCTCCTTCCTGTTGACGTCACGGCGCGGCGTCAACGCCAGCTGTAGCTGAACACCAGCGCTGTGGCTCTATATCGCATCGTTTCACAGCATTATGCTGAGTGATGGCCGTTTTGCGCGAGTGTGTAACGCATTCATATTCTCCACCAACTTATTCTTTTTGTATTTAAGTGCTTTATTTTTTTTTATAACGCCTCACGTTTAATGCAACGGAAAAAACGGAACCCTTACAGAATCACTCGAATGTCTGTCTATCCTACTGTAACAGACGGACGTCTGTCACAGCCAATTTGCTCCAAATCTAATGGACCGATTAAGTTGAAATTTGGTACACATAATTATGAATCTCTGTGACCCAAACATAGACGTGTAACGTAAATAAATGAATTTTGAATAAGGGGGTCATTTTTGGGGTGGCAAATAGAAAAGAACGCGTGGAATTATCAACCTGAAATTAATATCGAATACACCAGGCTGCAATCCCTTGAAGCAGTGAAAAAATCAAACTTCTAAGTCAACGCAATCAAAAGATACGGGCGTTTATGTTCCTGAATCAAAACCTATACTTAAGGTACTTCCCGTTGAACTAGAATCATGGAATTTGGCAAGAACCAATCTCATATCGCACAAGTAAAAGAAAAAATCCAAAAACCGTAAATTTGTACTTACACTACAAAAAAAAAACCCTTGATAAACTATTTACATACCTACCTATAAATTTGGACGGAACCCTCGGTGCACGAGTCCAACTAGCACTTGACCGGTTTTTTTATATTATTTTTATATTTTTATATGTTTTATGCACCCCAGATGATGGTGAACAACGGCGGGTACCCGTACTACGAGCACTACGGCGGGGCGCCCCTGTTCCCCACCATGAGCGTCAACGTGTCCATGAACATGACCATGCACGGCTGTCCGCCGGAGCAGCTGTGTTCACAGGTTCGTTTCTTCAGATATTCACATACTCCTGGATTTAGTCCCGGTTGCACAACAAACCTGTTATAAAAATAAAAAATAATAGTTTTAGGTTAATTTTTAGGCACTATAATTGTATGGAAAATTTACTTCTCTTGGCTAAATGTACACCTTTTTGTAAACTTTTTTTTTTATTATATAAATATTATTCTTATTAAACCTAACATAATGGCTGTTTCAATTTAGACGTTTTGTGTCGGACTGCTGCGGCGCCGCAGCGGTGTGGTTGTCGTACTGCGTACGTCTAGTCATTTTTTTTTTTCATACAACGTATGCACCAAACGCGCAGTGCGGCGCCGGTGCCGCGCGCGCACGACAGCAGGACGGCAATGTTGCAAATTCTAACTGCAATAATTGTATGGAAAAAATCGACTAGCCGTTCGCAGTACGACAACCACACCGCTGTAGCGCCACAGCAGTCCGACACGAAACGCCTAAATTGAAAGAGCCCTAAGGCATTAAGTCCGCCTCTGCAGTACTGTGCGCTTACCGTTCTATTACAAAACGAAATCTAACTTTAGTTCTCTCTAGCCTTGAAACCTTTGAGCCCGTATTTGTATTTCGAACTTTATTTCGATCTTGGCAAAGTTCATAATACTAAAATGACAACTTAGCACCGAACCAAGCTGTCATTTTTGTATAAAGAACTGCAGTTCTATAACAGTTAAATTCTTAATTCAATAACCGGCTCGGCTCGGTGGTTTAAGCCTGATCTAAATAAAACTTGTTTAGTAATAAGGGAGTTACCTAAAGTTTTTTAAAATCCCCTAAAGTATCGCTCCGTTTCTATCAATAGTTTAAAGATGACAGAGACAATGGTGTTTAAATATATTTAGCGCTAAACGCATTTAGTGATTTGTGGTGCAAGCGGGCGTTCGTCATTCTTTTTAACTTATATAAGTACCTACTTATTAAAAAAAAACTCTGCTAAAGTATGCTAGGCGCGTCAATAACAATATTTTTACATTTTAGAGGTGAATTCTCTTCACTAACTTTTACATTACAAGTATAAAGAACTACATGTAGCTAAAAGTATTCTTAAGTACAGAGGCCAGCACATCAAGCTACCCCAATCTGTCAGATTTTCCCAAATGAATATGAACCTTATTCCTTTGCGCTAAAGTCGAAAATCTATCAAAGACATTTGACAGATTGGGGTAGGTTGACCTGCTGGCGTCTGTACATAAATGAGAATCAATAATGCGTAAAAACAACAAATTAATCGAATTCATATCACCACGTAGGTGGAAGGCTACTCGGAAATGGGACTCCGAAAAAACGATGTAAGCCTTAAACCTAATTATCTTTGTGACTTTAAAATGTAAACTTGATATTCTGCTGCCAAACCAAATATTATGTCCTGAATAAAACTCCGGCAGCAGAAAATATAGAGAACCGAAAGACGTGTCCTCATATTAAAATAATCAACATCGTTTCTTTCCCAGATGCAATGGAACCAAAACGCCGCAACACCCTCAGTAAACGTGGTCTACCCACAAACACAAAACGTGATCAGCTCCTCTACCTACCCTTCAGCGACGTACTCCTTCACCGCAGACTTCAGAACACCTAACCAGAGCGACCCCCTGATCACCGCCACGTCCACCTTCAAGCCAATACTGCAAAACCCTCAAAAACCCAACCCGAATTACTCCTTATTCCAGCAGAAACCTAACTACTCAAATCAGAAGGGTTTCGGTCAGAGTTTGAAGAGGCCACCTCCGAAGCTTTATGCTCAGGAGACGCAGAAGGAACAAAACATGGGGAATGGGTATATTCTGAATCAAGGACAGATGCATTCTCAGGAGTACGGGTATGCTTCGTGTGTTAGTTCTTCGGGGAAAGTGCCGGTGAGTTATTTTGGCAACACAACGACGTGCCGAAAAGTAAAAAACTATGCATACCTATACGTATCGCGTTGTCTGTTCACATTGGGTCTTTAGAGTGGCAGTCATTCATATCCCCGCTGTCATGTTGACGAATTTAAGTTGACCATGAACTGAAAAACTCAATATACAGCCTAATTGCGTAACACATTTTGTTTCTTAATGCGATTCCGATATTAAAATGACTCCAAATAATCGTTTTGCATAATCGGAATGGTCTATCTATAAATGAATTCAATTGAGTACAATTAAATAGAGGTGTAGGTACTAACTATCGGGCAGAATATGTTTGATAAACGCGTTTAGTTTCATCATATATGAACCAAATATGAACTATTCCCTTCCGAATAATTTTGGTTGGTGCGGTTGGTATTATCGACGCACAAACTGAAACCATGAAGCTGAAACCATGATCCCTTTGCTGAAATTTTTCGTAGGTTATCAAAAAAAAACAGCTGTTTCATAGAAAAGTGCAGTTCGCGGTCAAAATTTATGGAACAGTAATTTTTGTTTTAATAGCC
This sequence comes from Globia sparganii, assembly GCA_949316385.1. Taxonomy (NCBI): domain Eukaryota; kingdom Metazoa; phylum Arthropoda; class Insecta; order Lepidoptera; family Noctuidae; genus Globia; species Globia sparganii. The sequence goes on from OX438675.1 coordinate 3,992,565, forward strand.
GACGAAAAATTTCAACTCACCCTGCGTTGAAATTTTCCGTCAGGTATTCAGGGTTCAGAATCATGTATTGAATCCATGGTAACAGGTTGCACGTCGATGTTCCTACCGCCCTCTGTAATACTAGTTCATATCCTCTACTCTACCGGTCTACCCTCTGATTTCCATGAATTTATTTATAAATACTTTTAAACAACTTTATCTACACCCATGCTATAAATCTTCTATAAAAGTATCTAAAACGGTTAGCTTCTCTTATTGTCAACATTAAAACAACCAGTGTCATAATAACCTTATTATCATCCAAACAAGTGTTATAATGTTGTACTAAATTTCATTATGCAACTCCTTTGCTTTTTCGATCCCTTCCTCCTCCCTCCCTTACTCACACGCCACATTCTCATTACTCAATTCGTGGTATCTCTATGAACTTTAAAAAAAAAAACATTGTCATGCACGCGCGTTTCACTACCACAGCGCCGTAATTTAAAAAAAAAAACTATAGATTATTCGAATTCACGTCGTATCCGCCATTTTTTTTGTTCGATATTAATATTGCAAAAATGTATTACTTTGTTGCTTACAAAAAAATTGTGATGCAAGCTTTGATACCCAGCAATTAAACTTTCCACGAATATTATATAGATTTTTAAACAACACTGTAACACCCTATCGCACGCTTAATAATAAACCGGAATAAGACAAAACTACACTTTTTTGGGAAATCACGGTCAAAGTTTAATGCATTGTCGCGCGCTTTTGTAGAAAAGTGAGGGATGATCTAACAATCGGCCATTTTGGTTTGTTTCGCATGGTGGGATTGTACAGACGCCAGCAGGTCAACCTACCCCAATCTGTCAAAATTCTTTGATAGATTTTCAACTTTAGCACAAAGGAATAAAGTTCATATTCAATTGGGAAAATCTGACAGATTGGGGTAGCTTGATGTGCTGGCCACCGTACCTATAGATTCTTCAATCGGAGTTAGTTCGTTTTATTAAAAAAAGTGGGAATCCTTAATTTTTGACATATTCCGGTTTATTATTAAGCGTGCGCTATGTTTTCAGAACCTTTTATAGAGGATTCATATCATGGATGTAGATAAAGTCTTTTATGCAACTGTAGGTACATATTCCGGTAAGTAATAAAACACTCAATGTGATACTATTATCACACTCGGCTTTCGTGTTTTAATACCCCTTATTATAGTTGCACGGATAACTTTAACGTTGCTGCTCGAATCCCAATTTTTAATGCACAAAGTCTAGTTAATATATATTACGTATGTCGCTATGGTAAACAGTACCTATATTAATGGTTATGATATATATTCAGGTGGGAGCCCTAAGCACTTGCTCCGAAGATGACGAGCAGAAGCCAAACCTTTGTCGTATTTGTGGCAAGACCTACGCTAGACCCAGTACGCTGAAGACGCACCTTCGAACACATTCCGGAGAAAGGCCCTACAGATGTGGAGACTGTAATAAGAGCTTCTCGCAAGCTGCCAACTTGACTGCGCATGTCAGGACGCATACCGGTCAGAAACCGTTTAGGTGAGTTACGAAAATTGAGTTACGAGTCCTCCATTCCGTTTTTAGCATGAAAATGCTCTTAAAGACTTCCTACCTTCGTTTTGCATACTCCCCATCACTAATTTATTAAAAATCTAAAGCAAACCAAAATAAACAGAACCAGATTGATATTTAAATCTGCCTCCACATAAGTTTTTATAGATGGATGGTAAAAAATATGGGCTAAAAAATAACCGAATTTGAAATGAACATTCAAGTCTAGTCTAATTTCATATAATTTAGTTTTATACAAACATAATATTCTATATCTTCTATTATAGATGTCCAATATGTGATCGTCGATTCAGCCAAAGTTCCAGCGTGACCACACACATGAGGACACATTCTGGAGAACGACCCTATCAGTAAGCCCTTCGTGCTGCCACTCTAGTCCTCTGCACCTATCAAGAAAAAGGCTAAAAAAACCCAAAATTAAAAAAAAATATATGTTGTTTCTAATATTATTATTGTTATATGTATTATTAGGGACCTATTTTTACAAAGTTTCGGACTACGTTTGCTTAGGCTATGTTCATAAATGACCGCGCAAAGCCGCGCGTCGCCGCGCGGTTGGAGCACTCACATGACGGCATATGTACACGCGGCAGTCTGGCATCAACATTGCTTGATCTATGCGTCTGTCCAACTCAACTCGCGCGGATCAACTGAATAGGTCGTTACAGGTTCGTAGAACTTAAACCGCGCGGTAGTCCGCGGTTCAAGATCTTGCGCGCGGGTCGGAGCGCGTCGCGCGTTACCGCGTGGTACCGCACGTTGATGTAGACGTTATAAGACCATCACCATTAAGTTAGTGCGGTTAGTAGTTCCGCGCGTTACCGCGCGGTTGTATGAACTTAGCCTTATGGTGGTTCCCAAAATAAACTTAGAAGCCGAGAGTTTAAAACTTTGCCCTGATTCTTTTTAAACTCTTTTCAACTCGATCACAACTTTGCAGCTGTGTTGCTCCCAAAAATAAAATGTTTCATGGATTTCAAATGTGATTTAATAATATATCTTTTATCAGGTGCAGATCTTGCAAGAAAGCTTTCTCAGACAGTTCGACGCTGACGAAACATTTACGTATTCACTCTGGAGAAAAACCCTACCAGTGTAAATTGTGTTTATTGAGGTAAGAAATTAATTTCGATCCACTTTTCGTCGTCAAAGAGCATGATGTGTTTGAAGGGCTAAATAAAAAAGAGACTGTGTGTGGGATTCATGAAGAAGCCTCCTCGTGTAGCGCAGTTTGTTCCGCTAGTTATTCAACTGAACCGAGCGCTCGGCGCATCCTGGAGAGTCACACCCAACACCTTATTTGACTGGCCAATTCTTACCTTTCGGGGGTAGGGCTAGCGCCGCCTGGTTTGCGACCACCCTCCCACCGCAGTCCGGCGTCAAGCAGCCAGCTGTGTTTCATCGATGCGCGGGAGTTCCAGTGCCTTAGGGATCTTCTAGGCACACTCGTTCCATCATAGACCTCACCCATCGCTTCCATCAGGCGTGATCGAGGTCAAGAGCGAGCCCATTCAGCAATAAAAAATAAAAAAGTAGCTTTTTGCAGTACTTTAATCTTATGAAACGACCCGCGCTTTACTTGTGGTTACCAAGTGTACAACTACAAACACGCTTGAATGTGTGTGTAAACGCAGGAGCTCTCAGTACCATGCAAGACAATAGTGAAGTCTATACAAAATTGAGATAAAAAAAATCTGATCTCTGAAAGTCTGAATATTACTAGCGCACATAAGCTGGCATTCTTACTAGGCGCTTTGATAACGAAAGAAAAAAAGGAACCAAAAAACCAGTCAAGTGCGAGTCGGACTCACGCACCGACGGCTCCGTACAAATCTGTAGGTTTGTATTTACCACTAAAAGTTTTAAAATTATTTTTTTGTAATTTAACTACTTATTTACAGTTTTCGGATTTTTTCCTTTACTTGTGCTACATGATATTGCTTCTTCCAAAATTTCATGATTCTAGGTCAACGGGAAGTACCCTATAGGTTTTGCCGTTTTAATTTCGGAACCTAAACGCCCGTACCTTTTGATTGCGTTGACTTAAAAGCTTGATTTTTTTCACTGCTTCAAGGGATTGCAGCCCTGAGTATATTTTGATATTAATTTCAACTTGATAACTCCACGCGTTCCTGAGAAAAAGGGTCTTGACTGACGGACAGACAGACGGACAACGAAGGGATCTTATAAGGGTTTTGTTTTTCCTTCTGAGGTACGGGACCTTAAAAATGTTTTATTGTCACAGAAACACGTAACTTATACAGCAGATAGATACCTACTTAACATAAGTCTCACTTATCATAGTGAGACATAGGGTCCTCCAGGATCGATACTCGTATCTGAAACCGTTTCAGGTACGAAAATCTTACAGAATCCTGAAGGATCCAGAGAAGCCCCTCTTTATCTACCACTATCATACTGTAACTTCACTACCACCTTTCTTCCCCAGGTTCTCCCAGTCCGGCAACCTGAACCGCCACATGAGGGTTCACGGCAACATGACAGGTGGAATGCTCGGCTGACACTTGCAGAGATGCGGCCTTAACGCCGTCTACTATTGACCTACTTGCACTTCGACATACTACAACTTCGATGGAAAGTAGTATCGTTAGAAACGAAGATAAGAGACTTTTGAAATTGTGTTTTTAGTCATGCAATTCTAAAAATACTTAATTATAAAGTACCTACGGTGAATGAAAATAAAGGAGATTTGTAACTTGCCCCAAACGGCCGTTCGCGATATTTATCACCGATGCAAATTTGAATCATAATGAAATATTTTTCGGATGATGTAAAAAATTATGAAATATAACTTTCGTACCTTCTTGAATTATACTTGCACGCCGGCTTACATAGACATGAAGCCCGTAGGTAGATACTTAGCTCTAAGTTTTGTCTTATATTTCCATTTTGAAAATGTTAGCAATTTATTGTAAATATGACAAAATTATGTGAAAATGTTTGTACATAACTATTATAGTTTCTTAAGATATAAGTAAATATGCCAACATATTGCAGTATTACAATGATCTAGTCATTAATTAATAGCACTTTCATAATATTAATGTTTCATTGACGAGAATTTTTGAAATTCTTTTGCCTATGGTCAATCCAACTGGCCCTGTGAATAGAAAAGATTAATTTTAGATTTAATGTTGCACTTATCAGTCACCACTATCAGTATTATTATTATAGCATAGCATTGTAAATTAAATTGTGAAATAAAATTAATAAATCAGTAATTCTTCATCCGTGTTGTCTTCTTTTGTATCTACCTCATATTTAAAAATGGCGCGATACTTCAGTGTTGTCAGTCACATTAGACAGTTTTGTACCTTGAGCCTTTGTTATAATATCTAATGTAAAATAATCGAGTTAAAATGTAAAATAATTACTCGTGCTAAACAATACGTATACTAGAAATATTTCATATTATTTCGTCGAGTAGACAAATCGAATCGAGATGTGTAACAAGTCTGTTTTCAACTTTATTTTATTTCTGAACGCACCAATAACATTCCCAAAATAAAAAAGTAATGGGTTTTTTGTAGGTCAAGTATCTTTATTCTCGACTTCTATAAAATTGGATTATAATTTCTATAAAGGCATGAATAACCAACAAGATAGAAAATAACTATCACAACAAATATTTTAAAGCATTTGAATATTTCAAGACAATTTTTTTAGTTATCGACCTGTTCAATAGTTTTGTTGAACTCAAAAGCAGACACCAAACGAACTCATCAGTTTATTCAGTTTGACACATCATGATATCTGAGAGATTTCCTTGTCGGGACTAAAGTAATTCAGTAATTTACGCCTGATACGGGTCAACCGTTGCTTTATAGCTTAGAATTTGATAATACAGTTATTTACACTGACGCTGTCTGTTAATAAGGCGGTGTAGGTTGTGTAAATATCTTACTGCTACTGCGAAATTTATTCATTGGTCGGACTATTACATTTTGTAGTGTTAATCGTCAATTTACCTGTAAATATGACTGAAACTTCACCGGATGAGCCGAATTCTAATCGAAAGGACTTTATTTGCGGGGTTGTTGAAGGTAATTGTCATTATTTTTATGTGAAAGTATGATTGTGATATAGGTCTGTTGTAGATATACATCTTCTAAGTTTATATTGAAGTGAATGACCTAAGCTTCACTATTACAGGCTTTTACGGACGGCCGTGGACTACTGAACAAAGAAAAGATTTGTTTCAAAAGTAAGTATACTTTATCAAGTACCTTATGAAGTAAAAAATCGTGGTAAACACAGATGTTCATATTTTAGATAATTTATTGAATTACTCTGCAGTATCTGACTTGCTGTTTGTTTTCGTAGTTATAGAGGCTTATTTAATTGATATTTTGTATACAATATTTACATAATAGTAGATTAAACATAAAATTAGGGCATCCTATAACCTAGCTACAGGCCTTTGACAATCGTTTTATTGACCAAATAAACAAGATTATATGCACAGATGTTTCTAGAAATCACTGTACATGTACTGTATAGGTGTTATAACTTATCTCCTATCAAACTAGTTACTTCAAAGAAAGTTAAACTTTCACTTGTAGCCATAGTGTGCATAAAACAATATTTTGTATTAGTATTACTTATTATTTTGTGATTGTTACATCAAAATATCATATACTTATCTTTTGATATAATATATTGTTGTTCTTGATTGTTCCAGCTGTTATTTTATCCATGTTCTTTAATGTAGGTTAAAATTCAATTAACTCTATTAGGTATTCTTAATCTTTATTGTAAACAATAATAATTAAATTATTGTTGTATTAATGCTTCATGAACAAAGGCAAGATCAACTCTGAAATAAGTTTTCTAGCAACAAACCTCAGGACGAGTGCTACAGTACTTAATAAAAATAATAATAATAAATCTTTATTTTATTTTCTCCTCACAAAGGTTCACATAGTTATGATTTGTAGTGTTTTGACAAGAATACATGAAATATGATCCTTTGTGACTGGTGTCCATACTTAATATGTTATAGATCACCAGGCTCTCACCCCGAATTTAATCTAATTAACATTACAATCGCCAATTCACCAATTTTCAAATTCTAGACAAATTATATAAAAAATAAGCAAACGATTTTATTTCTGTAAGTAGGTTTGTAAAAATACTTTTACACATTAACCATATTTTAAAAATTTAATGAGGTTGGCGTTTTCTATCTGACTACTTTAAGAAGAAAGGCCAAAACAAAAAAGGTCACAGTCTCTTGTAAAGTCCAGATATCATAATCTTGAAGGTTATGTAGATTGGTGTCTGAAAAGGTCTTTTGGAGAAAGAAAAAGAACCACAGATGGAGTGGACCTTTAGGTCAGTGCATGCATTTGTCAGTAATTAGATAGGTATAGAGTATAGACATAGTTCAATCGCATTATTATTATTTTTATAGTTTTAAGGCATTTGCTTGCATTATCTAAGTAAACATTACTAATGATGTTGTAATTTGTAATATATAATATTACAATATTTACAAACCAAAAACAAACATTAATATATTTGTTTACTGGCTAAGATAAGATCATAATTTAATGTAATTCTTGTGGAATTGCATTAGTTGCTTAAAATGACAACTGTTTGTGCTTTATTATGTTCAATAAAACACAAATTAGGTAATTCACTGTTTTTTTTCATGGATAGCATAAGCATTAGGTGGTAGCTTTAAACTAATATGTTATTTTCACTCATGTGGGGGTACTTTACAAATCTTATTTGTCAAGAAGATTTCCAAGTACTTTCATTAAAGGTAAACAAAACAACATAGGGCAAGATCAAATTATCTTGTCTAAAACAGCTATGGTCAGGAAAATACACTCTAAATGTGAATGGGCAATCACTTCATCTTTTAAGATTAACCTAGTTTTTTGGATATTCTATAGATTCCATCCGAAACTAGTAGGCAGTTGTGCCTTTTACAAATCTATTATTATTATTATTTGGTTAGACACACTAGCAGCTAATTAGCTGATACATGTGTATCGTATCGCTTGGAGATATTTAATCTGTCTAGTCGATTCTTGAAGCAGTTCAGTGTGTGAGCCGTCACAACATTTTCCAACCTATACCATGCTGTGTTACAACTCGGTTAGACAAGAATTGCTTCAAGGGCTTTTTTTTAAAGAATTTTTCCATAGCTTTAAGGAATGCCCACTCAAATGTCTAAAGTCTATGCTATTTATGTGGGAAATGAATTGGATATCAGAAAAGCAGATTACTACAATGTAATTGTGACAACATTTTTACATCAATATTACATAAATACACAGGCTAAAAAAATGGGGTATGGACATGTATGTGTATGCACCGAAGGATGATTACAAGCATCGAGCATATTGGAGAGAACTGTACACCGTGGAAGAAGCAGAACACCTTACATCTCTCATAACGGCTGCGAAGGCTCAAGGCATCATATTCTGTTACGCTTTGTCTCCGGGACTGGATATTACATACAGTAGTCAGAAGGAAATTACTACATTGAAAAGGAAATTGGAACAGGTATGGAATTTATTTATATTTAACACTTCCAGCACACAAATAAGCAGAGGCAGACTAAATGCCATAGACATTTTCTACCATCAAACCTTTGGGTGATGATTATAAAATAATAAAAACAGCTGCACGGGTCGTTTGAAGGTTGTCAAAAATGTATACTTGCCATGGTCAGTTTGTGGATGGGTGACTGTCTATTACAATCAAGACCCCTCCATTAAGAAAGCATGTTAAGCCTTTGGTCCCGGCTGCCATTCGTAGAGATTTGACAGTAATTATGGGTAGTCCCGAAAGTCCGAAAGTCTTACAGCCAGTCTTGCCAAGAGGTATTGTGTTTACCCAGTAACTGGGTTGTAGAGGACAGATAGGCAGTCACTCTATGTAAAATACGGGTACTCAGCTGCATAAGGTTAGACTGGAAGCTGACCCCAACATAGTTGGGAAAAGGCTAGGCACATTGATTGAACCTTTAGGTGATGCAGAGACGCAGTGGTAGGTAACTTTAGGAAATATGAGCTGGTATAAGTTTGTGAAGGTATTATATTATGGTTGTTGTTGCTTTCTGAAGAAACTACAGTTAATTTTGAGTAATATATAAATTATCAATTATAAAGTCATTCGGTTTTGTTTGTTGACTATAAGTAAATTAATAAATTACTGACTGTGAAATTATAGTTCAATAATATTTATTATTAATATTTTTTTTTTATTAACTTTAATTAATTTTCATTGTGTTGTCATGTCAATAATAAATTAAAATCGAAATTACTATTAGCAACTTTCTCAATTAATGTGAATAAAGATATCAGTGTATTTTATGAGTACAATCATAATTTTATAAATTACTCACATCGAAACTGCAGATCTGTTTCTATTATTGTAATAACTTTGGAATAAATAAAAGATAACTAATATCTTGTTGTAGACACAATAATTGAAATATTCCTCCAGATTTCGGCCATGGTGGCCAATCTCAACGGATACTAGCCTTCGGCGTGGGAGATATTATTGTGCACAAGACACAGGTGCACTCCCTCTTCCCTCGCTCTGAAGAAATTGAGTGTGTCTTAAGATTGCCTATTTCGATTAAGTTATTTTTGAAATAGCAAGAGAAATAGATACTTAGTGGAAAGTGCTAGAGGAGGAGGTGTCTCAAGGACATGCTACAAAGAGAACTAATACGCAAAATACGCGCATTGACGTGGGGAGCTATTCTCTAAGGATACAGCCTTGCGGGCAGCGCTGTCGCAGCGGTGAAAACAATAGTTTGCATGGCATGAGTTGCGAACACCAGCCCGTGTTACCTATTACATACATAAACTCACACCTTCCCATGGGGACAGGCAGAAACCACCTGAAATTGTATTGTTTTGTACAGAGGCCAGCACATCAAGCTACCCCAATCTGTCAGATTTTCCCAATTAAATATGAACCTTATTCCTTTGTAGTAAAGTTGAAAATCTATCAAAGAAATTTGACAGTTTGGGGTAGGTTGACCTGCTGGCGTCTGTACTTTCAGCGAATAAAGTCTTTATATTAAAAAAAATATGAAGTTATGACAATTTATCTTTTCTTTCAAGGTGTCTCAGTTCGGCTGCACATGCTTCGCTCTCCTGTTTGATGACATTGAGCCCGAGATGAGTGAGGCTGACAAACAGATATTCCAGAGCTTTGCGCATGCACAAGTAAGTATAAATATATCAGCACCCTAACTGGGTAACATACTATTACTCTGAGTTTGTATCATTTTGAAGCATATTGCTAATCCATTGCCCCATATGTTCGAAAAATGTGTTTGCTCAACAACGTAAATAACGTAATGAATGTTGTTGAACTGTCAAAATAAAACCCATTGCTACTGATAGTGTGTTACGCAATTACCCTACAGTACAGTTTAAATACAGTAACTCCAGGGGGCCAAGTCCACCAATTTACAAACATTAGGTACAATGATCTCTCCATTGTGACAGGTTTCTAAAAACCTACTCGGTGAAATCTCCTCTCAGATTTCATAATATCAAGTAATTTTATGAAAATGAAGTTATTTTTAGAGTAGCAGTGGCTCAGAGGTAATGGCCCCACTTATGAGATGTAGGTCGTGGATTCGAACCCAGGGAGGCGCTTTACTTTGTGTAAATAATTTCATCACCGCTGCTCTCAAAACGGTGCAGGAAAACATTGTGAGGAAACCGGCATGTCCTAGAACCAACAATTCTAAGACATGTGACATCACAGGCGTCTCCCAGATTAGATAAGAAACCCTCGGGACACCCAGATCGTACACAGATGTTCTCAATAGACCAGGAGACCTAATCAGCTTCTGGAGGGAGGTGGGCTGGTTGGAATAACCACCGACGGCCGCCATGGCCCACGCACAATGGTTCATTTGAAGGACTAAGTGCGGAAACCAAACCCATAACTTAGAACATAGACATGTGACATCTTCCAACCCGCACTGCGACGGATTACAGCCCACTCCCTGTCGAAGAGGAAGCCTTTGTCCCGACAGTGGGAACATTATAGGCTGATTATGTATTATGTAGTTCAACGTTACATTCTATACAAATCTTAGCAATAACAGGCAGCTAAAACACTTTACAAAAGCGATCAAATATTAATATTTATTAGTAGTTTTAAATCAAAAAGATTTCTTGTAGTAACCCGTGCGTGACTAGGTACAGCTAGGTGGCTGGCGCCGAGCTAACGGCCATCAAAATTACTAGCTCGCCTGACTGCGTAGCTTAGACATTTATACGTTATCTGCAGTTGGTTATGTTGATTAGAATGTGCAGTTGCTATGGTTACAGCCACGCTGCTTTTTATTTCAGCTGACATTTTCGCATTGCGTTCGTGGCTAAACAATATCAGCCCCACAGGTCGATCGATCAGATTAAGCTACGCTTGCCGCGGTTGGTTTGTGGATGGGTGACCATCTATACATACCGAGACCCCTCCGTGCCTCGGAAAGCACGTTAAGCCGATGGCTGTCATTCGTGGATCTTTGACAGTCGTTACGGGTCTTCAGAAGCCCGAAAGTGGGACAACCAGTCTTACCAAGGGGTATAGTATTTAGCAGTAACTAGGTTATGGAGGTCAGATAGGCAGGCATGTAAAATACTGGTATTCAGCTGCATCCGGTTAGATTGGATACCGGCCCCAACATAGTTTGGAAAAAGGCTAGGCAGATGATGAAAGAAGTAATTTCATCCCTTTGTTTTATATAAATAAAATGAATAAAAGTTTGAACAAACTCTTGTGGCTTTTAAAAATAAATAAATAATATCTTACTGCAACGAATCCCACAGATTGTTTAGATGAAATTCAACATTTTATTGAAACATAGCTGTTGCTTACTTTTTCCATACGAACTTCAACCAGCTGATATTATAGGCTCATAAATTGCGTTTCGAAAAAAAAAATGTGCATTATATACCTATCTCTTAGTCACCAAACTTTTAAATGCATAGCCATAGACAATCGACTTCGCTTCTAATCATAATAAAACTATCCTCCCAGGTATCAGTAACCAACGAGATCCACCAACACTTAGGCTGTCCCCGCTTCCTACTGTGCCCCACTCAGTACTGCTCCACGCGCGCCGTGCCCTCCGTCAACAGCTCCGAGTACCTCAACACTCTGGGGACCAAACTGTCGCAGCAGATTGACATCATGTGGACTGGTATGTATTTGCTCTTCGCGCCGTGCCCTCCGTCAACAGCTTCGAGTACATCAACACGCTGGGGACCAAACTGTCGCAGCAGATCGATATCATGTGGACTGGTATGTGTTTGTTCTTCTTTAGTATCGGCACGGATTTTATGCCATGTTATGGTTAAAGTATGAGCCAGTTAGCAAGCTGTTTTTTTTTTTAATATCTGTTAGTTTATAGAGGGTTTGATCAGTATGTATGACCATGTGACCCTCATAGTCAGTAGTTCATTGATCGAAGCTCATAGTGACACTCCTTCGCTTCGCTTAATACCTAAGTGTATAATTTCGTATAGCTTTTTGGAGCGAGGTGGTCGGGTTTAAATAATAACGTTTATTTAAAAAATATCGTAGTATCACCACTGCGATAAGGCACTGCGCTTCGTATAGACTGATTTAATTCATTTTATTTAACTCAGTTTTTGCCATAGTCCAAAGTTTTTAGCGCATTCTGGCGAGTGAGAAGTCGTGACTTCGATATTTCTTTTTCTTCTTTGGGCTATTGAAGATTGATTTCAGGCAGTTATAGCCTTAATTGGACCCCTCCAGTGAACAGAAACCCAAATCATGAACACATTTTTGGCACTAGAAGCATTTTTTACTATCTATATTACTACATACCGATTAAAATCGCCTCATACAATTTTTTTCCTATACAAAGATACAAAAAAAAAAAAATGTTTTTCCTCAACAAAACAATTCTATAATATGGAATCGTACACTTACCGCGAGCCACATATAGTCGAAAGTAAACAAATAACTGCAACTAATAACCACGTGGGCGCTATTTGAATGGAAAAGGTCGTCCGCTACATGTACTAACATGTTTATTATACGTTGTGGAAATTAATGATACGTTATGACGCCATCAGTTCGTCGCCAACGCCGTAAAGGGGCGAACCTCATACAAACGGTCAAAAATTAATTTGAAATTAAAAAAAAATTTAATTAAAAAAAAAAGATGACGGCTGTCTCAAAGTCACTCACTTCTAGCGAAATTTTACGAAAAGACGAAAGTCGAAGTTTACCTTTTAGCGGCGACATCTCGCGTGTAATGCAGAAAGCCTAAAATCGGGAGAAAAAAATTAGCTTTCCTTTAATTTTTTCTCATTTGAGGTTCGCCCCTTTGCCGCGTAGGCGAAGAGTTGATGTGAAGAACGACGACACGACGAGTAGGAAACTTGCTCTGTTAAAAACATTTTTAATAATATGACAAGCCGCGCGCTCTGTGGGACTTCGCCAATAAATGAAAAAACTTTAATCCCCTAATTATATGTTGTAACCCATTAGGGGCAGTTAATTGAGGGGGTCCTAACAAGTCATTTTTTTTCTTACGTGGGGGTGGGAGGGGCCTAGACTATTCTTACGTAAGATCACAAAAGTAAGCAAAATTATATTTATTTAATTTTTTGCTAGGTACTTTTTCTTCGCAATATTTGTAGATACTGATCTTACGTAAAATTAGACAGGAGGAGGGGGTTCATCCAAGTCTTATTTTTTCTAACTTCGGGGCGGGGGGGGGGGGGGGGTCAGAAAGTGGTCAAAATTTGCTTACGTAATAAATGAACAGGAGGATATTTTTTAAATTCGTCCCCTTATAGGGTTAAGCGGATGAATTAAAAAAAAATCCTTGACTCCCAGGTCTGGCATAGTGTTATTGGATTTTTCTATCAGGAAATTCTCTCTGGATTTGTGCCTGGTTCGTGGCAATGGGCTCGCCCCCTTACATGGGACTTCTAACATAACTGGCGAAGTATGGGTGTGTAGCGGTATCTACAACGCCACATGCGAACAACGCGTCATACTGACGTCACAAAATGTTGCATCTCGCAAGCAGAGTTTACCGTACACAACGGCCCGACATGAATCATCGGGCAGTTGCCCGCCAGACACAACACTCGTCTGGTCGGAGGATCCTCCCTTTTCTATAGAGGATGAGTGAACTTTACATCCTGTTCTTCATACCTCTATAGGTGTCCTATAGATACAGCACTGCCTAACCCGTCGAGAATTACAGGCGTGATGTTATGTTATGTATATCACAAGCTTCTGCTCGCGACTTAGCGTGAAATTTCTTGTCCCCCCGACCCACTCCGTCGCATCGCACACCTACCCGCGCTACCATCTCGTTTTGTTAGCATTATTTCTGCCTTTTTGATTTTGCTCGGCTCCTGAGGGTCATAGCGTAATGTTATCTAGCCTATAGCCTTCCTCGAGAATTGGGCTATCAAATGCAATAAGATTTTTTCAAATCCGACTTGTAGTTCCAGAGATCACCCCCTACTTACAAACAAACAAATTAATATAGATAACGTAACGAATGCTAATGATAAACACCTATATAAATTGTATTCGCTGAGCGCCAGTCGAGCCTTCCATTGATTACTCATAGATTGATTACACATAATGTTTACGATATTGCTAAGTTTCCATGTGGTGTTATATTGTTTTTGTCTGTGGTCATTAAACCTTTGCGATAAAACCTTTGCGATAGGTAGATGACCTTTTCAATGCTGTTTGTTTGATCAATGTAGTTTTTTTGACGCGTTTTATGTCTGTGGTGATATTTATTGCTCCATCATTTTCTAAGGTGCACCTACTTGATTGTTAACCATACCATTAGACATTAGGAAATGCCATCCATTTGTAGCCACTTAATATGATATGAGTCTTAGTGCTCATACACATGAGGGACAGGCGTCAACGGCAGACGCAACTGCAGCCCTCGACAAGTGCCCACGGCAGCCGTCGACAAGTGCCCACGGCAGCCGTCGACAAGTGCCCACGGCAGCCGTCGACAAGTGCCCACGGCAGCCGTCGACAAGTGCCCACGGCAGCCGTCGACAAGTGCCCACGGCAGCCGTCGACAAGTGCCCACGGCAGCCGTCGACAAGTTCCCAAAGCAGCCGTCGACCGTCCGTCAACGCGTTGGCGGCTGCCACCGACAACATGCTGCTCGTGTATTTGAGCACCGTATTCAAACACAACGAGCGTGCGTGAAGAATTAACAAATATACAAACACACTCAAAAACTTTCGCCTTTATAATACACACATCAAAAGTGTCTAGGGATCAACATATATTTTTGCAATAACTTTTCTCCTGATTGATATTAATTAAAATTTTCTTTAAGGATTCATCAAATAAAGTGTTTTCGTTTGTCACAGTAACGATAAACCAAGTCACCTTTGCATTAATAAAGAAATTTGCCATTTTCCTAATAAAGGGATTTTTGACATTTGAACCACTAACACAAAAGTTCGAAAAAAAGACTGAAATAACAGTTTTCTCTAAAATTTTATTGGGTAACTTAAACAACTAATAATCCGTGTTTCTACCGCGAACACTAACAACACAAGAACATCGGTTTGGCATACTCAAAATGAGTTCATCCAAATCACGCTGTGGAATGGCCGCCCATGTTCGTTGCAACAACAAAAAAAGGTCTTCTTGCGACTGGATACCCTCCATATTCGGCAGAGCTCTTCTCTGTAGCATATCCCATGCATGCTCAATCGGGTTCAAGTCTGGCGACTGAGCAGGCCAGGGCAGGACATTGATGTTAGCTGCGGCGAGAGTCTGTCTTACAACTCTTGCGGTGTGCGGTCGTGCATTATCATGCATTAACTGAAATAAGGGACCGATTTGCACTTGTAGAGGAACGATGACGTCTGATACAATCGTCTCAGCATAAATTTGAGCGTTGAGGTTGCCTCTGATCCAAATCAACTCAGTTCTTCCGCCGATCCAAATACCCGCCCATACCATGATGGTTCCACCACTATAAGGATGGACTTCCTGGCAGGATTTTAATCGCTGTTGGCGTCCAGGGGTTCTCCAGTGTCGTATACGTCTTGTATCCGGTCTCATACCAAAACGAGACTCATCAGAAAAGCACACGAAACGCCATTGTTCTTCTGCCCAATTTCTGTGTTCAAGAGCCCATTGATATCGAATCCTACGATTGTGCATTGCTATAGGTGGTACCCGTAGCGGTCTTCGGGAATGAAGGTTCACTTCATGCAAGCGGTTTCTGACTGTTTGGTCGCTAATTAAGTTCCCTGAAGAGTGATGAAGCCTCACGGCTAACATCATGGCGGTTATTGTTGGAGCTCTTTGAGTTAAGATTTGAATGTATCGGTCTTGTCTCCGTGTGGTGCAGCGATACCGTCCTCCATGGCGCTCAGCCACGGTACCAGTGCTTCGGTAACGTGTCCAAAGTCGACTGATAACACTCTGACTTGTATTCAGAGCTAAAGCCACAGTACGTTGCCGGGAACCAGCTTCTATCATTCCCACGGCTCTGAGCATTTCTTCCCTGCTTAAATGACGTCGCCGCTCCATAATAACGTTGGTTTTAATCAGTAGTAGGGAAACAGTAGCACTAATAATGTCTTCAATGCGTTGTATGTTTTTATAGGGAAAATATTGACAGCTGATTTTCATCTTTTACTCGAATTTGATTCACAGTTCCTGATTCAAATTATGAAATGCACCAAAAAGGATCCATATAAATTTATAAAATCATAAATTTATTACAAAGCCACATCTCAATCTCAAGAAATCCGCATAAAAATGCTTGATCCATAGACACTTTTGATGTGTGTATTAGTGTAAAGTGTGATGTGATGATTTTATTTCTGTAAGTAGGTTTGTAAAAACACTTTTACACGTTTTGCATGTTTTTTAAAAACGAGATCAGGTCGGCGTTTCCTATCTAACTACTCTGAGAAGATAGGCCGAAACAAACTTCTGAGTTTGTTTCGGCCTCTTTTAAAGTCCAGGCATAATTTTGATCAGGAGGCCTACCACCACCTCTTATAGCAGTATTATTTTAATCTTACTTCAGTGTGGGAAAGAGATGGAGCAATACAGGACATGCAGCTCTATCTCTTTCCCACACTGAAGTAAGATTAAAATAATATTGCTATAAAAGGTGGTGGTAGGCCCCCAGATCATGTGAAGATCGGCACCGTACATTTTGAATATTCCCCTTTCGCTCTGCAAATGTTAAATTATGTTTGCATTAATTTATTTTCTCTGTTTTTTCCAGGTCCCAAGGTGATATCGAAGGTGCTAACCACAGAAGCAATAGAAGAAATAACCCAAGTGCTGCGACGTCCTCCTGTCATATGGGACAATCTGCACGCCAACGATTATGACCAGAAACGAATGTTTTTGGGTGAGTAGTTATCGATTACCAACATACCGATCACAGTTGTGCTGCTGGGGAGTCTGTTTCGCCACTTCTTCTTCCCAGCTAAAGCACTAGGAACTGGTCAAGAGCGGCCGTTTTCTGTGACTGTCTCATGTACAGACGCCAGCACATCAGGCTACTACAATCTGTCAAATTTCTTTAATCGATTTTCTACTTTATCGCTAAAGCATAAGGTTCAATGTTGATTGGGAAAATTTTACAGTTTCGGGTAGCTTGATGTGCTGGCGTCTGTACGTGTGTATGACGAGAAAATGCGTTCTTGAAACCTGTCAGTTTCATACAAACGAATACGTGTTTTGCGAATTTGATCTTTATTAGCTACTAGAATAGGCTTGTCAACTGAAAAAATCTAATTAGTCCGTCAGTTAGATTATCAAAAAGTATTTGACCCGTATTTTTCTTTTGTTTACGTAAACCAAAATTGACGAAGATACGACGCTTTTAAAATTCACAATACGTCACACCTTCGTATAATTTTTAGTGCGTTCTGACGTCACGAGCCCTTACTCCCGAGTTTTGATGCGTTTTACTTTTATCTTTGTCAATATCATTCATTGATTTACAAAAACAAAAAATACGTGTCCATTATTTTCCAATACTCTAACTGACGGACTGAATAGATTTTCAATTTATTGATGGTGGAAACTAGCCTATTATCGCATTTACAGGTGTCCGGAACGCATTCTCTCGACGGCCGGACTGTAGTTTGAATAAATGACCTTTGATTTTGATACCGATCGTTCGATCAACACTGTTAATATCGACTACCGATTATTTTAAAACCGAAGAAACGATGGATGGATTGTATGAAATATGGCGTGGCTAGAAATTGCTAAACTAGCTTCATCTTTCTGACTGACCGACCCCTTGACAATTCAAATGTGCCTGTAATTGGTTTATTTGAAATAAATGCTTTGAGTTTGAGTGACTTCAGAGAGGATCGCTGATAGAGAAGAGGAATACGTGATACGTGTTGCGCTAGTATGAAATAAACTGGGATACGACGTAGAGAATGATAGATAAGTTATCAATAATTAGGCTCTGTTATCATGTCGGTGGAGAGTGGCCCCGATTCTGTTGTTCACAAACTAAATTAAATTTAAGTTCAGTGCATCTTTTTCTTTCTATATTACTAGCAGCGCCCCGCGGTTTCACCCGCATAAGTGTCGATCCCGGGGCAATATCGGTATAAAAAGTATTCTATGTGTTATTCTGATGTATAAGCTATATTACTGTAAAGTTTCATCAAAATCCGTTCAGTAGTTTTTGCGTGAAAGAGTAACAAACATCCATCCATCCATCCTCACAAACTTTCGCATTTATAATATTAGTAGGAAGTAGGATAGTAGGATTATGAAAAGGACAGAAGATAAATATTAGTTTAGTCCTGTCAAATTAGATAATCCATAGACAAGTTTAGACGTGATTAAAAAATTTGCTACTAAAAATACGTCAATTTACGTCAGGCGCTGATTAATTTGACAGGACTAAACTAATATTTATCTTCTATCCTTTTTATAATGAAATAGAAAGAAAAAGATGCACTGAACTTAAATTTAGTTTAGTTTGTGAACAACAGAATCGGCGCCAGTTTAAAAGTTTAAAAAACTAAAAAGTTAATTGTAGGAAAAGATATACTAACTATTTTCTGTCTAGGCCTTCGTCCGCATGGATGTCAGAAATTATCCCATGGGAAATTGAACTTGGGTCTTTGCTTTGCTTATTTTTGATGACATGGGGGATGGGGGGTCTGGCGATAACGTCAGCAGTATTAATTTTTACTCTTCGGATTTTCTACAAAATTTTGTCGATTTTGGTTTGAACACATATAGCAAATGGCAATCCTACTTATCTGTGCTAGAAAACGAAACGCATATAACTGCTGTTCATGAATCAATTAAGAAACCAGAGCACATTGAAAAATGCATGTACCAATGTTTACGTAAGCACGGGATAGTAAGAGCTTTGCTTACTTTTGCTGACGATGGGGTGGGGGGGCGTTGTTAATAATTGCAATAAATCAGTAGGCCAATTCTCGTTATTTAAAGTATTAAAAATCTAGTCGCAGTCTCATCTCGGCGACAAACAAATGTCAAAAACTTGTCAAAATATAGGGAAATTAGAGGAAATTTTGACAGATTGAGACAGATCAGATTGTGAACGTTCGTAAAATTACGAGAATTGCCCCTCTGCTTACGTAATACCGGAACGGCCTATTTCTGTTATAAAAATAATGGAAAAGCAGTCATTTGCAAGCCGACATGCTATTCTAATCCGTTCATCCACTAAATGGTTTTTATTTAGTTTTTGATGTCGCCCTTATTATGAATATACTACATTAACCATGAGTCTCTTATGACGCCAAAATCAACAGGAAGGTTAGTCAAAATAAGACCTAATTTCCAAAGGTATAAGACACAAACTTCAAAAAATCAACTTGTGTTGTTATCTCCCAGGTCCATACTGCGGGCGATCACCGGAACTAATCCCTCTCTTACGCGGGGTACTAACGAACCCCAACTGCGAGTACAACGCGAACATGATACCAATAAGGACGCTCGCACATTGGGCGAGTTGTAGCTTAGATGCGCCTGCACATAGTAAGTATGATAATCATCTGTCCAGGCGTTTCCAAAACTATGTTCGTGTCGCCTTCCAGTCTAACCGGATGCAGCTGAATACCAGTCTTTTACATGAAACGACTGCCTATCTGACTTTTTCCACCCAGTTACTGGGTAATACGATAGCATCATAGCACTTGATAAGACTGAGAAGAACCCGCGTCCTAATAGAAAGCGATCATCGAGCGAATACGCAATGGTTGCGTTCATTTGTCATTTTTTTTTCG
This sequence comes from Globia sparganii, assembly GCA_949316385.1. Taxonomy (NCBI): domain Eukaryota; kingdom Metazoa; phylum Arthropoda; class Insecta; order Lepidoptera; family Noctuidae; genus Globia; species Globia sparganii. Next base: position 4,012,453 of record OX438675.1, read on the forward strand.
AAGAACCGGAAGACCCTCAGTCGGCACGACCACGAGTTTAGACTCGCCGAACAAAAAAGACAGAAGCACAGATATAAATAGACCAAGATAACGCAAGTATCACGATCTGTATGAAAACCAAGCGTGGCATTTTTTTGACTACCTACTATGACGTCACAAGCGCTCTTTCTCACTCACGCTCACCCAGCCAGCAGTACACAGCAGTGCTATTCTGTAAAAATCTCACCGTTAAAACTAAGGTGAAGTGAGCTGTCATTCCACCTGATGTTAGGGATTGCCTCCATTGATAGTTCACTTCACGCTCACATCACCTATGTTATCACGGTGAGATTTTTACAGAATCTACACACATCAAAAGTGTCTAGGGATCAACATATATTTTTGCAATAACTTTTCTCCTGATTGATATTAATTAAAATTTTCTTTAAGGATTCATCAAATAAAGTGTTTTCGTTTGTCACAGTAACGATAAACCAAGTCACCTTTGCATTAATAAAGAAATTTGCCATTTTCCTAATAAAGGGATTTTTGACATTTGAACCACTAACACAAAAGTTCGAAAAAAAGACTGAAATCAGTTTTCTCTAAAATTTTATTGGGTAACTTAAACAATTAATAATCCGTGTTTCTACCGCGAACACTAACAACACAAGAACATCGGTTTGGCATACTCAAAATGAGTTCATCCAAATCACGCTGTGGAATGGCCGCCCATGTTCGTTGCAACAACAAAAAAAGGTCTTCTTGCGACTGGATACCCTCCATATTCGGCAGAGCTCTTCTCTGTAGCATATCCCATGCATGCTCAATCGGGTTCAAGTCTGGCGACTGAGCAGGCCAGGGCAGGACATTGATGTTAGCTGCGGCGAGAGTCTGTCTTACAACTCTTGCGGTGTGCGGTCGTGCATTATCATGCATTAACTGAAATAAGGAACCGATTTGCACTTGTAGAGGAACGATGACGTCTGATACAATCGTCTCAGCATAAATTTGAGCGTTGAGGTTGCCTCTGATCCAAATCAACTCAGTTCTTCCGCCGATACAAATACCCGCCCATACCATGATGGTTCCACCACTATAAGGATGGACTTCCTGGCAGGATTTTAATCGCTGTTGGCGTCCAGGGGTTTTCCAGTGTCGTATACGTCTTGTATCCGGTCTCATACCAAAACGAGACTCATCAGAAAAGCACACGAAACGCCATTGTTCTTCTGCCCAATTTCTGTGTTCAAGAGCCCATTGATATTATCGAATCCTACGATTGTGCATTGCTATAGGTGGTACCCGTAGCGGTCTTCGGGAATGAAGGTTCACTTCATGCAAGCGGTTTCTGACTGTTTGGTCGCTAATTAAGTTCCCTGAAGAGTGATGAAGCCTCACGGCTAACATCATGGCGGTTATTGTTGGAGCTCTTCGAGTTAAGATTTGAATGTATCGGTCTTGTCTCCGTGTGGTGCAGCGATACCGTCCTCCATGGCGCTCAGCCACGGTACCAGTGCTTCGGTAACGTGTCCAAAGTCGACTGATAACACTCTGACTTGTATTCAGAGCTAAAGCCACAGTACGTTGCCGGGAACCAGCTTCTATCATTCCCACGGCTCTGAGCATTTCTTCCCTGCTTAAATGACGTCGCCGCTCCATAATAACGTTGGTTTTAATCAGTAGTAGGGAAACAGTAGCACTAATAATGTCTTCAATGCGTTGTATGTTTTTATAGGGAAAATATTGACAGCTGATTTTCATCTTTTACTCGAATTTGATTCACAGTTCCTGATTCAAATTATGAAATGCACCAAAAAGGATCCATATAAATTTATAAAATCATAAATTTATTACAAAGCCACATCTCAATCTCAAGAAATCCGCATAAAAATGCTTGATCCCTAGACACTTTTGATGTGTGTATATGCAGGATTAAGCGCGAAAGTGGCGGCTTACGATTATTGAACGTAAGTTGGTGCGATTTTTGGCACGCGAAGTAGTTGCTCTTGCGTTATCTAGGTGTATCTATATCTGTAGACAGACTAAGGTTATGTCAAACTGTCATATTTATTCTTCAGACAAAAGTTATCTGACTATTGAAAAAACAGCCCTAAGAAAAATATAAACATCTTAGGGTTTCTGAGTTGCTTTGAAATATTTTGTACTTAAACGTTAGGGGCCTCCAACTGAACACTGCCTTTTACTTACTGACCATATTTTAGCCTCAGTTAGAATTTTATTGTTAAAAAGTATTCTCGAGATTTGGGGGCCCCGGGGCCGCCACTGCTGCCCCCTAGACCGGCTGTGCTTATACCCTATTCTTTTTTACAGTGGAAGCCGTCTCCTGGGACATAAAGTTAGAGCGAGAAAGCGAGCAAGGCGTGTGTGAAGACGAAGCGCCTCTGACTCTCGGCAAGCATGTCTATCATCATAGACAAGCACTCAGGTAAACTAGTTTGTTAATTTTTTTTTGTCAGAAATGAGACTAGAGAGTTTGAATGCTCGCAGTAAATACTAATAATATGGGTTTTGGTTTTTGTTCAACGACGACGACATCTTGCAATAGTCATAATATTATAATAACATGCATACACAATAAATTAAAAAATCACAATACAAAAAATAAATTAAAAAATCGGACACAATCTACCAATACTTATACATACATCTATTAGATCTACCTATAATAATTAATTCCATCAATAGTTATTTTGGCGCCATCCTTTCTTCTACCTTTGCTGTGCCCGACAGGGTCCATATTGATATTGACAATATTTCATACCATCTATGTACATAATATGGAATGCAATAAAGAATTGAGTATTGAGTGTTGCATCAAGTATCATGAGATTTCATGGCAATTTACTAATCAGATACATAAATAGATTTTTAGAAACCGTGGTTTAGATAAGTGCTTGAAAAAACAATTTAACGCCGATACCTGGCAGAAGTTCTATTTCTAGCAATTTTGGAGTCTCTTCCATGCGTGGTAATGACCTCACTTTCCTAAAATCAACATGACATGTTTTATTTATGTTGCAGACAAGCGATCAATGAATGGCTACCAGAGTTTTCCATACCTAAGACAGCTCAAGGCCCTGTGATCAAGCCACAACCTACCATCACAGGTAACTAAAAATATAATGAAGTTTTCAAAATACTACTATACTATTTGTACCGACTTGACTCAAGCCTTTGATAAGGTAAAGCAATCTTGGTTAATTCGAAATCAAAACTCTTGGTTAATTCGAAATCAAAACTATTGTCTTGATTTCCCTTTTTTATGCTAAATCTCATTATAATTGAGTCAAAATAATTTTATATTCCAATCACAGTATACATAGGGGTTCCACAAGGTTCTTATCTAGTTCCTGTTCTTTTTACAAATCATGATACCAACATTATAAGGCCAATTTCTAATACTTTTAGGACTTTTCAAAATCTAATCTAACCTTTTTTGTTACAGTACCACCAGTACCAATAATCCCAATCCTACCATCAGTGAACACGTGCATGTCCCTAATGACGGCGACCTCAAACACTTCAACCACAAGTACAGCAGAGATGGCGCTCGCCATTCCTACTGTTAACACGTCACAGTTGCAAGCCTTGGCTGATGGTTGCGCTTCAGGCTCTAATGACCGACCTATCTTATCTACTAGGGTAAGTATGTCGAGTGGTGAAATAGTAATCTATGCTAATAATAAAGCTAAAGAGTGTTTGTTTGTTTGTTTGGACGCACTAATCTCAGGAAATATGAAAAAAAAAATTGGATTTGAAAGCCTAGTTTTTGTGGAAGGCTATATATAGACTATTTAACATAACGCATCACCACTGCTCTGAAAAAGGTGAAGGAAAAATTCGAAGACATGTGACATCCGCCAACACGCACTGAGGAGGTCTATATCCGAACAATGGGAACGTTATAAGCTGATTATGCTATTCAAGTCATCAATTAAATGAAACTGTACTTTCTGCCTACAGGTCTCACCAATTGAAACACTCAACCCCGTACCAAACCCAGTAATGAATTCCCTAGTCTCCCCTACCAAAGTCATCCTAAACGAGTCTATACCTAACCCTATCATTCCCATAGCAAGTTCCAACATTTCCCTCCCCACCGAAATGCCCGTTTCAACACTCCCCGTTCCCATTTTAGGGTTAAAAGCTTTGGAAGGCAGTGTCAACAAGAATAATCATGATATGGATAAGTCGGATAGTGGGGAGTTGATTAGTGATTTGGGGGGGAGTTTTGAAATGAAGAAGGATAAAGAGGGGGAGGATGCTGATCAGATTATAGTGGATGATGTGGAGCCGGCTGTGGAGGAACAGCAGAGGAATGGGGATATGAGTGTTGGTGGTGAGCCTATTTTCAACCCTATTTCTGTAGGCAAAGGGTTTTTTTATTGTACCATATTATTTACTATTTTGTTTCTTTTGTGTTGCTTGACAATGCTAAGTAGTCTTATTTGCAACATTGATCAAAGGGGATGCGCTAAAGCAGGCCTACGCTGTCCTCCCATACCTACTGTAATTAGAAAACATTATAAAAGCCAATTATTTTTAAAAGAGTAACCGTGGAGTTTCTTCTCCATAGGAAACAACCAATTGGAACCGTGCACCTAGCTTCTGACGTTTCATAAGTGCCCTTGTAGGCTTATGTGATATAAAATATTTTGATTTTGTAGCTCACAAATTCAAAGCTTTCAATTTTTTTTTTTAATGGCGGCCACATTTGAAACCTATATAAATCGATAGCTGACATCAATGCAAACAGAAAACACACTAGGATCAAACCCCGTAAAGCGTCACGTAACATCCATATTTTTTGACCTTGCATACAATTCTTTGATGTTTGATTATTTTAAACATTCAGAGTGATTATTTCATATTTTGTGCGAAAACCTAACAGTGATAGAACAGCCCTATAAAACATAACAGAGTTCATTTTCTGTTGCCCAGACACGCCACAGACGTTAAGTCCGAGCCGCCCGTCTATTACTGAAGTCGGTGAACCGTTAGATGTGGACCCGCCTTCTACTGCCGCTACTGATCCTGATGTGGTTATGAATGATGGGATGAGTGAAGTAAGTAAATTATGTATTTATACATAAGAATTAAAGTTAGCAAAAGCTTTTTTTTTAATAAACATATTTATATATATTATATAGTCCCTCAAACATATATATATATAGTCCCTCTTAATGGCAAGCGACATCGTGGCAGGCCCAGACGGAGATGGCGGGATGAGCTGGACTCCTTCAACAAGAACTGGTCCTTAGCAGCTTTGAACAGAGATAAGTGGAAAGAGAGTGGGGAGGCCTTTGCCCTGCAGTGGGACATCACAGGCTAATAATAATAAAAAACATATTTACGGCCTTATTACAAGACAAGGTTTATCTTTAGACCCGAGTAAACCGTCGAGCCATTTTTAAATTTCGAACTATAATACGACAAAGTTAAAGTTCTTATTACAAAAACTGACGTTACACCAGAGTCTAGAATTTTCGCAACCGGCCGTACTGCGCGCTTAGCGCCTTTACTAGCCGTCTAGCATGTATGTATCAGGGGTTGTTAAGTTATTGGGCTCTAGGCGCTAAGCAAGCCACCTATCAATGGCTAAAGCATTCTTTCGTTGGTCTATCCATACTAAAATCGAGATTGATTTTATCTTATTTTTATTGCTGAATAGCTCTTGACGTCGATCACGCCTGATTAAAAGCGATGAATGAGGTCTATGATGGAACGAGCGTGCCCAGAAGATGCCTGTTCACTGTTGCTTTGAAGGCAAGCAGTTTCCTTTTTCTGGTTCTATGGTGGTTTGGTCTTAAATAACCTTTACTGAATGATCATCAGGCTGTTGGTGATTATTTACTTGTAGGTTACAACCCACAGAAGAGCATACGCTTCTAACGCGCGCCCCAGATTTAGAAATAATAATCTTCGTAATGTTTTCGTCATAATCAAACAGTTTGGTTTACGTAGCGAAATCCATAAGTCTAGGATGAAAAATACCGGCCAAGTGCGTGTCGAACCACGCACAATGAAGGGTTCTGTAATGAATTTATACCAAGAACAAACTCAATATTTTTGAAAATCATGTTCTCCCATACACTGCAACTGCAAATGTAAGTTTGTACGCACAATATTGAGAGATTTGCCATGTTGTTTTAAGACCACAGACTTCTTAAAGGTTTTCCTGTAATCTATAGATAAAGAACTAAATCTGTATTTTTTTTCTAATTTTAGGCGCAGAAGTTTCGGAGATAATTGGGAGAATGGTCAATTGTCATCATTTTATTTTCTATTTGCCCCCAAAAAATGACCCCCATATTCAAAATTCATTTATTTACGTTACACGTCTATGTTTGGGTCACAGAGATTCATATGTGTACCAAATTTCAACTTAATCGGTCCATTAAATACGGAGCTAATTGGCTGTGACAGACGGACGGACAGGCAGACACCCGAGTGATCCTATAAGGGTTCCGTTTTTTCCTTTTGAGGTACGGAACCCTAAAAATAAAGAGATAAAAGTAACTACATGAGTGCTTGTTTCAGAACGGGTCGATGCAAGTAGAGCCAAGTCACAGTCCGCTCAGTACCGACATGATGGTGGAACCGACGGAACTCACAGAAGTGGTCGACGAGTGAGTATATTAGTACGGTTAAATCCCCTCAACACCTACCTTAGACACCTTTTTTATGGATGGGAAATCATCAAATGACCCCTCCCGGTCTGGGTGGAGCAGAAGGAAATGTCAGACTCTTACTGACTAAAACTCACCCGTGTTCCTTCCTTAGAACTTTATGTTCCGGGGCAGCGGTAACCCTTTCGAACAATCCTGCTGCCCCGACCATAGACACCTTGCACTTTACCTTACCTTGTTCTGTTGACTTCAATTTGAGATATTTGTTCATCTAAATATACCCAAAATCCAATGTACCTATGTGAAATGTATAACAATGGTATTTTGTGTCAATAAAGTTTTTTTATTATTATTACCCCAGCATAGCTTTTCACAATCACTCGGTACGCTTCGGTACCGTATCGGACATCAGCCAATGTTATGGTGGGAGTCCTTTAAACGCTGTTGACAAGTCTAATACCCGAAAATATTGTCAGTATAAATCAAATTGACGATCGCTAATCTTCCAACAGCTGTTTGCTGTCGGGGGCAAGGCAAATCAGGATATCGGAATGTATCATTTTCAATACGATAGCCTGTCGGATGGTTGTGAATAGCTATGCTGATATTGTATTGCCCATTTACATTGCTTTCCGAAAAGCAGAAGTAATAATGTTTTTATTCAAACGAATACATGTTTGACATAATTGATTTTTCTCTCACTTGGTTATAATCCATTTGAGTAAGAACTTTGTAAACATTATGCAGTTTCTATGACAAATTCTAATTTCGTCAGCTATTGAAAAAAAATTTGCTCTTCCATACATTTTGACAGATATTGCACTTTTGTATGAAACAGCAGATTTTTTTTTATAACCGGCGAAATGTTCTACGGAAAGGGGGTTCAGAAAATGAATTCATGGTAGCAGAGGGGCAATTCTCGTAATTTTAAGAACGTTCACAGTCTGACTTCAGTCTCAATCTGTCAAAAAATACTTTTAATTACCCTACATTTTGACAAGTTTTTGATATTTGTATGTCGCCGACATGAGACTGCGACTAGATTTTGAACGTTTTAAATTACGAGACTTGGCCTTCTGATTGCGCGTCCATGTCGGGATGCCTGTATAATAGCAGATTTTTTTTTTTCTTGAGCAGTATTTTCCATGACCCTTCTTTTTCCCACCAGGCCCGTAGAAAACGAAGACCCCTCAATAGACCCGAACGCGTTAGTAGCCGACGACCTGCTCCTACTCTGCGATCTGTTTTACTTGCCCTTCGAGCACGGCTCGCGCGGTCTGAGGCTACTACATGACTTCAATTGGCTGACCACGCATGCGGCTAGTTTACTGCCTAGAGGAAATAAGCCTGAGGTATGTAGTTTTTGATTCAATTAATAAACCCTTCATTTTGGTTTTATGTCTACAGCTGAAAGGAATGGATATGAATCTCAGTGGTTATGTATGTAAGTTCGTTCCATTTCATGTAAAAAAAAAGAATCACCAAAATCGGACTACTCTGTTTTGTCGTAGGCTTAAAATATTATATTCATTCACTCATTCACTGACAGACAACGCACCGCCTTAATCACTGGGTCTAGAAATATGAAAGTTTACACAAAGAATTTTTAAAATTGCTGTCTACATATATTTCTAGACCTATCCAAGGCATTTGACACGGTCTGTCCCAATTCTCTTAGTAAAATTAGAAAAGCTTGGAATACGAGGTATCACTCATAATATCTTTAGTGATTACCTTAATAACGGAAAGCAGAGTTAAAATATTTGAACACATCAGTGATGAACATACAGTCTCTTATGGCGTTCTGCAAGGGAGCATCCTGGGCCGTACTCTCTTCCTGCTGTATATAAATGACCTCTGCTCAATGTCTGTCCCATATACCAAACTGTTCACCTATAAAGATGCCACTGTTATCTTCGTCTGGAGTCCGAACTGGCGCACCATCAAGGAAAGAACAGAATTCTCCCTATCTCAGATTATGAACTAGCTCACGAAAAATCTATTAACGCTTAACCTATCTAAAACGAACTATGCGCCCTTTCCCATCACCAAAGTTAAAAACCAACAAACGATTTCTCTATTCAAGCTCTGATGGGATAAGCAGCTAGAAGTTCTAACCTCCAGAACGAGTCGGTTGATCCGCATATTTCAATCCCTGAGGGACTCTGCACCCCCAGGCAAGCATTTACTGGACCACTTGGCCCGGTATCCTTATGCCATTACTCGTTTGTCCAATATTGCGCCATTGGAACACTGGATTGTGTAAAAGGTGATGCGGCTAGAAAGAGAGCGATTACTGCGTCAATCCAAAATAATAATAATAGCCTCCCCGACCGATTTCGGTCACGGTGGCCAACCTCAACGAAGATTAGCGAGGTACGCAGGAGATAATATAGTGCACAAGTGTGCGCGCAGACACAGGTGCACTCCCTCTTCCCTCACTCTCATAGTCCGATGGGACGGCAATCCGACACGACCGGAGAGAGATCAGGCGCAGGACCAACGGCTTTACGTGCTTTCCGAGGCACGGGGGTATTAAACCGCCAACTTCCAAACTCCGGATTGTTACTAAAAAATTCCTAATGGAAAAACTCAATACCACTTTGTCCGACCCGGGAATCGAACCCAGGACCCCACGCTCGGCAGTCGCGCTTGCAACCACGAGACCAACGGGGCAGTTAACCCAAAATAAATTGGGGTAAGGGCGGGGGCATAATGATGTAAGGTTGTTTTTTTTTTTGTATTTCGTGAGTTTGGAATATTTGTTTTTCTTCCACAGACAAGTGAATGGCGTCGCCGCCGTAGTCGTTTCGCGTGGTGGATGTGTCGCACGCGACGCTTAGCTCGCCGCCTCGCCGCCGCCAACAACCAGGAGCTGCACGCCGAGCTGCAGCCCTACGTGTGGGAGCTGTGCGCTGTGCTAGCACTGCTGGACGGCTTCCTGAGGTGGCTAGGTTGGTATCAACACGTTAACGTTGTTATGCTGGACATACACAAGATTTAAAAATGATATACGACCTGTTTCGACATTAGACCTTACACAAAGACTGATGAAGAGTCAAAAGTGGTCAGATTTACTCGGTCATCTTCGAGCAAGATCGATCGTATTTATAATGATTGCAATCATTTTTGATACTATTTATTTTGTTTCAGAACTCGGCAAATACCCACAAAACATAGCAACAAATACACAAGGAAGTTACACATGTAAGTTTTTTTATTTAATTTATTTTAAATGTTATGTTGATAAACAATATAATTATACCTAATTTCTATTAAATATATATATATATATTTTGTTATTGAAGTGAAAATATTTGTACAAATACTCCAATTCAATTGCCAGAATAAAATAATGCAAGTTTTTAAGCAATTCAATACAAATATCTCCACTATTTTGCCTATTACACAGTATTAAATCCATTTTTCTCCTCATAGGGTTTTCAAAAGGCTGGCGCGAGGCATTCGAGAGTGGTTCGCAGGAACCATGGGTGTTCAGAGGAGGTCTTACAGCAGATTTGCGAAGATTATTACCAGTAGAATGTAACAGCGACGCGTTGAGAACATTACCACCACCCACGATACTGCCACTCACGATAAGGCCTTATTGTACGGCTGACGAAGAAGCGGTAAGTCTTTCGGAAACACTTCTTCAAAAGAGACACTTCCTTTAAAAGAGACACTTCCTTTAAAAGAGACACTTTCTTTAAAAGATACACTTTCTTTAAAAGAGACTTCCTTTAAAAGAGACACTTCCTTTAAAAGAGACACTTCCTTTAAAAGAGACACTTCCTTTAAAAGAGACACTTTCTTTAAAAGAGACTACTGACCTCGGAGTTTATTTCGGCCTTTCTTCTCAGAATAGTCAGATAGGAAACGGCGACCTCATCAAGTTTAAAAAAAAATAATAAGATTGACGTTTAAAGTGTTTGTACAAACCTACTTACATAAAATAAATCATTTATCATTTATTTTTCATACCATTCGGCTGTTTTCGTCCGCTAGCATCGTATTTCACAATACAGATCAGAAAAAATCCTGCGCATTTTGCGCGAACCGCAGGCTTCGATCTCGTGATCAGCCGTAGTTTTTATGGACTTTTGTTTTTTGTGTATTTGTTACGCTTTCACGCTAAAACAGCTGATCAGATTTGGATGAAATTTGGCACATGGGTAGACCATGACCTGGATTAGGACATAGAAAACTTTTATCCCGATATTCCTACGGAATTGAGACTTACGCGGGTGAAACCGCGTGGTGCATCTAGTTTAAAATTACGCGGTATATTGTTAAATAGTCTTACCAAGGGGTATCGTATTATCCAGTAACTGGGTTATGGAGGTCAGATAGGCAGTCGCTCCATGTAAAATACTGGTATTCAGCTGAAGCCAGTTAGACTGGAAGCCGACCCCAACATAGTTGGGAAAAGGCTAGGCAGATGGTTAAATAGTAAGAGATAAATTCTGTACAGGAAATGATAGACCGAATATACAGAAACATTTAAACACAGGTATAGGTAGTGCAATCCACAAAGACGCGCCCCACTCTTCGTCCTAATCGTTAGTGGTTATCGCTAGTAAATTCCACTAGTGTTTTAGTTTTTTCGATACACACTAATTACCCACTAATAATAATTAGTGTGTATCAACAAAACTAAAACACTAGCGGAATGTTGCAGACTTGTGCTATAAACATTAGGAAAAAGAGTGGGGCGCGTCTTCGTGGATTGCACTATCTATAATGCTATAAGTTTTTTTTTACTTAATTGTTACAGGTTTGCGCGATATGCCACAAGACATGTCGAGACGGGTCTGACTGCAGTGATCTGTTCCCTAGCGATTTACAAACGTTACCGGCTGACAGGTAAGTTAAGAAAAAACATTACGGTTAGTTCCAATATTTGTTAAACTATACTGTAGGCGCGCGATCTGAGTGCAGTCGGGGTATGAGGAGCGGGGCGTTTGCAACTCCCCCCGCCCGTCGACACCTCGCCGCGGCCGCCTATAGTTTAGTGTCGTGCTGACCTTGATGTCTCTCGCTCGCACGCTTATCGATAGCGTTTTACTCAAGTTGCGTATTCGTGTTATTTTTTGTTTTAAAAATGACTGATCCGTGAGAAGAACAATACTGGCAAAGGGATGGATTAATAGAAGATACCGTAGACCGATTTGTCATTGAAGTCGGCGATGACTGTGATAGTCGAAACTGATGATGATTAAAATTACAATATATATTTTTTACAATAATAAACTTGTTTGATTAAGATTTCCGGCTTTTCCACACAGTTTTATTAAATTAGGGAATATATGGATGATATTTTCTTTTTTTTTTGTACCATAGCTTGTAATAAAAATATCTAGCGCAAATATAATAAATAAAATGTGTTAAAATACTAACAGATACAAGCAGTTTGAACGTCCACTTTTAAGGTGTCAAAGAAAAATATCGAACTCCGCTCATTGTCGCTAATTAGGTCACATCACTAGCGCATTCCTCAGCACTGCACTCAGATCGCGCGCCTACAGTACTTTTAGACCCTCAGAACTGTGACAAACTTTAAGAAACATTTACTGGCGAAAGAAGGCCAATTCTCGTACAGCATTCAAATTCAAGCCGCATCTCAGCGACAAAGAATATCAAAAACTTGTCAATATTTTTAGTAAATTAAAGGTTTTTCGACAGAAAAAAAACGGGAATTGCCCTTCAGGTTTTAACACTGTCACTTGTAATTTGAAAACAATTTTATTTTTAAAAAGCCCGGGAGTTTTTTGCCAATTCTTTTCCATAGGAAATGACCAATAAATTGGAACCGTGCACCTAGCTTCTAACATTCCATAAGTGCCCATGTAGATTTTTATGAAATAAAACATTTTTATATTTTACTAGCTGACCCCGCAAACGTCGTTTTGCAAAAATAAAAAATAGATAGTAGCCGATTCTCAGACCTACCCGATATGCACACAAAATTTCATACAAATCGGTCCAGCCGTTTCGGAGGAGTATGGTAACTAACACTGTGACACGAGTATTTTGTATATTAGATTTTGAACAAATGATTTCTCTCCCAGGCTAGTAGCACCATTCCTAACGCTAGTACCTGAACTGTCCATGGTGATAGAAGACGATGAGGAATGTATTCCTCAGGAGGTGGAACAGTCCGGGGATGACGATGAGAAGCGAACCATCGAACCTCGAGTTAACGGTAAGCTATACTGCCGTCATAACGAAAAAGGGCACAACTAACATTTTTTTCCAAAATTGAATTATACAGGGTTATTGGAAAAACACCAACAACCTCTTAAGAAACTTGAAATAAATGATGATATATATATTAAGAGGTCATTGTACTCATCATTATGAACAACTTTTACTATGGGACCAAACCTGAAATCGCGAAATAAAAATCAGCTGTTCCCTACATTTATCTTCGTCTATCTGCTGATTTTTTTTTCGTGATTTCGGGTTTGGTCCCATAGTAAAAGTTGTTCATAATGATGAGTACAATGGACCTCTTAAGAGGTTACTGGTGTTTTTCAAATAACCCTGTATACATATTCGGAATCGGAAAAAAGGCGCATCTGCCAGTTTTTTTTATAATTTTTTATGAGCAAATGCCAAGACCCCTCCGTGCCTCGGAAAGCACGTTAAGCCGTTGGTCCCGGCTGTCATTCGTGGATCTTTGACAGTCGTTCCGGTCGTCAGTAGCCCGAAAGTCTACAACCAGTCTTACCAAAGGGTATCGTATTACCCAGTAACTGGGTTGTGGAGGTCAGATAAACAGTCGCTCCATCTAAAATACTGGTATTCAGCTGCGTCCGGTTAAACACGACCAACATAGTTGGGGAAAAGGCTAGGCAGATAATGATGATGTTTAGCGCTAAACGTATTTAGTGGTTTGTTGTGCAAGTACGCCTAATTGTTGGCATCAGCCATCATAATCCTTGTTACAAAATATCTCCACAACAAACTTTCTCCCACAGGCATGAAACCGGAAATAGTAGGGTATGCGTGCGCAGTACTGAATAGCAAAGAGTTCTACAAACGACAGGAAGTGGCGTGGATACCGGAAATGTGCACCAAGTACCCGGAACAGCTGACCGAGAGACAAGACCTTAGTCAGGCGGCTAAGGTATGTAAATCAAATGTATTTTTGTTTAACCCACATTATCTAATTACAAAGTTAGTTATAATTTACGTCCAAGCTTAAAGCTTTAACTCTATTTTTGTATCTAGAACTTTATTCCGACTGAAGTCACGTTTATGAAGACAGTTTTAGTATTAAGAATTTTAAGTTACTTTAGTAAGAAACCTCTGCATTGGTTTTAAGAATGTGTTTGTATATAGTGTCTTTTCCTTCTTCCAGGAATGCGTCCGTCACTTCCATCAGTTCAACGTATGCGAGCGAGCTCCTGAAAGCGTGACACGCTCTCACCCTGCGCTGCTGACGTGCTGCGTGCTCGCGGCGTGTCGCGACCCGCTCGCGCCTGCCAGGCTGTTGACTTGCGTGTTAGCTGCGCTTAGAGCACACGGTGAGGGTCACATAGTTATATAAATACTAGCTGACCCCGCAAACGTCGTTTTGCAAAAAAGAAAAAAAAAATAGATAGTAGCCGAGTCTCAGACCTACTGAATATGCTCACAAAATCGGTCCAGCCGTTTCGGAGGAGTATGGTAACTAACACTGACACGAGAATTTTATATAATAATACAAATATACCATCATATAGGACCGTAAACAAAAACGATGGGTCCGATGAATTTGATTCACCTCTCAAGCAAACCACTATAATCTGTCTGTCTGTAAGTACTAAACTTTTTAAGGTTTTATCTATCAACTGTTTATCGCAGATCCGTTAAGTGACACAAATCTCTAATGCAAAAACACGCCTGAAACCATTATCTGTAAGATATTTGTCTGGTGATAAAAAGACAGCTTTAAACAAAAGTACTGCGCCATTTAATTATTATTTTACTAGTGGCGCCCCAGCTTCGCACGGGTGCATGATTTTTTTTCGAATTTCCGAAATTTTCTTTCATACAAACCTTGTCCTGGCAATACCGAACACAACAAAAAAAGAATTATCCAATTTGGTGCAGTCATTCGGAAGTTATGCGCGTACAGACATTTCAGCGACTTTGTTTATTATCTATACATTATTGACATAATCGATGTTTTCAATTTTTTTTTTAATTATTTATGAGCCATTTATGTCCCACTGTTAAGCAAAGGCCTCCCCTACTCTCTTCCTATCTTTTTTCAAATAATTACATGAAATAAATGAATTAATTATAGTTCCTTCCGTTTTAAAATGTAGTCAATCTGCATCCGCAGGTACAAGCGGCGTGCACGCATGCATAAACGCGACGGACCACTACCTGCACCAGTTCTACAGCAAGCTCGGCTTCGTGGAGCTGCAGCGCGGCGCGTGCGGCCGCGTGTACCTCGCGCGCTCCTTCTAGCGCGTGCGCAGCGTGCGGGCCTACAGCTACCCGCTCAGGCGCAGGCGGAAGCGGAAGCACTGAGGTTTTGTAGCTCAGTTAGTCTTATAAAAGAGGTTAAGTAATATGCTTTTTCTGTTGCATGTAAATCACTGTTTTTTTTTAATATAGTCGCGCATTATGGCTGCTACGCTCTATTTCCGAGGTCTTAGCACGAATACGTGATGTAACCGTAACGTAAATTCGAACGATTTTTTAATCGAAAATAATTTTTTAACATTTTGACTGAAATTATTGTGATAAACACCATTAGTATCAACCATAGATATAAATAAAAACTTGAAATTATATTTTAAAAAATGCTAATGCTGGAAGAGATTCGTTTTGAAATAAGCATCACACTTGTTTTTTTTTCTGTTCTTTTTTTTTTCTTGTTGGTAATATAATCATGTGTGTACTTAAATGGTTAACCGTTAAATAAATAAATATTATGCGCGAAACGACTGTATTCAAATTTAAAACCGTTCGAATTTACGTTACATTTATTCCGCGCGGTCTTGCTAGGCCCACAGAGTTGGTTGTAAAAGTTGTTTGTACCTTCGAGTATTTCACTTTTCCTAGAAAGGTGCCAATGATTGCAATTACAGCTTGTATAATGAAAAATAAATCGTAGCTCATTATGAAAAGGTACTAATGTAATAAAACTGCCAAGATTTTAAGTATCTCTGTATTATAATTTCATGGTGCATGACTGTAAGCGGCCTTCGGTCTGCGTGTGTTCAACCGATAATTATCCTTCATTCGTAATAACCACAGATATAGATAGACCTAGATAACGTAAGTATCACGATCTGTATGAAAACCAAGCGTGCCATTTTTTTGACTACCTACTATTACGTCACAAGCGCTCTTTCTCACTCACGCTCACCCAGCCAGCATTACACAGAATTGAGCGCGAAAGTGGCGGCTTACGATTTTTGAACGTAAGTTGGCGCGATTTTTGGCATGCGAAGTAGTTGCTCTTGCGTTATCTAGGTGTATCTATATCTGTGGTAATAACAGAGACACACAGAGTGTAAAAAACCCATCAGCATCACATAGCCGTCGACTACGCATTCTGTACATCAAAGGCCTGGATTCACCAACATTTAAACCACCGGTTAGGTATTTAAACAGTCTGTTGGTTTATGTCAAATTTCCTCAGAATTTTTTAAATATAGAACTGATTAAATATTTTAATAATTTTAATATGTTAAGCCGTTAGTCCCGGCTGTCATTCGTGGATCTTTGACAGTCGTTACGGGTCGTCAGAAGCCCGAAAGTCTGACACAATCAGTCTTACCAATCGTATTACCCAGTAACTGGGTTGTGGAGGTCAGATAGGCAGTCGCTCCATGTAAAATACTGGTATTCAGCTGCATCCGGTAAGACTGGGAGCCGACCCCAACATAGTTGGGAAAAGGCTAGGCAGATGATGCACTGATTATATATTTAATCGGTTGATTTAAATATTGGTGAACACAAGGCTAAGGGCTGATTTTTCCACTGCCAGATAACTTTTATTCGAGGAATAAAATTGATGTTTGACTTTTGAAATTTCAAAATTATTCCTTGAATAAAGTTATCAGATGATTGAACAGTCAGCCCTAAGTAATATTGCACAAAAATAATTGCTGAGAAACAACTTTTATTTTTGGTATGAAAAGGACAGTGCCAGAAACTCTATAGAACTTTGCCCGGTTCAATACAATTATTCATTTACAACCATGCAATATGCAGCTTATTGCTTTTGTATTACTTATAACTAAACATTTTGCCTAATGCCTCTAGAACTTGCGGTTTCTGAAATATTTGATTAGGAAATAGCAAAAGTGAATTTCAGGGGTTGAATTCCATATAACATTGATTTGTAATCCGCAGGTCCTAGAGAGAAACGATTTACTATGATAAGGTCCTATATTCATTACAATTATTTTCATTAATTTACATTATCTGTAAATTGTTGGGGCAGGATCTGGCATTGTCCTTTGCTGTTTGAGGTAGTACGCAATGTAACACACGCAAAACATGTGCAGATACAGGGGTCGTGGGGGAAAAAAACGTCAATAAAAGTTGGAATTTTCACCTTAAATATCTCCGTAACCAGAAGGTTCCCAGGTAAGGTCCAGTACAAAAAAAAATTAAAATGACGGGGATTACAAGTGACTCTAGGCTTCGTTTAGTGTCTTTTACACCCATTAAGTATAAAATATAAGTCAATACATGGGTAAACAAAAAATCCATAACCTCCTTTTTATAAATTGGTTGAATAGAAATAGCAGTTAAAACAAATAAAAATACCTCTAGTTTTGTCAGGCGTGCGATCTTCTATTCGCTTTGGCGCTTGAACTAACATAAAAATCATTCTACCCTCATTTATCACTAAAACAAAAGCAAGAAACTGCCTCACCATTTACGCATTTTTTAATTCTAACTGTCGAATTGATTATAATATTTCGCCATGACAACTTTACAGTTTCATTTTTTTATATGGCAATGATCTGATGTTCATATCAAACTAATTATAACGAATAATGTTCTAATTCTAAGCTGCATTATTTAAGTAGAATAACGTGTACTAAAATATAAATAGTAGGTAATGAATTGTATATTTAGCTTAATGCTTTATAACTCTAAAAGAATCACAAATTCACTGTTTGTTTTTAAATACATCTGTAACTATTGTATTATTTGTGTTTTGTTGTTCGAAGAAATGATAATAATATAGAACTTTCATAAAAAAAAAAACCATATGATTATACGATGGAGTCAACGACTGAAGCCGAGTATACGCGATTCAGAGTCACCGACCAATTGGAGCCGAGTATACCCAACTCGAGCATGACGTTTCAGTCTCGTCCACTGTTCAGAAAGTGTGCAAATTGCGCCTAAAGAAGTTTTCACTTCAATAATCCGATATATTTTTCCATTGGCTCCAATTCAACAGCTTATCATAAATCTTAGGACTTGTTATACCTACAACGTTCGGATAGACACTATCTACTAGATAAATACGAATTAATTATGTGCTAGATTGGTAAACTAGAACTTATCAAGAGGTTATGAAACAGGCTAGTATTTTTTTTTTCACGACGAGTTTTAAGATCGTATTTGAATCCAGTAAAAGACCCCAATATTTTTCCTATCCAATAAAATTATTGTCTAACCTTGATTCTAACTTTATTTTGATGTATTGGAAGAGAGGGAGTGACAGAAAATATTTTTTTTTAAGATTTGTTAAATAAAACACTACGCGGGTGGAGCCACACGTCAAAAGGCATTTTATATTTTTCCAAGAAACTAGAAAATTATTAAAATGTTTTATTAAAGTGTGTTTTTGGATTTTTAAATCCTAGTGAATTATAAATGTGAGCCACACGTCAAAAAGCATTTTATATTTTTCCAAGAAACTAGAAAATTATTAACGTATGTTTTTGGATTTTTAAATCCTAGTGAAGTATAAATGTAAAGACTGAGTTAAGTCATAAGTGACAGGTAAATAATCGGTGTGTGTATTACATTGGACCCGATTCTGTTGTTCACAAAATAAACTAAATTTAAGTTCAGTGCATCTTTTTCTTTCTATGTCATTACGAAAAGGACAGAAGATAAAATATTAGTTTAGTCCTGTCCAATTTGACAGGACTAAACTAATATTTTATCTAATTAGATAATCCATAGACGAGATTAGACGAGATTAAAAAATTGGCTACTAAAAATAAGTCAATTTACATCAAGCACGGACTAATTTGACAGGACTAAACTAATATTTATCTTCTGTCCTTTTCCTAATGAAATAGAAAGAAAAAGATGCACTGAACTTAAATTTAGTTTAGTTTGTAAACAACAGAATCGGGGCCAATATCCTTTATTCCCCGAGGCAGAAATGTAACTGCGTAGGATAATTTGGTTGTAGCCATCTCGGAACGTAATGAGGTAGAGATTTTAATTTCTGTTCAGTTGTTTAGTAATATGGAGCAAGTCAATGACATGATTTTGTAAACTTCATTTGCTATTGTAAAGTCAGGGTAATTAATTTTTAAGAAAATTGACTTGGGAGAGCAGTGGTGGCGAAGTGGTAACCAGAACCAAAAATTCGAAGATATGTCACATCTACCAATCCGCACTGGGCCCGCGTGGTGGATTACGGCCCACTCCCTCTTACCGAGATGAGACCTGTATCCCAGCAGTGAGAACATTGTAGGCTGATTATGCGTGTGAATTTCCTTGACAACTAATTTCCCTAATTGTTCCTATATTTATATTTTGTGAGTCGGACATGGCAACTATGTATATGGTATGGATGATAATCCTTATTAGGACAGTCACTTTGATTTTCCTCATATTTCTGTAAATAAATTTAATGTGTTCACTATTTGAGTCAATTTAAATATATAAAAGTACTGTTCAATCCTGAACACAATTTATTTTCAAGAATAACCAGCCGATCCTAAGATTCACCGGTGAAAGTAATGATTTATTAACATTGTACAGACGCCAGCACATCAAGCTACTACAATCTGTCAAATCTCTTTAATAGATTTTCAACTGTATCGCTAAGGCATAAGGTTCAAAGTTGATTGGGAAAATTTGACAGTTTCGGATAGCTTAATGTTCTGGCGTCTGTACTACAAACAGGTCTAGATTTAAATTAAGTCAAGGTTTGATAAAAGAAAGAAATAAAATCTACGACGCAAACAATAATAGAAAAGTGAAAAAATAAAGATGTTTTAAGAAGTACCGCTTTGCATTAGCGTGTAAAAATGATATGAATAGTATAAATTAATTACTGCGTTATTGGCATAAGACTCCTTTTTGTCAGTAAAGATAGCTATATCGCTGCTAGATTTTTACGGATAATGTAATGCATCGTTTAGACGATTTTAAAGCTACCGAACATTAAAAAAACTTTACACTTTACTATTTTTTTTTTCCAAATTACTGGCGTTTCTAGGTATCTGCGGCCGGCGAGCGCTACTTACAAAGGTTAGGCTGTTAACTGAAAGGCTAACTAAGCTAGTTGGCTGCGATATATAGGTACATAAATTCATGCCATCTCCACATGCAGTTTCTGCCTGAAACTACAGAACGCCATCTGCTGCGATCCCTACATACTCCTTTTGTTATGCTTACGTTCATACATCTGGTCATACACGCACGCCGATTGCGAATACTACGCATCTAACCTTT
Source organism: Globia sparganii (assembly GCA_949316385.1). Lineage (NCBI taxonomy): Eukaryota > Metazoa > Arthropoda > Insecta > Lepidoptera > Noctuidae > Globia > Globia sparganii. The sequence continues at coordinate 4,032,753 of OX438675.1, forward strand.
TTGAAGAACATCACCAATAACGTAACTACGAACTAATGTTTTTAAAGTTAACCTACACTGATTTACGCCTGGACACTTTTCGAGTTTCAAAGTGATATTTGAAGAATAACTGTACAATTTATTCAATTTTTAGAGCAGCTTTTTTTATCTTTGTTTTTTTTAAACAAGTTTTAACACATTCTTAATCTTAGTTGAATAGTTAATCAACTGTATGCAATAAATTAGAATACATTTTACAAATTAAAATATTTATAAGTTTGATCTATAGAAATAAATAACATCGCATGTATTCCCAGAGGGGTTAAGCAGAGGTGAACCTAATACACCAACACTTCGTCAGTTTCTATAGAGATATTCATCAAATCTTTGGTTTCTTGGCAACAATGTCACGTATTACATAAGGGGGAAGCTCCACGGTAGCCCGCGAAATTCAAAGAGGATTGAAGATTTTTATATGGAGCCTGGTATACCTACTGCCTACCATTTTTTGTATTTGCATTGATAGCTGACATCATGCGTGGCCGCCATTTTGAAAAAAATATCAAAATGGCGGTCTGGTAGGTATGCCACGGACCTTCAAAGATCTTTACTTACTTTATTTTGAAATTTGCATGTCAGTATCAGCACCCTAATTGCGTAACGCCCGATTAATCATAATCTGAATCATTTTGAAACAGAGGGGCAATTCTCGTAATTTTTAAGAACGTTCACAGTCTGATCTCAGTCTCAAACTGTCAAAAAGACTTCAAATTTCCCTACATTTTGACAAGTTTTTGACATTTGTTTGTCGCCGAGATGAGACTGCGACTAGATTTTGAACGTTTTAAATTAGCAGAATTGGCCTACAGATTGCTAATCCATTGCTGCATGTGTTCGGAAAATTTCTGCTCAACAACGTAAGTAACGCAATGAATGTTGTTGAACTGTCAAACTGAAACAGATTGTGATTGATCGTGTGTTACGCAATTAGGGTGCAGGTTATATGTTGAACAAAATATGATTAGCGACCGTAAAAGAATGTATGTATTTACAGAATAACTGAAGGCTAATTCTCGTAATTTAAAACGTTCAAAATCTAGTCGTAGTCTCATCTCGGCGACAAACAAATGTCAAAATGTAGGGAAATTTGAAGTATTTTTGACAGATTGAGACTGAGATCAGACTGTGAACGTTCTCAAAAATTACGATAATAATTAAAATCATCAATACAACGCTCTTGTGTTCATATTATAATCCTATTGAACTATTTCCTGCAATATCAGTGCAAATAGCAAAAAAAAAATCGTGGGCTCGCTGGCTCTCTTTATTTTAATCACAATTAAGTACATGAGTAGCTTTTATTTACAATTATGCAACATTTATTTAGTTATTAACGAAATATGATTTAAGCAATGTGTTATCCTATAGTGTTTTATTACACAATTTCGCATTTAATTTGCTTTCTGTATCAGCTGTAGAAATAAGTCGAATGATATTATATTTTTAAAATATTTGTATCGTTAATAACTTTCAATGCTTCAGTATTATTTAAAAAAATCTAAATAAAAACTGATGTTTGTAATTTGTTTGAGAGTTTTTGGTATATGACATCAAATTGTCCAAAACAAAATGAAAACATAGTAGTTTTTCTAACAGAATGTCACTAATTAAGGTAAATTAACAATTTTGTATGTCTAGTAAAAATATAAATAAGTAAATATGATGGATAATTCAATTGTAATGTTCCTTTTATATTATTTTAGTTGTTCATAGGTCTTCGTCAACATTGCCCATGTATCTGGGCAAAGTTGTCAAAAGGCTGTTACAGTGAGCTTCAAACTGTATGGCGTGAAGTGAGCTACACGGTGCGCAGTGCCGCATCCCTCACCCCCCGCGGTCACATGAAATTGTTACTATACAGCTCACTCACCTCGTGTTCAGTCAAGAGCCGCTATAAAGTTTGCATCGGGCTGTAATTTTATGTAATGGCTATGTACTTTAAAACGGCGTCTTGTGTGTAACCATGATTATTTTAATGTAAGTTTCAGTTATATTTTGTGTTATTTATATGCGTTTTATTATGGTGCCGGCCATTTTGACGATAAATCTATAATAAAAAAAATTAAAAATCAAATATTGCTTTTTATTTTCCAAAACCAAAAGATACTGCTTTTCCCTAACAATAATACTGTATTAAAAATAAAATATAAATACTCGTCACAGTAAAAAGTTCGTGTAGCCCTTCATTCTGCTTCTACGGCTCTAGTGTTGGTCGTCGAAAGCTCCATCAACTTCTGCTTTATTTCCGTGATCTAGAACAAAATAATTTTATTAGAATCGACAATGGCCCCGATTCTGTTGTTCACAAACTAAACTAAATTTAAGTTCAGTGCATCTCAGGGATGTTAGATGGCCACCTAGAAATCCTTGTGCCGAGCTGGCTGAAAGCTGGTATTCGAGACGGGAAACTAGTACGCCTGTGCTCCGCTCTGGCGCTGCCAATTCTGGGAGCTGTGTGGGAAATCGAAATCGCATCCCAGTAAAAAAATGTACATTTCAATTTCGTAGACCGTTAATAGAGGGCAGTAATTATCGAACACACGGAAGAAATATCACTTTTAACATTTTTTTTTGATATTATATTGCATTTCGGATATAATATGTAAAATATATTGAAAAAAGTAAATAAATGATTTATAACGAAGATCTTTTATGGAAAACGACGGTTCGCTTGAGCAAACAATAGAAAATAACTCAGACGTAAACAAATTTGGATGCAGACTCTATTTTCGACTTCTTACCAACCGTTCAGTGGCGACAGCGGTAAAAGCAGACAACTGACTTGCGATTTTCTGTCCGTGTTAGATTCAATTTCATGTTCAGAAAAAATATTAAATAATTGATCATTTTTATTTGAAAATACTCGATTCTTTTATCAATTGAAGAATATTAATCGTTTATAAGATTGGATTTTTTTTTTACATGAATCTCTGAAATTTGTCGATTATTCTATATTGTCAGTGTATTTTTGTCGGTCAACGGCGAATCTTGGTATTTTTGCGTACAAGGACTGAGTAGCCTTGGTACATGGTACGTGACACTAAAAACTAGTATGTATACCAAGAAGTTGGTACGTCTGACATCATTGGTGCATCTTTTTCTTTCTATTTCATTGTGAAAGACAAGAGATAAATATTAGTTTAGTCCTGTCAAATTAGTCAGCGCTTGACGTAAATTGGCCCCGATACTGTTGTTTACAAACTCAACTAAATTTAAGTTCAGTGCTTCTTTTTCTTTCTAGTTCATTACGAAAAGGACAGAAGATAAAATATTAGTTTAGTCCTGTCAAATTAGATAATCCATAGACAAGTTAGACGAGATTAAAAAATTGGCTACTAAAAATACGTCAATTTACGTCAGGCGCTGACTAATTTGACAGGACTAAACTAATATTTATCTTCTGTCCTTTTCTTAATGAAATAGAAAGAAAAAGATGCACTGAATTTAAATTTAGTTTAGTTTGTGAATAACAGAATCGGAGCCATTAACGTATTTTTACAAACCATATTTTTAATCACGTCGTCGTCGTCACGCTGATATTATGCTACTATCTATTTTTTATTTTTGCAAAACGACGTTTGCGGGGTCAGATAGTCTTGTTATAAAACTAAACTGTACAGTCAGCTGCACATCAGTGTTAATAATAGAACTACAAGAATTGCCCTTAATGCTACAATTCTTATGACTACCGTTGTTTTTCTACCACACATTACCTTTTGAATCTCATTCAGCAGCATTTTCTGCTCCGTCCTAGGCGTCATATCTTTCCTATTCAAATCGATAGCCTCCAAGTTTTCAAACAGCTGTTTTATTTTCAAAGCTAAATGAACGTCGTTGTTACTCTTCCTAGGCACTGTTGGTTTGCACCTTCGTATCAAGTTCTTTCTATATTTGTCCGGCAAATCTTTCTCCAAGTCATCTCTGCTCAAAACTGTCATGTATTCAGGATTTGTGTCGTAAGGGAAATCCTTCGAGTCCAATTTGTATGAACTATTTACTTTGCTTTTGTTAATACTGTAGTCTTTTCGCCAGTTTTTTAGTTGTTCTAGGTTCCTGGAAGATGGAATGCAGGATAATAGTAATGTACAGGTAAACCAGAAAGGTTATGCGCTTCGGTAATCTTCCAAAGCGAACGTCGCGTCACAGAGTAGCCCACAGAGGCAACGGTTCTAATTTATGTACTACTTACCGCGCTTTGTAGTAGTGCACCTTTCATTGCCTATACTCCATTCACAATAAGGTTAGACATTTAAACAAACCTTTTTTACAGCTTGTTCAACCGATTTTGACTTCTATTCTGTAGGTATAAGGATGGCATTAAAGCAAAAAAAGTGCTTACAATAACAACTGTTTACTGCTTTTAATGCCATCCTTATGCCTACGGAATAGAAGTCATAATCGATTGAACAGAGGGTAAAAAAGGTTTGTTTAAATGTGTAATCTTACTGTAAATGGAGTATAATTGTATGAAGTTTGACTGTAGTGTTGCCTATCTATATGGTATCTGTAGTGTTGCCTATCTATGGTCGCACACCGTCATTTGTCACTAATCAAGTTTTTTTTTGGTTTTGCTAAGAGTTGTAGGTACAGAGGCCAGCACATCAAGCTACCCCAATCTGTCAAATTTCTTTGATAAATTTTCAACTTTATGGTAAAGGAATAAGGTTCATATCCAATTGGGAAAATTTGACAGATTGGGGTAGCTTGATGTGCTGGCCTCGTGTGTCCAGCACATCAAGCTACCGGGGTAGGTTAACCTGCTGGCGTCTGTACAGAGGCCAGCACATCAAGCTACCGGGGTAGGTTAACCTGCTGGCGTCTGTACAGAGGCCAGCACATCAAGCTACCCCAATCTGTCAGATTTTCCCAATTGAATATGAACCTTATTCCTTTGTGCTAAAGTTGAAAATCTATCAACAGATTAGGGTAGGTTGACCTGCTGGCGTCTGTACATAAAAAATTGTAAAAAGAACACACTTTCTCCCTTGCAGAATGTTGTCTCTCATCGCTAGTAAATCTTTGTGCTTCTTTATAGCCAAATCTCTCAGATGGCTGTGTTTTATTTTAGCCTCAAAAACATTTCTCCCATCCGCGCTTGATGGCTTAACATATTTCGAACTTTGATAATATGTCGGTATAGTATAACGACTCTTTGCTAATTTCGGACACTTCCCTTTAAATCTCGCATACAAATCTTCGTCAAAATCATCCAAATCTTTCTCATTGAAATGAACCGACATATTTTTTTTCAATTTGGCCATATCAATAACCGAATTGTAGCTCCGGCCTCCTTGACTACAGTTTTCAGGACTAATTCCGCTTGTGCTTACCGTAATTTCAGACATATCGGAGCGGGAGGCATTTTCGAACATTTCATCAATGAATTTATGGTTTAGAAATTGTTTGACACTTAAAACTCCCGCGTTTATTACTTCTCTTGGCGGGTACATGAGTGGATTCCCGCCTAACTGAAGGACTTTCAAGTTAACGACAGTTCCAAGTTCGTTCGGGAGTGATGTTAGTTTGTTGTTTTGTAACAACAGGTGCGTGAGATTCGGGTGGTGATTGATGGATTTTGGTATATCGGTTATCTGATTGTCTCTCAAATCTAAGTACATCATAAACGGTAAAGAGGGAAATAGATCATCGGGTAAAGTTTTAATTCCATTGTTTTGAAGGTACAGGATCTGCAAGACAAAAATGTACGTTAATTAATTATAACTGAAGAGTAGTTTTTGTTCATAAAGGTATACCTTATGGTCAAGAGTGAACAGGTTACTCCTGGACGAGTGAGTGAGAGTACACCATCTTCGACTGACCGCATCATCGCTTACTATCAAGTGTTGTGAGATAGGGGCAAAAGGGAGAATCTCGAATAAATAAAAAAAACATGAACTATGTAATAGTAATTAACACTTACACATAAATGGGGATTTTTTATTTCAGGCACAGTATTCAGTCCTTGGGATGAGAGATCCCATGTAGTTTCTTCATTTATTTCTTCTTCATAAATATTCAATGGCACGGTTATCGATGCTTCAGACATAGTTTACACCAAGAGTACCTTTTTATTTACACGATTATAAAATTGTAGAGCTTCAAGCTAAAATAAGTAAATTATTGCCTGAGATTACAGAACAAAATGTTAACGGCTGTGGTGAAAGGGTATGATAACCAATAACAACTCTAAACAGGAGTTTTGTTCTGTAATCTGAGGGTAATGTTTGATCAATAGAAGTAATATTACAAAAACAAAAAATCAAATATGGCGCGTACAATTACATCTATATTGTCAATGGTTTGCCATTTGCCTTGTCAATGGTTAGCCTTTCGACTCGAAAGTTTTTTTTATTTTGTTTCTTTTCAAAAAATAAATGCTAAAATTATTTTACGTATTACTATCAAATTAAAGCTAACCGGGCAGCTATCAAGTTAAGGTGGTCGGTAGTTTCAAAATTTCACAATCTCATACATTTTCATACGACAAATCGGCAGACAAAATCTGTGTTTCTGCTGAGTGGACGAATCGCCAGCGAGTGACGACGACTAAAGTCACTGCGTGTATTAACATATAGTTGTTCTATAAAATAATGTTTTCTTTCAAGACACAAGACACAAGTAGCAAATTGCGACGAATAATTTAAAGGTAAGGTTTGTGTGAATATCATCCTGCATAGACAAGTTGATGAACTTGCTAGTGTTGCTTTTCAAAGATGATGCGCTGTCGATTTTATCGAAATGACAGCATGCTGGATGAAAAAATGGGCATTACGAGATAAAAAATCCTCCTTCTATGTTAGTTTCCAGTTTTTAACAGTTAACAAGTATTTACGAATTTTTCATTCATATTTAAAGCTATAAGTAAATAAATAATAATTGTTGAAGATAATAAATATTTTATCGATCTACGTTTATAAGTATGTTCAAAAGACACATGGCGAATACGTCACTATTTCAGTTGCAAGATGGCGAACGTTCGGGATAGTGACACATCTTTGTGGCTCCACAATAAACTCGGTACTTCGAATGATTCGTGGACAAGCGGCTCAATTTGTACGCAATTAAATGCCGAAGTGTTGAAAAACATCAAGGACTGTTTTCCAGATTTGCAAACGCAAGTGAAATTGAAATTATTGCTAAGTTTCTTTCATATCCCGCGCAGAAATGTTGAGGAGGTAACTTTTCTCTTTGATGTTCTATGATTTTGCGTAACTGTATTGTGTGTTTTGTCTCTTTCCTTTCATACTTATAGCTATGAGTAGGAATGAGATGCAGTATCACGCATGTATGTATTAGTTTTATTTGTTGTCATGTATTGAATTTACATGCTAAAAAGATTTGTTTAATTTATTTGAATTGCATTTTTACACTTAAAAATTCGAGATATATTACCTTTTAACACTAGCGGTTAATTTCTACCTGTTTTGAGGTATTAATAACCATTACTTACGAGCTTAGAAAATACTGACATGCTATTTACGTTTGGTAAATTACGAAACAATTCAGGTTTAATAATAAAGTACTATGATAAGAGTGCATTAAAAACTACAGCTTAAGACTGTTGCTATGTTTACACGAAGCCATCGATATATATTTATAACCTTCACCATCAATAATAATCCAATGTTGTGAAATGGGTTTTCAAGGACTATCATGTTATTACTTTATTGAATTAGGCAAACACATTGATAAACAGCCTCTATCTAACAAGCATTAGATTTCAATTAGATTTTTCTATTATGTTTTCTGAACAACACTGCAATTTTGCTTATTTATGCTGGTAAAGAGCATTGCTTTTACAAATATTTAGGCTTAATGTTATATTTGATGTGGTTCTTCTTAGTCACACAAAAATACCATGTTTTATAAAATGGTTAATACATGGATAAGAAAAGACTGCCATATTACTCTCCAGTTTGATATGGAGCAGTATAGTTTATTTATTTATTATAACACACAAACAGCATATACATTCAACATTAGTTTACAATAGCATTTAGGTATTTACTGCTAATGTATACATATACAAAGTAAAGGTAAAGTGTACACAGAAATTAAACATGACAAAAAAAATATTTAGTATTTATTTATTTAATACTTCAAGCACATACATGTACATAGGTGGACTTAATGCCATAGGTATTTTCTACCAGTCAACCTTTGGGTGATGCAGAGACAAACAGTAGTAGGTGCAATCATTACAGGAATAAATATTTTAAATATAAAGATATGCAGAACCTATTTAAACTATAAATATAGTATTTGGTTGTCAAACTGTTCTAGACACTGGCCCCGATTCTGTTTTTCACAAACTAAATTAAATTTAAGTTCACTGCATCTTTTTCTTTCTATTTCATTAAGAAAAGGGCAGAAGATAAATATTAGTTTAGTCCTGTGAAATTAGTCAGCGCTGGACGTAAACTGACATATTTTTAGTAGCCAATTTTTTAATCACGTCTAATTTTGTCTATGGATTATCTAATTTGATAGGACTAAACTAATATTTATCTTCTGTCCTTTTCTTAGTGAAATAGAAAGAAAAAGATGCACTGAACTTAAATTTAGTTTAGTTTGTGAACAACAGAATCGGTGCCACTGTCTCACTTCTTCATTCTTCTTGTCTGACTTAAAACATCATCTAGTTCAACTATTGTCATCATCATTGTCCTGCTCTTATCTCAATTTATTTTGGGGTCAGCACAATATGTTGCAGTGGGATTGCCCAAAAGGGTTACCGCTAACGCAGAACATAAAGGGCTAAGGAAGGAACACAGGTGGGTTTTAGTCAGTAAGAGTCTGACACTCCCTTCTGCTCCACCCAGAGCGAGAGGGGGTCATTTGATAACCCATCCTCAAAAAAAAAGTGCAACATGTCTTTTTCTTCCATGCTTCTCTATTAGTTGTCTTTTTTTATTTTATTTTTTTATTTATTCATATTATATAACAATTTGCATTTTGTCTGAATTACATTAACAGCTAAAAACAATAAATAGTAAATTTGTAACGGTAAATTAACACAAAAAAAAAATACAAAACAATCAACTAATAATTAATAATATTAATAATAATCAATATAAATTTCACTAAACAATGTAAAAAATATGATGTCAATGGATTGTAAATAGTCATTGTATTAGTATAATGTCAAATAATTGTAAAACTATTCTCATAAGTGCAAAAAGTCAACGCATAAGATATAAATATTTAATGTCATTAAAAGGCAGGTGCAAAAATGTAAAAGACTTAATATAAAAACTATTCACCATCATTTGTCTCCAATTCTGAAAGAGAATATAAACATTTATCATCTTGGTAGTTCATACATTCCTGGTGTATTACAATAAAAAAAATATAATACTAGCCTAGGTCCTACTGCAGAGCGAAGGCGTCTTCTCAGACATAGTAGCCACAAGCATTGATCACCACACTTGCTCGAGATGGGTTGGCGATACCAGACTTTTATTAACTATTAGTAGTGCCCTGCAGTTTCACCCACATAAGTTTCGATCCAGTGGGAATATAGGTATAGAAAGTATCCTATGTGTTAATACTGGTTATCTGTGTGCCAAATCTCATCCAAATCCGTACAGCAGTTTTTTGCGTGAACGAGTAACAAACATCCATCCATTCCTCACAGACTCACATTTATAATATTAGTAAGATAAGTCCAGGTTTCCTCACAATATTTTCCTTCACCTGTCAGTAATGTCCAAGATAAGCTCAGAAACCACATCATCATCTGCCTAGCCTTTTCCAACTATGTTGGGGTCGGCTTCCAGTCCAACTGGATGTAGCTGAATACCAGTATTTTATATGGAGCGACTGCCTATCTGACCTCCACAACCCAGTTACTGACCACAAACATGACCCTGCTGCTAATGTCAAATTCAATAGGATTCTGGCAGAGGACTGGCACGATTGGCTGACGTTATTTACAGATGCTTCTAAGTTGTCCGATGATAGTAATGTCGGATCAGCTGTGTGGATCCCAAAATACAAAATTATCCTTAATTTTCGTAGTCCTGCTTTTGGCACTATATTTACAGGGGAAGCAATAGCTCTTTTGGAAGCAGTCTCCTACATTGAATCACATGGACTCAACAAAAGCCTTATTCTCTCGGACTCTCTTAGCTGTCTACAGGATTTAATAAAATCGCCTTTTCGCTCTCGTCACAATTTTCCCCTTATTCTAAAGATAAAACAACTCCTGTATAGATACCACTGCTTAGGCATAGAGATTGCACTGGCTTGGATCCCCAGTCACTCTGGAATTATTGATAATGAGAATACGGATTCTATTGCTAAGCTGGCTACTCGGAATGGGATCGAATCTCATCCGTCTTGTTATCCCCGAGATCTGCACTGTCTTGTTAAACCCGAGATGATGAAGAATTGGAATGAGCATTGGCAGAAAACTCGAATACTGAAGGGAAGATTTTATGGCTCTATCCAACCATTCATTCCATCTAAATGTTGGTTCAGCAAAATAAAATTTTCTAGTAAAATAGCCACCTCTGTCATAATTAGACTCCGACTTGGGTTCGTTTGCACTCCAGTTTTTTTGGCCAAAATCCGCGTGAGGGACTCTTCTTTGTGTGAATGTGGCCTGGAGGAGGGTACTCTGGAACACTTGTTTTTTTCCTGTCCTCGTTTAACCACTTCCCTTTACGACATACTCCCTTCTGATGTTCCCCGCCCAATTAACATTCCTTTTCTTTTATCTTTAGCCCATACTCCTGCAGTTAGAATCCTTTATAAATTCATTAGCATCAATAAAATCCAGCTATAGTTGATATTTCTATTTACTTATTATATACTGAATGTTCTAACATTTATTTTGTGACGTTTTACATCTACTAATCAAAAATGTTTTGTCCTTTTTTAGCATGGGGATCCATGGATGCCACAGCTACAAACACTGATCAATAGTTGTGTAAAGTTTACGATCATTATTTTCTCATACCTTGACATTGGCAAAATCATCGAATGTTACTGATGGAGCCAGAACCTTAAAAAAAATAGAAATAGAACCATATTTTGTAGTATTTAATGATTACAATTAATAAGTAAGTAGATCAGTAAGTTGTCAGCATGAAATACTGCAAAGTACACAAATAATTGGCAGAAAGTCATACATAGCATTTCTACAAAGTAAATGTAGAAGGAGCAGTGGTGGCCGGTAATGGCCGCAAACTGTAGTTTAAACCAGCTTTACTTTTTGTAAATTACATTACCAATGCTCTCAAAACTGTCAAGAAAAACATTGTGAGGAAACCGCATATCCTAGAACCCAAAATTCCAAAGACATTGTGGATTATGGCCCACTCCCTCTCACAGAGAGGAGGCCTACGTCCCAGCACTGGGAATATCATAGGCTGATTATGCTAAATGTAGAAGCAGCATAAAAGGCTAAAATATCTTGCATTTTCCGGAGTAGTCAATTAGTTTTTTGTAAAAAAAAAATAAAAACTATCACAACTATTATATTAACAAGCATAGCAATTTGTACTAACCAAGATTTTAATGATGCCTTTACAAGACTACCTTATTGGTCTAGTTTTTGCAAGCGCTGAGCATGAAGTCCTGTGTTCAATTCCCGGGTCAGATAATAGGATTGCCGCCGCTTGCCGCGGTTGGTCTGTGGATGGGTGACTATCCTTACATACCGAGATCCCTCCGTGCCTCGGAAAGCATGTTAAGCCGTTGGTCCCGGCTGTCATTCGTGGACCTTTAACAGTCGTTACTACCCGTCAGAAGCCCGAAAGTCTGACAACCAGTCTTACCAAGGGGTATCGAATTCGAATTACCCAGTAACTGGGTTGTGGAGGTCAGATAGGCAGTCGCTCCGTGTAAAACACTGGCAACACTGGTATTCAGCTGTATCCGGTTAGACTGGAAGCCGACCCCAACATAGTTGAGAAAAGGCTAGGCAGATGATGATTCGTATATCTCTCCATACGCAAAATACGCACATTAACGTGGAGTTGCAGACACCAGCCCCTATTACTTACCTAGGTACACCTCAGCCCAACCCTTCAGGGAAATTAGGTGTGATGTTCTGTTATTTCCAAGATGTAACAAGAATACAACATGTATTATTTATTAGCCTTAATTCAACACAATATCATATGCGGCATTGTGAATTAAATTGTCAGTCTGTTGTCCTAGTGACCGTGAACTGACAAGAATGACTGACACCTTGAATTGTAGGTTCTTGTGTGCTGGTATCATTAGACTAACAACAGAGTTGAGTTAATGTCTCAATGTATTGTTTATTATGTTCTGGGCTGTGTTTGTATGCTCAAGGACTTCTGGAACAGGTTTTTATGTACAGTTTTAAGAAAAACAATTGCAAATCTCTAATATATAAAATTCTCGTGCCACAGTGTTAGTTACCATACTCCTCCCCGAAACTGCTGGACCGATTTGTATGAAATTTTATGTGCATATTGGGTAGGTCTGAGAATCGGCTACTATCTATTTTTTTTTTGCAAAAAGATGTTTGCGGGGTCAGCTAGTAAAATTATAATATTATGACAATACTATCAAATTTTGAGCTTATAAAATCATATTATCTGCCTGCTAAGCATGGTGATAGAAATATTTATGTTGATAAATTAGAGGATCTTACTGGAAGACTCGAGCAAAGCAAACCAGGGGGTATTTGCGTAACACACTATCAGTAGCAATGGCTTTCATTTTAAAAGTTGCACATGCACACCTTGGCACAGAATTAATAGACAAACTAGTGGCGGTTTTTAAAGATCTATTTGCTACTCCCAAACCCCCATGAAACATATGATGGGGAGACCTAAGTTTGGTCAATGTATATTCCAAAATCATAACTCTAACCCCCTTCTTCCAGTGGCGCAATGAACTCGAAGAGATCATCGAGGTGGCAGCAGTGGACTCAGACCTCTGGGTGGCCATGCTGGCAGAGACCCTCAAGACGTTCCCCTCAGCGGGCACCCTCAACACAGAGATAGCAGAGTTTGATGAAACCAGACCGATCTTCAGTGATATGATTAGTGAACTCAGACGGGCATTAGCTAAGCATTCTGAACTGGGACTGTTACCGCTTGAGTGCCTGTATTTGAATAAGAATGCTTTGGTTTCTGTGGTGAGTGGTTTAGAATTTTATTTTTCATTGCCGTTTACATTGATTAGGGGAATAACATGCTGATAATATTGAGTATCTGATTGTGATTAGACTGGATGCCAAGTTGCCAATCCCAAGGCAAGAAATAGTATTTTACTCTTTCGTATGAGCTATTTGTGGATGTAATTTTTTTAAGGATAGTTGATGAGATATATATTTTTTTTGGATGCTTGCTTAGTGTTTGGCTGAGCAAAACTTGACGTCATGTCTAATATTTTTTCCCGCCATATTTGTTGGTACAGTCGACTTCATTAATATATTGGCAGTGATAAAGTTTCAAAATATTTTGAAACTAAATGTATGTTAACATTTTATTTATGTCTAAGTTTGTATAGAACTATATGATAATTTTAACGCTTATAATATTTTGAAACTTAGTCACTGCCAATATATTAATGAACTCGACTGTAAGTACTCGAAAAAAAAAAAATGTGTAAATATGAAATAAAACACCAAATATTTTTTCCAGGTGGGCCAACAACCCAATCCAGTAAAGCATTTCACATTGAAACGCAAGCCCAAGTCTGTAGCCCTACGCAGCGAGCTATTGGCTAAGGCGACGGAGGTGCAGGCCAATCAGAAGAAGGCTCAAGCACCTACCGTGCCTGTGCGCAGCAGAGGCATGCCTAGGAAGATGACTGATACTAGTAAGTGATCTGTTGTTCATTCATTTCGGACTGTTAACTTGTTTTTACTTATAGTCGGACTTTTAAGACTATGCCAACCGCACAATGGCGCCCTCATCGTTTGTTTGGTTATTTCATACAATTAGAATGAAAATGCAGAAAATAAGCACGTTATGTTGTGCTTCACAAGATTATACGTTAATATTATTAGAAACGGTAGTTTTACATTGTTTAGTTTAATTATAATCCTTAAAACGGAATACAGTGGTCACTGTTATCCGTTTTAAAGCTGCAATAAAATGACAGCTTATGTGTTACCACTTTTTAATGAAATTTAAATAGTGTAGTGATGTGACAAAATAATCAATTCATTCAAGTAACATCCAGTTCAAAATCGATCCATGTTAAAATAAGTTTACAACAGAAACATTGAGCAATGCATAATTACTGTTTTGTCATCACATCAGTGATTGGATTGGATTTATAAAAAGCATTAATTCTAATCACAAATATATCTTTTAAATATTCTTATTTTTGAGGTTTTTGGTGTTTTGCAAATAATCCTGTATAGTAAACATTATTTTATTAATGAAAACTTTATTTTATTTAAAAAATGATTTCTTAGATCGATATAATAGGAAGTTTTAGAGTAATAATTGAACAAAATTATCTTTGGCTATGTATTTACGCTGATTTGAAACTACAACATATATTTTTATCCGATCAATACAAAGAATATTTGATTGTTTACGGTTGAATCTAAATTGGTCAATTTAGAATAAATCTAAAATTAATTACGATTAAAACGATGTTTCACTGCGTTTAAATCACATCACTAGCAGATATAGTGTGGCAACATTTTTCAACGAAATGACAGTAAGAAGTGTCATTTTACTGCAGCTAATTAAAAGTCGGACAATAGCACACAATAACACTGTCCCACAGCCCCGCTGAAGGGCCTGCCGTCGCGCTTCGGCGGCGCCCGCGGCGGCACGTGGCGCGGTGCGGCCCGGCCTCCTCCCCGCGCCGGCATCAAGCTGCTGGACATCGCGGAGCAGCCCGCCACGCACGCACAGATCAAGAAGAGGAGGAAACTCGGTATGCACTCAAAAATATTTACCGCCAAATCGAGCGAAACGACATGCGCAAACATCGTTTTGCCGATTCTCAGACCTACCCGATATCAGTGTAGGGCGTAGTTAACTACAATTTTGTAATCTGGTTACTAATTACGATTAAAAGTAGTTAGCTACATGTAGTTATGATTACATGTAACTTAACTACAGTAATCAAACTGCACTAAATAGTTGTTAATTTGATTGCTGCAATCTAGTAGTTATGATAACTGATTATTTAAGTTTTATGAACTTATATTTTGCAATTAAATAAACATATAATGTGTAGTAATATATGTTTTGGAATATGGCTGCATAAAAAAAAAAACAGTTTATTGCACATACCTATGTTTATTTCAATGAATAATCAAATGCAAGGATGAAAGTCGTAGATAATGATGCCGATTCTCTTGTCACAAATACGTCTAAAGTAGACTAAAAATCACCAAAATTTAGTTTATTCCTGTCAAATGATGATTTCCCATTCTGAAATTAACTAAAGTGACACAACTTAACTAAATTTTAGTTTGACAGCACTGAGATATTAGTTTAGTGAAAATAGTGCTGTTTGACGTTTTTCACCTAAAATTTAGATTTTCTAAATAAACCTGACTATTTTTAATCGCGACTAAAAAGGTGTTGAATTAAATTAGTTGGCATGAACTAAAATTCACACCAACACCTCGACTTCAGATGCAAAAACAGTACTGTTTTTTAATTTTCTTTTCTTTTGCTTATATCTCGAAAACGGTATGCAAAAATAATAAAAATTTCGACCCCCTTTATAAAACCTGTAAACCCCTAAAACTCAACACGTTGGTAATAATTTTTCATATTTTCCATAAAAAAAGTGAAAAATTCCATAAAAAGAGGTCGAGGTTGCCCCACTGCACACCTTCCACCACCTTTTTTAATGACGCAACATCATTTTAAATCAGTAGCTACAAAAAGTAATCAAGTAATCGTGATTGCAACTACAATTAGTAGTAAGTATAAAAAATTTTAACTACATTTTTCGATTTTTTTATGTAGTTCGTAGTTATGATTACTAACTACTTTGTGTAGTCGTAGTTAGTAATCAGTGGTTAGATTGCCCAATACTGCCCGATATGCACACAAAATTTCATACAAATCGGTCCAGCCGTTTCGGAGGAGTAAGGTAACTAACACTGTGACACGAGATCAAAATCAAAAATCAAAATCAAAAGTCATTTATTCAAACTAGGCTGAGAATCAGCACTTTTCGAACGTCAATTACAAAAGAAAATCCCCCCAAAACGCCCGCCCTTCACCACTTCCTAGTGCTTTCGCTGGGGAGAAGAAGTGGCGCAACAAACTCCCCAGCGAGAATTTTATGTTTACACTCTAAGCCGACGATATCTATCTACAGGAATATTTTTTAAGGAGTGCGCAAAAAAATTTTGGAGGTTCAGTATTAGTAATAGAACATATTTCCATTATTTGTCCAAAACTTTTTTTTTTATTTATTAATTTTTTTATCCGACTTTAAATCAGCAAAATATGGACACTGTCTATTCGTACTAACGAACAATGGGCGCACGCGCCGCCTGGGTGGCGCACGTGGTGGTGTTGCATCGGGGTAAAACCCGGGCGGGGCAGCAGAGTGGTGCGGGTGGCGGGTCACGATGTCGGACTTTAGTAACCGTGAGTTTTATGAGATGGTGCGAGTGTATTTATTAAGTGGTGAAAGTTTACGAGCAGCTCGCAGAATGTATGCGACGGAGAGCGTACCTCGAATGCGAGCCCATGGTATCCTTAACCCTGCGGTCCCTAGTGAAAGGACCATTTTTGCAGCTAATCAACGGCTGTTTGATCACGGCTAGTTCAGGACCCTGAATCACGCACAAGGCAGACCTTATCTGGCGGTCGAAACCGAAGAAACCATTTTCGATTTCTTCGAGCGAGATCCAAGTACCAACGATGCGGCACGTCGCTTTGGTGTGAGCCAGTACGCGGTATGGAAGCTTCAAAACTTCACATCGCGACCTAATCTTAAAAAAGTTTAGTTCGAACCTGATAAATTCAGCGATCTGTACCTACATTCTAACCCACGGAAATACCTACCTACGCCTGTGAACGAAAAACGAACGAGCACACAGCTGATATCTAAGTACTTATGCGCGCTCCGCTGCGTCACGCACCGGTGAGTGGCCTTAAAGTCAATTTGAAAGTAGACATCTTTCGTTATCGATAACTTTATTTTTTTGTACTAAAACATATAAAAATAAAAACAACGTGTTTAATAAAACTCATCTAAGTTTATTTTGTCAAAGTTTGCGCACTGAATAAAAAATATTCCTGTATACAAAGTGTTAATGAAATAACCCAAAACCTCGGACACCCCAACCGATTTTTATATTAATAAATTGATATGACATATAATTATTTATTTTCAAAAATTATAGTAAAAGATATTTGTAAATGTTGTTGTCGCGCTACTTCTTACATTCGTAGCTCTATCGCCGCCGCCGCGCTTCCCGGCGCCAGCTTTAGCACCCCCTCTCCTCACCCTCGCCCGCGCTGTTTGTTTTCATTGCGTTGGACAGTAGCGTACAGCGTCGTTAAAAAATATTAGACACGGCATGACAAATAATTATTTTTTGGAAAAAAATAACCCATATTAAAAATTATTGTATTCGATTTTGCTGCCGATTCTAAACAAACTAGTTTCAGGTTTTGGGTTATTTCATTAACACATTGTATAAAAGGAGAAACTGACTGACTGACTGACTGACTGACTGACTGACTGACTGACTGACTGACTGACTGACTGACTGACTGACTGACTGACTGACTGACTGACTGACATCAACGCACAGCCGAAACTGCAAGGACTAGGAACGTGAAATTTTTCATACGGCTTCCTTTTATTATGTAGGGGAGCACTAAGAAGGGGTTTTTGGAAATTCGACCTTTAAGGGGGTGAAAAGGGGGGATTTTGTTTTTATGAAAAATCTTATTGGTTGAGTTAATAAACTTGAAATTTGGCATGAATACACGCAGACGAAGTCGCGGGCGAAGTGCTAGTTAGATTATAACGAGGAAAGATTTGTATGTAAGTATGTATGTTTGTAACGAATTGGCTCAAAAAGTCCTGGACCAATTTTAAAAATTCTTTCACCATCTGAATGCTACATTATCACTGATTAATATAGGCTTTTTTAATTGCAAGAAAAAAATAAAATGTTTACTTAAAAAATAAATGTCCATCCGTGCGAAGCCGGGACAGGCCGCTAGTGTAACTATAAAAACAGTGGCAAGCGACAATTTCGTCTGCTACGGACGCGTTTTCATACAGTTACATTCGTCATCGCGACGTTCTTAGGGACTAACCACACTTATTCAGCTCTGTTCAGCTTTTGTTCATAGAAAACAATGATTTTGTATGAGATGCGTACGCATCCGTTCAGAAGCGGAAAGCTAAACGGACTCCATACAAAATTGTTGCTTTCTATGAACGAAAGCTGAACAGAGCTGAATAAGTGTGGTTAGTCAGTTATTCACACGAACCTTGTCGAAGCACATAACTTTTTTGGTTTAACAGTACTTAATTGAGAACAGACTCTTTTGTAATTTTGACGTTCGAAAAGTGCTGATACTCAGCCTAGTTTGAATAAATGACTTTTGATTTGATTTGCTGTCAAAACGGTGAAGGAAAAGATCTTGAGGAAACCGGCATGTCCTAGAACCAAAAATTCAAAGACATCACCTGCATTGGTCCCACTTGGTAGATTACGGCCCACTCTTTCTCACCTAGAGGAGGCCTGTGTCCTGGCAGTGGCGAAATTATAAGCTGATTATGTTGATGATGTATTTAATTTACGCACATTTAGATAATACCATCCATCACACTGACATAGCTTTTAAAATTTGCAAGTCGAAGTAGCAATGGGCAGGCCACATTTCTCGTAGAACTGATACCCTATGGAGAAGAAAAGTTCTCGAGTGCGACCGCGAACCGGAAGACGCAGCGTAGGCAGGCCTCCCGCTAGGTGGACCGACGACATCGTGAGAGTCGCGGGCAACCGATGGATGCAAGTGGCGGATTGTCGTTCGGCGTGGTGGTCCTTTGTTCAGCAGTGGACGTCTTCCGGCTGATGATGATGATGATCCATCACACTGATATGTAAAAGTCTCACAAACATGAACGCATTGTAGAACACCGTTTAATCATAGTCTTTCCCTGCACAGAAATGGAAGAAGGTGCTAAGAAGGCCGCAGCAGTTGCTCCGCCGTCGCCCCCGCCACCTGACTACGCGAAGGGACTCAACAACTACACCATGCCTAAACCTGACGAGAACACTAATGGTAAGAATGTTACTTATTGGTATCACATCAGCACACTAATTGCGTAACACACTATCAATCGGAATCTGAATCATTTTGAAGCAAATTGCTAATCCATTGCTTCATAAGTTCGAAAAACTTGTTTGCTCAATACGTAATAACGCGATGAATGTTGTTGAACTGTCAAAATGAAACCGATTCCCATTGATAATGTGTTACGCAATTGCCCCGCTGAAGGCCGATTCTCGTAATTTAAAACGTTCAAAATCTAGTCGCAGTCTCATCTCGGCGACAAAGAAATGTCAAAAATTTGTCAAAATGTAGGGAAATTAGAAGTATTTTTTGACAGATTGAGACTGACATCAGACTGTGAACGTTCTTAAAATTACGAGAATTGCCCCTCTGACATTAACAGACATTGTTCTCATAAATGATAGGCGACATCGCGGCAGGCCGAATACTCCAATAATATGGTAACGAGAATTTGTAAGGGGCGTTGTTTCAAAAGTTTGGTGAACGTTACCCCAATCTGTCAAATTTCTTTGATAGATTTTCAACTTTACTGCAAAGGAATATGGTTCATATTCAATTACGAAAATTTTACAGATTGGGGTAGCTTGATGTGCTGGCCTCTGTACGTACGTCAAATAATAACGATTACGTACTCGTTACTATTTGACGTACGATAAGGCCATAATTTTGTAATGGTAATTATCGATAGTTAGCGCCATTTTTGACGTATACGAGCGTGTCAAATGGACATGAAATAACCCGCCCTAAGCCGATATCACCAGTCTAATTCTGGCAAATCAACAATATTCATGGTTTTATTTACGTTTTCAAGCAGAAGAATTGTTCAAATATGAAGTAATGTATTGTCAATCTCCATTAAAATTAAGGGGATTGTAATCGTTAACGTTATTGCGGTGCAGATTATAGATCTATGAATCAATTTCTCAAAACATAGGTACAGAGGCCAGCACATCAAGCTACCCAAATCTGTCAGATTTTCCCAATTGAATATGAACCTTATTCCTTTGTACTAACGTTGAAAATCTATCAAAGAAATTTGACAGATTGGGGTAGGTTGACCTGCTGGCGTCTGTACCTGAATATAAAAATAATTACTCACAACATTTCTATTGGAAACAATAGGAATTCAGAAACTAAGTTGCGGTTGGCTGATAAATTCAAATTTTTCCACATAAGTAACATTCTAAGGCTGGATTTTGTGTTATGCTGACGTTGGTCGCGTACCATCGGACACTCGACCAACGTCAGCGTAACAACGTCGTTTCCTGTAGTACCGATGGTCAGCGAGTGCGAGCCTATATAGATTGGTACGCGACCGATGTCAGCACTGACAGTCGCTCGAGCATTAAATCCAGTCTAAAAGCAGATTTATCTTGTTCTGTCGCGGTTTCACCCACCATGTAATGGGAATTATTGATGGGTATGTAGTCCACAGATCACTATACTCCATCTGTTTAAGTAATTAAATAAAGGTAAACAAAAAAACCACGTGACTTAGTTAACTAACTAAACGTAATACCACTCACTTCAATTGTCATGCTACATCACAGTTGTACTCTTCAATTTAGCAACGTTATTAACGAATTATAACGTTGCTAAATTGAAGAGTACAACTGTGACGTAGCAGGACAACTGAATAGATTGGTATTACGTTTAGTTGGTTAACCATGTCACGTGTTTTTTTTTGTTTACCTTTAATTAACTACCTAAACAAATGGAGTATAGAGTTCAAGAGAAAGTTCGCAGTCTACTTTTAGGCTAAATCTGACAAAACTATCTCTAATTTTAATACATTTTTGACATTGATAGTCGATGAAATAGATACGAGAGCGGCTTTCTGATATACGATAGTCATTTTCGGCCCTACGTTACTTAAATTTAGCAGCTTCCTTGTCTCTCGTTCATGAAGTCCCCCCCCCAGCGCCGGCCAGCGCGTCCAGCCCGGCGCCGGCGTCGCCGACGCCCGCGGAGACGGCCGCGCCCGCGCCGCTCGCGCCCAGCACGCCGCCGCTCAGCAGCCCGCTCATCGTGCACGTGAGTACACATGTTTCCACTGCCGACAGGCGTGTCGCTCGTCAATGCTGCGTATGCGCATGTGAAATGTAGCACAGCACAATATGTTGAAACAAATTCGCCCACGTGCTCGACTTTAAGAGTACATTCAGCGATAAAAGTCGTAAGTCCCGTATTACAGAACGTCACTCAATACTCAAGCATTACTTAAAACTAGTTTCAACCAATCAAATGGCTTGAATCTAATTTTAAGTAATGCTTGAATATTGAGTTACGTTCTGTAATACGGGCCTAAGAGTACATTTAGCGATAAAAATCGTTGAATAAAACAATTATAGAGATATGAAAAACGGGGTAAAAAGTTCACTCATACTCCATAGAAATGGGAGGATCCTCCGAACAGACCGGTGTCGTGTCTGGCGGGCATCTGCTCGATGCTTCCTGTCGGGCCGTTGTATCTATGCTAGTTGTGCGATAAACTCTGCTTGCGAGATGCAGGATTTTGTGTGACGTCAGTATGACACGCAGTTCGCATATGGCGTTTGTAGATACCACTACACAATATTATAGAACCTAAAAATGATCATCAAAGTATGCTTTAATCTTCAATAATTTATTCATCATCTTCCTAGCCATTTCCCAACTATGTTTGGGTCGGCTTCCAATCTAACCGGATGCCGCTGAATACCAGTATTTTACATGGAACGACTGCCTATCTGATCTTCTTGACAGTTACTGGGTAATACGATACCCCTTGGTAACACTGAACTTCAGACTTTCGGGCTTCTGATGACCCGTAATGACTGATAATCTAAACATCCATCATTTACTTCAAGCAAATATTCATTGGTAGGTTGTCATTCATAAACTCTTTTGAACAAATGACGACTTACTTTACTTTGATTTACTTCAAAAATTCAAGTATTCTTGAAGGGAAATTGATTTCGTTTTGTACTAGAACTACTATACTAATCGACCAGCAATCAATTTATTCGGTTCGTTAGACTCGGTCGTTACTGACGGTATTACAATCAGTGCTTGTTCAATCTCGACCTACGTGCCATTTAAATCTAACAGCCGGCTGAATGATAACAGCCGCACAGGTCGATCGATCAGGTCAAGCTACGTTTGCCGCGGTTGGTCTGTGGATGGGTGACCATCTTTACAGACCGAGAGTCCGTGCCTCAGAAAGCACGTTAAGCCGTTGGTCCCGGCTCTCATTCGTGGATCTTTGACAGTCGTTACGGGTAGTCAGAAGCCCGAGTCTGACAACCAGTCTTACCAAGGAATATCGTATTATCCAGGAACTGGGTTGTGGAGGTCAGATAGACAGTCGTTCCATGTAAAATACTGGTATTCAGCTGCATCCGGTTAAACTGGAAGCCGACCCCAACATAGTTGGGAAAAGGCAGATGATCCATAGTTTTACTAAAAAACATATTTTAGTTCGCAAAAATTTTGTATTTTGTGTTTCACGATATGCGATTCACGTGTCCAAATAAACTTTATTCTTTCTGGTTTTTCAATATTGACCCTTTTATTCATAAACGTTGCTCAAAGTTGAATAGTGATTATCGACCGTTTAACCATACATTTTTGACGTTTAAACGTCACTTGACTTAAATCATCTATATTAATATTCTAAAGAGGTAAATTTTGTTTGTTTTTAGGTAACAAATTCACGTAAATTTCGCTCATCCTCCATAGAAAAGGGAGGATCCTCCGACCAGACGGGTGTCGTGTCTGGCGGGCAAATGATATTCGTGTCAGATTGTTGTATATACGCGTAGTCGAGCGGTAAACTCTGCTTGCGCGATGTAGGATTTTGGATCTTGTCAGTATGATGCGTAGTTCGCATGTGTCGGTGACTCGGTGTAGATACCGCTATATATGTAATACTTTAATCTAAATCTGTATTTTCTCTTGCACAGGGTACCGGCACAAAACCGATAGTAATAGGTCAACAACCAAAGCTCCTGATAGCCGGGCCGGCAGGCGGGAAGCCTCTCCTACTATCCACACAGAACCTTCTCAACACTTCTACCGTCATACTGCAGCCGGGCGGCAAGGCAGTGCTGCTGCAGAATATCAAACCCGTGAGTATGATATAAAAATCTATAATAGTGGTCTCAATCTGGTCAATAGGAGTACCTACTATAGGTTACACTTGGTATTAATAGGTTTTTATATTTCATTTATCGTTTTGATAGATTCTTGTTTTTAAATTTGAGGACTTTGTAGGCTCTGAAGATTTTAGATCTGTAGACCATTTTTTATTTTATCGAGTACCTGGTACTTGTTGACAGGCCTACGCTGTCTTCCGTTACCTACTGTAATTTGAAAACATTGTAAAAGCCAGTTATTTTTAAATGAATAACCGTGGAGTTTCTTGCCGGTTCTTCTCCATAGGAAACGACCAATTGGAATCGTGCACCTTTAACTTCTGACGTTTCATAAGTGCCCTTATAGGCTTATGTGGAATAAAATATTTTGATTTTGATTTTCTGATTTTCGTTGGTCATTATCTGGTCATTGTGGTCAATGGCCCCGATTCTGTTGTTCACAAACTAAATTAAATTTAAGTTCAGTGCATCTTTTTCTTTCTATTTCATTATGAAAAGGACAGAAGATAAATATTAGTTTAGTCCTGTCAAATTAGTCAGCGCCTGACGTAAATTGATGGAGTTTTAGTAGCCAATTTTTTAATTGCGTCTAAACTTGTCTATGGATATCTTAATTTGACAGGACTAAACAGAATCGGGGCCAATATCTGGCTAAATTTTGGTCACTACCTGGCCAAATTGTGGTCATGTTCTCGCGAAATTGTGGTCGCACTGGTCAAATTGTGGTCACTATCTTTCCCAATTGTAGTCATATTATTTAGTATATTTTAATCACTGTTTTTTCACCAATCATTTAGTACAGCAGCAGTTATGGCCGCTCTGCAGTGCGTTACTTACTCGCTGCGCAGTATTTCACCACCCTTTTTTTTTTTTGTGGATGGGGGAAATCATCTAATGACCCCTCCCGCTCTGGGTGGAGCAGAAGGGAGTGTCAGACTCTTACTGACTAAAATCCAGTCGTGTTCCTTCCTTAGCCCTTTGTGTTCCGGTGTAGCGGTAACCCTTTCGGACAATCCCGCTGCTGCCCTCACCCCCTCTGACACGTGATATTATTACTGCGTAGCGACTCGCCTCATGTTCCAAACCGCTATAAATTTTGAACTGGGCTGTAGTCACCAACGCGTAGTCACATTCTGGTCACCAAGTCCCCACCTTCATCTACAACAACACTGTTTAATATTCACCTACGTACTGCTCCAGCTGGCGCAGCCGGTGGTGGCGGCGCGTGCGGCGCTGCCGGCGGCGCAGGCGCAGGCGCCGCTGCAGCAGCAGGTGCCGCAACCGGTATGCTGATAATGTGCACGTATTAAAAAAATCGCCTCCTAGAAAATAGTCATGGGATATACAACGAGTAACGTTAAATTCGCAAAACCTCATACACCCCAATTAGAGCACTGAGTTAAAAGCATAATACAATGAACAAAACTATTTTTTTTTAAAGCTAACTATTTTTATTAAGAAAATGCATTGCTTTATGCATTCAAATGGAGTCTTATTACCTTAAAATAAGACTTAATTTTCTTTAGCTCAATCGGCGGATAATTTTTGAAAAAAAAAACCTATATTAAAAGTTACTGAAATCGATTCAGTAGTCATTATGAACAAACTATTTTCAGATTTTGCGCATTTAACGTTATACGTTGTATATAAATCTACATCATCATCTTCTACATTCATATCTGTAATTTGTTCGATGAACATAATAAAGAGTATTCTATTGTTAGTGCATTGATTGCTGAATTGTTTACCTTTGAATAGCAAATCATATTGTATCTGACGCGGTTTTATTGGATTCTTTCATCTAGGATCTCTCTTTGATCTAGTCTTTTCAGTTAGCTTATTAATTTGCGGATATCTTTTCGTCAGCAAATATGCAAAGTTTATACACTTGTCATGTGTGTGACCTCGCTGTAGCAATAATTATTTAAGTCACAGTGTTATTCTATTTTTTTAAGAATGTATTTCGAATTAATCTCAAAACTTCAGCCATAATCAGCCTGCACCATTTAGTTTTAAAATATTGACCAAAAAATTGATGTGTGTGAGTCTTAAAAGATTTACTTACAAAACTAAACATCATTTCATTCATTGTCACTACAAACACTCATAACTAGGATTTTTTTAAAACAAATATTTATTTCCAAAGGTACAAATAGCGCAAACGGTGCAGCCACCTCAAGTTGTTCAAGCCGCGACTCCGGTACAAACGCCGCAAACTGTACAGGCGCAAGCGCAACAGAACGTGCAGCAAACACCGCTGTTGCCGCGTAGAGGATTATCACTTACGGTACGCTTAATTTGCTATTTACTCTATCCTATTGATAATCGCAACCCTTCATTCCGATCTGCATGGCTATTCACAACCGATCGGAACGCTTCCGTGGCGAATCAAACATCAATTAATGTTTTCAAAGAGCTGTTCACAAATTTTGATAGTATAAAAAAACGATTGTCTTAATTCCGACAGCTATTGACTGTCGGGGGCAAGGCAAATTAGTCATTGAAAATGTGCCATTTTCGATTCCACAACTTGTCGAATGGTTGTAAATAACTGGATCGGGTTGACAAAAGGTTTATATTACAATATGCCGACATAGTATGGCTATGGCCACATTCCCAAACGCAACTCTTTAACTTTTACTGTATCAAGCAGTGGCGAAGGGTGAATTTATGACAGATGTAAGCCAAAGCAAAAAACAAAAGTCAATAAACCGTTTCATTTTATTTCATTGATGAATTGACTTTAGAGTGGTTGTGTTCTGAATTTTCGAAGGGAAGCCGGCGGGAATCGTGTTGTATGGTACAGACGCCAGCAGGTCAACCTACCCCAATCTGTCAAATTTCTTTGATAGATTTTCAACTTTAGCACAAAGGAATAAGGTTCATATTCAATTGGGAAAATCTGACAGATTGGGGTAGCTTGATGTGCTGGCCTCTGTACCTTCGCCACTGGTATCAAGATTGTTTGAAGATGGTTTTAATTTGAGGTCTTTGTGAATTCAGGGGAAAACTGCTCGAGACAAATAAAGCATGTTTTTACTTGTCCGCTCAAAATGTTTGTTTTTATAATCTAAAACTTTATTATTTCAGCGTGAACAAATGTTGGAAGCGCAAGACATGTTCCGCAACGCGAATCGCGTCACGAGACCCGAGAAGGCGCTTATACTTGGTTTCATGGCTGGCTCCAGAGGTACGTTTTTCTATACCTTATTATTTACCCCTTATTCATAAAAAATCAGTAATGATTAACGTCTTTAACTATAAATTTTTTGATGTTTAAACATCACTAACGTTAAGCAATGTTTGTGAATAAATTCCATAATATCTAAGGAACCTCTTCGTTTGCGAATTAATTCGTACTCATTCAAAAAAAAATAAGTTCGTAAGGGAGTGAAACCGGGCGTATCGCACGTCTAAGGTTGTAGCCAGGGACTTGAAACGTTATTCAAAATAACGTTACGCGTGGTTCCGGTAAGTACCGATAATTTGTACCGTTCCACCAGGCACGTAACAAAATTAATTCCATGACACTGAAAAACGGAACGAAATTCTAAATCTAAACTGTTGAGTAACAATATTATCAATATATCATTATTAGTATAACGATATAATAAACGTTATTAATTTCGATACTCAACGTTGCCACTTTCGGCAGTTTTATGACATAAAAGATGACGAAAAAGGATGAAGAATAACGTTACAAATGAATCTATAACGTTTCACCTGTAACGTTATCACAAGCAGATAAACTTAATGTTACTGAGACCTATAACGTTACTTATAATATTGTTCTACAAAAATGATATTCTATAATGTTATGTTTTGTAATGTTATTGATATTTTTAGGTTTTAGTATTGTTACAAATTTTGGAATGTTATACGATAACATTAGTGATAACGGAAGGGAATTCATTTCGTTTTCAATTCCCTGGTTGTAGGTGTGCAAAATTTTGAAGGCTAGGTGTGGGAGTTTTGCATTACGAATTATTACTTCCTTCTCTATGTTAGGACTTATTCTCGGTCCCTATAAACAAAAACGAATCGTTCTGCTTACCAATGGTATCATTTTTTATTGCCAAACGGCACAATACGTCACGGCCAATAGTTTCGTAAGCTAATTGTACATAGCAACTTCCATATGGGAGGGCGTACTATGCAAAGTTATGAGGTGTTTGATTCATTATTGGTAAAGATACAAGAGTCTTAATTTCAAGCAATAAAGATCCGCTATAATAACAGCCGCACAGGTCGATCGATCAGGTTAAGCTACGCTTGCCGCGGTCGGTCTGTGGCTGGGTGACCATCTTTACATACCGAGACCACTCCGTACCTCGGAAAGCACGTTAAGCCGTTGGTCCCAGATGTCATTCGCGGATCTTTGACAGTCGTTACGGGTAGTCAGAAGCCCGAAAGTCTGACACTTACCAAGGGATATCGTATTAGCCAGTAATTGGGTTGTGGAGGTCAGATAGGCAGTCACTCCATGTAAAATACTGGTATTCAGCTGCATCTGGTTAGACTGGAAGCCGACCCCAACATGGTTGGGAAAAGGCTAGGCAGATGATGAACAATCCGTTAATTACAGGAATTGGCCAATAGTTGTCAAAATTCAAGTCTCCATCTTGGAAGGTACAAAAGTCTTAAGAATAACATTTTTTGTTCCAGAAAACCCTTGTCCGAACCTAGGCAACATAGTAACAATAAAACTATCAGAAAACATCGAGAATGTTCTACAATCCGACGATACATATCTCACGATGCTCTCAGAAATGCATTTCCAAATGAACTACAACAATGGCCAGTGGACACGACTCAAGAAGTACAGACACATAGACGGAATGGTCCCGCAGAAGATACCGCCCGGTTCCACAGTAATATCCACCAATAACCAGCAGCCTATAGTGTCGATAGCCAATCAGAGTGTTAGTTAACTCAGTGTGACAGTGACGTTACAGTGTTCGAAGTTTAAAACAACGGAATATTGAAAAAGTTCGAGTTTTGTTTCGAAGTAAGTCTGATTTCTGTTTTCTTTTTTGTTGGTTTCTTAAATGTGTCAATTATTTTTTATTTTTTTGATAATTTTTTTGGGACGAATTTCTGATTTGCTTGTTGCGTGCGATGATCGGATCGAAAGATACACAGCTTCAGTTTTTTATAAAATAGCTTTCGTCAGATATTTGTAGCATAATAATAAAATTATTACTCTGTGTAAGACTTTAGTTATACAGGGTGTCCCTGGAAGTATGGATCAAATCGAATAGGGGCTGGGAAAGGTCATTTCCAAACTTTTTGATCCTGAGAATGATTGATGATTGAGAATTATTTTACAGTTCAAAAGTTGTAACCAATTTTTTTAAATCGTTTCGCATAGTGCTCAAAGAAAAAAAAAACTATCAGGACTGTCTAAAAAACTTAAATTGACAGTTCCTGGAAGTTTTTTTTTAATGATTTTGTTCTTTGAGCGCTATGGAAAGTGATTGAAAATAACAAAAGTTGGTCATAACTTTTGAACCGTAAAAAATTCACCAACATTCTCAGGATCAAAAAGTTTGGAAATGACTGCCCACGCCCCTATTTGATTTGATCCATACTTACAGGGATACCCTGTATACATTCAAATGGTCTGACCAGCCATTCGGACTAGCAAACCGGAAATTTGTCCTCAAAAGTAATAATTATAACAATGTCTATCTAACTAGATTTTTATAAAGCGCGCGTCAGATGAAATTAGGCGACAAGTCATATTAGAATTTCGGGACAAGTCTAGCGGGGTAATTGCGTAACACACTATCAGTAGCAATGAGTTTCATTTTAACAGTTCAAAGACATTCATTGCGTTATTTACGTTGTTGAACAAACACATTTTTCGAATATATGAAGCAATGGATTAGCAAAATTATTCAGATTGAGATTGGGTGCCGAATCCTATAGGATATCACCATGTCAGATGTATTAAAATGAAATTCAATTTGCTGTGAGTTAATATTTCACCAGCGAGATAATTGCGTAACAAACTCACAATCCCAATACCATTCATTTTGACAACTCGACAATATTCATAGCGTTATTTGCGTTGTCGAGCAGACCAATAATTTTCCAAACATAAGAGGCAATGGATTTTGCATTACCTTCAAAAGTGTTTCCACCATTAGGGTTCTGGGATTAGTTTACTGTTTGTCCCACTTCTGTTCTAGCGAGTTTCTTATTGGGTGATCAATTTTAAACCAATCAGGGCTATTCCAACTAGTTTGGTTTATCACCCTACAAGAAATTGTCGGAAGATTTTTTTTTCTGTAAATAATTATATGATTTAAAAAAAATATCATGATGATTATATAAATACACTTTTCTTATCGTCGTTAAACTGAAATAGAGCATGCATTTTGGATTTTATTGCCTAAAGAATAAGTTTTTAATTCAATGGGTAATGCTTAGCACTTTACACTGTTAGACGAAGGGGATGAGGTCCAACATTGATAGATATCATTAAAAAAGCACGTCCAATAGAAGACGGGGTCAGGAGGCAATTTTTATGAGGTCGCTTACGAAATTTTTCCGTGATGATATCTGGGATGAAAATAGCACCACCGCTGCCAACAACTATTTATCTGACGCGCGCATAATAATGTGAAATAAAAATATATTTGATTACAATTTTATCTTATGTTAGCAAGAAAACGGTTCGGTATGACAATTAGCATAAAACAAAAAAATCGACTGACTTGGAATAAAAAAAATTGTCGATTATAAGAATATCGTGTTCCTTCTCTAAGCCCAAAATACGCTGTTGGATTTGCAACTTTCGGCACTCGCAATGCGCTGAAAACCAAGTGCGCGAAAAATATCGCAACGGCAAAAAATCGTCCGGCGGAACCAGGGCTAAAATGGCGTCGAACTATTTGTCGCGTAAAAGTTCAATGTTGTCGCTATACGAAAATTATTCTAAGTGATATTTACGCGGTCTAGTAGAGTCAGAATATTTGGAAGAAAACTTTCTTTTAAGTTGTGATCTCAAAGGGTTTTGACATAGAAATTGGACATTTTTATTTTGCAGTATAATTTCTAGTGCCAAAATATGTTTCGGAAACGAAAATCTTGAGTAACATAACGTTTTGTGAATTAGTTTGTATGAAACCTTTATGTATATTAGATTAGATTTCGTTTTCAGTAGATTTGAATATAATATAATATAAATATATGCCTACAGAGCCTTTCTATGTAACTAAGGGTAGTTATAACAATAATAAATTGCACGTTTTTGATAGAGTGGTCAGCAAATGATAGAATGTACAAAGAAACATGCGAAATTGAGCCTAGAGATAATTTATTTTTAACTAGCTTCGCACGGTTTTTACGATTTGACGACAAAAAAACGAGATTTTCAATATGTTAAATTTCTTTAATAGATTTTAACTTTATCGCTAAAGCTTTAGGTTCAAAGATCTAAAAGTTTGGAAATGACTTTGTTCACGCCCCTATTTGATTTGATCCATACTTCCAGGGACATCCTGTATATGTGTACCTTATTACCATAAAATATTATGACATTTATATTTGGATTTTGACGTAAGACTGACATAAGACACGATTAGAACAAGAGTTTTTATCGACCCAATAATCATTTGCTTTGAATATCTACTTCACAATAATTATACTTAAAGTAGATGATTGAATGAATTATTCATTCATTCGGGAGCCGCTCGGGTCTCAAGTTAACTCTCATAAAGTGGTGTTTCAATTCGCATAATAAGAGGTACGCTCACATTTCGCCAATTATAAATGTGGCAGTACTTTCTGTGTCTGCTGGCTGATTATGTATGTATAATGCTTTTGAAAGCTGCCCAAGCCAAGGAAAATATCACAGTTGACCACTTTCTTCTTTCTCTATCAAAAACGTGCAAGCGACACAAGAATGCGAGATGGCATGAATCTGTTCATTCAGTGTGTAACATGCTTTAGGTGTTAATCCTTCATAAATGACCAATTGTGCGAAGTAAGATTGTTAGCGTTTTATTGTAACATAACTTTATCGATGCGTCAATTTGCGCTGTTTTCAATGAAAATGTTCATTTGCTTATAAGTGGTTCAACGAAAACCATGCCTTGTATGCCTAGGAGAGTCATTAAATAATCGTGTATTTCCTCGGAATGAAAAACGAATTTTATCAACTATTTTTTTTTTTTAGCAAACGGTGTATGCTGTTTTTTTTATTAATTTCGTGGAACCAACAACAAATAGTGTATGATTAATATGTGAAGATTTTTAAACAATGTCAAAAGTACTGGCGAAATATGTAGTGGCGATCTTTGTATCCGATTTTGTATATACCAAAATAATTGTTAATATTGATACGGTGAAGCTGGGTTGGAGTTTTGTTGATGCGAGCACGGTGCCTTTGTATGATAAGCCTTATAGATAGATGCTGGTTGACAACATAACTTTATTATATGTTTGATAACATACAAGTTTTATAAAGTTCCGAAGAGAAGGAATAGAATAGCGACTAGTCCGTTTATTGAAAGTATAGTTATTACAAAGTTCGGGAAGGCCTGAGTGAGCAGTGATTTTGAAATGATTTTTCAGAGATTTTTTTTGCAAATATAATCGCATCGAAATTGAACTTCCGTCCAGTTTCACTTACTTCTTTTGTTCTATATTATTTTGGGAGCTATTCTATCTTAAATGCTTTGTTACGAGACCTCAATTAATCTGCCTAGCCTTGCAGCTGAATACCAGTATTTTACATGGAGCGACTGCCTATCTGATCTCCACTACCCACTTACTGGGCAACACGGTATCCTTGATATGTCTGGTTGTCAGACTTTTGAGCCTTTGACACCAATTAAATTCCATACGAAGGAACATTAACGCATACAAAGGACAAGGTTATTTCCTCATACTCTAAGATATGATATCATGGTACCTAAAGAAAATATCGTAATAAGAAATAGCTCTCATCATAATATTTGAACCGAAGAAGGCTAAGCAATTTAAGTTTTTTTATATTCTTAAGCAAATGTGTATGAGTTCAGCGGGAATCGTGTTATTTTAGTATTCGCGTTATTCTAAGTTTTGTTGTATGTTTTTTTCTATAGATATTTAATATCCACATTGTATATAGTAGATAGTACAAAAATATAAAATGAAAAGTTAAAAATTATTTCGTGTTTTTTTTTATTTTTGTTAACAAAGACTTAGGTCCATATTACAGAACGTCACTCAATACTCAAGCATTACTTAAAACTAGATTCAAGCCATTTGATTGGTTGAAACTAGTTTTAAGTAATGCTTGAGTATTGAGTGACGTTCTGTAATACGGAACTTCCGTATTACAGAACGTAAACGAACGTGCAATACGGGCCTAAGTATATAATTATATGCTATGAGGTGATAGGGGATTCCCCGCCGATGTGTTTTCTGTAGGTGTCCACGAGAGGTAAGCATCGGGATATAGCTGTAAGGATAAAAATAATTAATATTAGCCTGTGTTCTCCCACTGTATGGCAAAGTCCTCGGAATTCCCTCTTTCCTATTTTCCCGGTCTACTGCGATTGTGGGCCCAATCATTTAAAGAGTCCAGCTCATTCCGACGTCTCTTAAATAAATAATCATCTCTCGAAGAATTAAATAATTCAAGATTTAGTTATTCTAACTTAACAGACAGCTGTGTGGCGCCACTACTTCTCAGCTAATGCACTATGAAGTGGTGAAGGGTGGGCGTTTTGGAGAACTGCCTTATGTGATTTCGACGTGCAGAAAGTGCCGATTCTCAGCCTAATTTGAATAAATTATTTTTGATTTGTTGATAATATAGCAGCAGAGTACAGACGCCAACACATCGAGTTACCCGAAACCACAGAATACCTAATAGTACTTCGTACAGAATGGCCACTCCCTACCCCGCACTGACATCAGATACCGCACCTCACCCCGCACATCCGCGACATTATCGGCGGTTCATTAGCTCGGGGCGCTCACAAAGAACCGCAGCACTGTACTGCTGAGACGAACACACAATTTTGCGATTTAAAAGTTTTATTTGAGTTTTAATCACGATGGTTCGATATTGTGATGCTTTTCCGAATTTGTATTTACATAAATGTTTGTAAGATAATTATCGCATTTTAATACCATGCGATTTAATAACCGATTATTTATAGTTAAGTAGGTCATTTAAACGAAAATATTTTAGTGTAAGCAATATTTAGCTAAGTACCTTATTTGCATGGGTATTTGCTCTGGGATAGCAACATTTAGTGAAGTGGAACTGATGATGAAGACCACAGATGGCCACCGGGACTACTCAATAATAAGTATTTCAAAGGTTGCGATTCGATTACTTTAATATGTTTGCTAAGCACAATTTATGCTCGTCACAATGCGAATGGTTAAATGGAGCTGATGTTTGAGTACCAAAAGAACTCCTCAACAATTAACGTCCCTGCATCGGGAAAAGCAATATTTTGTACAAGGCGATGAGCAAGTTGACATTAGGCTATTGTAACTTAGATACTTTATAAACAGACCTACTAAAAAGCGAGAAATAAAAACTTTTTAGCAAAAAAAAAAACCGACTTCCAAAAAAACAGTAAGTACAAAGTGAAAAATAACTTTAATTTCGTAAGTCGGTGGCAATAGACTAAAATACAGATCCAAAGACACCGACTTCCGAAATTAAAGTTATTGTTAAAAAGTTTTACATTTATTACTTAACTATTATAATATTATTTTTATTTCATTACGAACCCGACTAATTAGATAAACAATCAAACTAGTCCTTTCTAGTCGCGTCGTCGTCGTTCCCGCCATTTTTTTTACGCTCCGCACGACAACCAACCCTACTAGAGTTTACGCACACATTTGCACGTGTACCGACGTCATTTGGCTATGTAGTAGTAGTAGGTAATTATTTTGCGCGCATTGTACGGAGTGTCCGGGGTGTGCCGAAACTGTCAGATTTTCCCAATCGACTTTGAACCTTATGCTTTAGCGATAAGTTGAAAATCTATTAAATAAAGACAGACTGTAGTAGCTTGATGTGCGGGCGTCTGTACATGAAGACAACGGAAACTCTTTTGATATGCACTCACTCGCTTCGTATGTTTTATATGCTCAGCTTCACCTTAACGAAATAAGGCATTCAAACCCGAACTAAGCACTGCACTAAAGTGTAATACAAAAAAATTGCAATGAGCTTCTTTTGCTTAGATTCGATATACTTATAACGCATAAAATAAAAGCCCGCTACCTAATATGGAACATGCCCAGATTCCCTGACGGTGTTTTTCCTTCACCGATGTCATTATTTCCAAGAAGAAATGTGAAAGTACAGACGCCAGCACATCAAGCTACTATAATCTGACAAATTTCCTTAATAGATTTTCAATTTTATCGCTAAAGCACAAGGCTCAAAGTTGATTGGGAAAATTTGACAGTTTTAGATAGCTTGATGTGCTGGCGTCTGTACATTGAAAAAGTCACACTTACCCGGATTTAAACACAAAACCTCGGCCATGAGAGGCGAGACCTTAACCACTGGGTCATCATGACATTTTTTTTTATAAATCTAGGCGGATCAAGGGCAAAAACCAAGAAAATTATTGAAGAAGCTCACCAAATAAGAAGCCAACTTCAGTGATAAACCCGACCAGACACGAAGTGCCTTCCAGTTTTTATTTGAAGAGGAAGTCGACAATGTTCACAATGATCCCCAACACAACGAACGCTAGGGTATACCACACGTATAGTTGTACTAGAAATGCACTTTCCTGTGAATGAGAAAACACTTATGTTAAAACCGTAGGTATTACTCAAATATGTATGTAGGTTAAATATCTTTTTATGAATAATATATATGTCACGGCTAATGGCCGAAGTGCGGCTTCACCTAGTTTTAGCCGGCCGAAGTGCGGCTACACCTAGTTTTAGCCGGGTACAACTAGGTGCAGCCGGCCACATGCGGTTCGTGTGTACTTCGGGTGACATCGGTTGCATGGTTGAAGTCAGTCGATAGGCGACGTAGGATGCAAGAGCGATCGAAGGGCACCCCGAGGTTAGGTTTGGTTAGGTTACTTTAAACCCTGACAGAAATAGCTCCATCGACGTAGGATGCACCTAGTTGTACCCGGCTAAAACTAGGTGTAGCCGCACTTCGGAAATTAGCCGTAACATATACAAGTATATAAATAGGAAAGAATAGGAAATAGGGCATAAAAAAAATTCGTTCGCATCGTTGTCAACAGGGAAAGTACCCAAAAGGCTGACAGCATGGCCACGTATGGCAATAGACCAATTTTCCCCCCAAGGGGAAGAAAATTGATATTTCGGGTCTTGCCGTAGGCCTGACCTCTGAGATTACCTCTTCCATTTACGTTCACGTATCGGTGTGTGTACCCCCTTATCTATCCCGTTCCCTCCCTAAACGACCTACCTATCGCTATCTCTTTCTCATGCTGTGCTTGACGGTTAGAGTCGGACCAGGAGGCCCGCTTACTTCAGTACCTACCATAGATCAGCCGGCAAGGAATTGCCCCGGTCAGGCCTACGGCAAGACCCGAAATATCAATTTTATTCCCCTTGGGGGGAAAATTGGTCTATTTCGGCTCTGTGCCTACGGCCTGACCTCTGAGATATGTCTTCAATCTGCCGGCTTGTTATCAGCACAGCAGCGTAGGTACTGTGATAAGATTCTTGGGGGTGATAGATAAGTTGATGTTCAGAAAAGAAACAATTCATTAGATACCATAGTTTCTCTATCTAGAATCTAGAGGATATCACCAGATACACATACTTTTACATATTATACTTTTACCATCAAGTATTGGCATATCAATCACATAAGGAAATTTTAATTAAATTGACTTTATCTCAGTCTTCTGCTTTATAATAATAAAATACAATAAAACTTAATAACTTCTTGATAAAAAGTAACAGATAAACAAACTTCTGAGTACCTCCTATGTACTAGACAGAGATAGGTACAATAATTAACACTGAGTATAAAATCAAGTTCAAATACAAAAACAAAACATAAAATAAATGAGATCCATGTATTACAATGGCACAAATGATTCAGTAACCATGTTCTTACTGTTGATATTAGCCTCGCTGGTTGCAGACTTATCAATCTCTCTATAGTAGTGTTTAAAAAAGTTGTTAGGGCCTTGCCAATTTCCCCTCTTCAAAACTTCATCTAGTGGCAGACTATTATTAAATCTGTAGGTGGCCACTGCGGATCGGGTGCTACCTGCACCTGCTTCAATTCCAGCTGCCAATAAGGCTGTTCGCACCCATCCAGCTATTACAGAACGAGAGGCTGGACCTGTTTTACCACGTGTCTTCACAAATAAATATGGAATTAACTTACTATTGGCGTGTCGTCTTGGATGTGATATTTCAATATATTTCTTAACCCAGTTTACAATATCCCATAGATCCTGATCATTCTTCACTAGTTTCCATCCTGACTGTAGATGTTTCAACCTATCTGTCTTCGACCCGAATTGTGGCCAGAAAATAATTTCATTTTCTGAGTGTTCCAGGAAACCATTGTCTATCCTAAGAAGGGTCAGGTCATGTACTCGCCTTCCAGATGATAAAAGCAGTAGTATCGCTAAATGCCTGGAGACTTGAAAAAGGTTGCCTGGGTCTGGAGGATTGTGGCGTATCCAGGATAATAATTTATTCACATCCCAAATTTTCGCTCGTAAGGTCTGAGGGCTTATATTTGATATTCCTTTAAGTGTATGTTTTATTAGTGGGTTGTTGGATATTTTGTCAGAATTTAGAGGATTTGAGAATGTTGCTACTGTTGATTTGTGCAAATAGATAGTTCTATATGACATGTTTTTCTTATAATATAAGTAGCAAAGGTATTGTGCTACTTCTGTGGGGTTTGGGTTATTAATTGAAAAATTTTTATCCTTAGCCCACAGGCACCAGCTCTTCCATGCTGCAGAGTAAGTGCCAAGGGATGATTTGCGCCATGAAGTCTCTAAAATTTGTTTTTTCTTTGCTGACCAATCTTTCACTAAATCGGCCCACCCCGTACTCTCCATGCTTCCAAGTACAAATCTTGTGTTTTGGGAGGAGGTTGATTGGTTTGAAGGTCTATCAAATGGTCGACAAGGTTCCGTATTGTGAACGGTTTGTCTACAGATCTTTTCTTGAGGATTGGCCGCCAGAAAACATTTTCCCACCTGGGACCTATTAATATGAAGGTACCTTGACACTGGTTGAGTTGTTGTAGGATCCTCGGGATTAACGGTGGAGGGGGGAATATCCATCCTAGTTTGTAGTTCCACGTCCTTGTGAATGCGTTTACAAATTCTGCTTGTTGGCATGGAAACCTTGTGACGTATTTTGCGACTACTGCCGACTTCTGTGTTGCGAATAGATCTATGCATGGCGTGCCCCATTTTCTGAATATCGTTTTCAGTATCCGATTCGATAGATGCCAGTCTGGTAAACTCTTGCCCCTGGACAGATGATCTGATATTACGTTGTAGTGACCTGGAATATGTTCTATTCGTATTTCTATGTTTTTGCGTATCGCCGTATTCAAGATGTCGCCTGCAAGTTTTAGGAGTGATACCGATTTGGTCCCACCCTGGTTTTTTAAATATGCCACCACGGTCTTGTTGTCGCATTGTATAAGGATACTTTTGTTCTCTAGTATGGTCTGATAGTTTGAAATGATTTTGTAGATAACAAACATTTCTTTCTTGTTTATGTGCCATTTCTTTTGGGAGGTATTCCATAGTCCTGAGATCAGTTCGTCTTCTAACTCTGCTCCCCAACCCGTATTTGAGGCGTCGGTGACTAGATAGATTTCCGGTTCTTTCAGAATTATCTTTGACCTTTGTTCTAAGTTTACCAACCACCACTGCAATTCTTGAATGTTTTCTGGCTTTATTTTGAAGTATACGTTGGGCATATATTCTGGTAACCTGTTCACCGCACGTTGAATCTTTCGACAGTGTAGCCGAGCTAGCGGTATTACGAATGAAGCGAATTCCATTTTGCCCAATATCGACTTTGCTTGTTGCCAACTCCATTTTTCGCTTCTTAGGAATTTTAGGATGGTTTTCTCTAGTGATTGTATTTTTTGTACCGGAAGGCTTTTTAGATTCAATTCTGTATTCCAGTTTATTCCGAGGAACGTTATTTCTTTTGTTGGGTTTAGCACTGACTTTTCCCAATTTATTCTGAAGCCCAAATTTGTAAGAGTTTTTATAACCATTGACACCTCGTTTCTTAGAGGTCGTGGGTTTTGATTTACTATCAAGAAATCGTCGAGGTACACGATTAGTCGTATGTTCTGTTTTCTGAGTGACTTGGCAACCCAGTTTATTATTTTTGTGAATATTTGAGGTGCAGAACTCAGGCCTAAAGGAAGAGCCGTTAGTGCGTAGGTTACATTGCGGTAGTGTAGTGCTAGGTAACGCCGAGTAGGAGTACATAACTTTGCGTTGTCGCGTTGATACGATAGCCATTATCTAGTACTTATTCTCAATTGCTTTCAATATTTATTTAATGCAATGGTAGCAGTGTGTAGATACTTACGTGTACAACTAAATAATAAATTATTTTTACAATTTATCGTTCGGCAGTTGACCAATGAAGTAATCGAAGAATTGTTCGAAAAAGAGGATTTATTCGTAACTTTAATGTTTTTGTTTTAGAAAAGTTCTTCTTTATGCCTTTTGCTCCACGTTTTTCTGTCAATTTAAAGATGTTCATGTTGAAAGCAAAGATGCCGCGTATTTTAAGTTTAATTTATGTAACCGTGCTACTTTTGGATTATGCTAGCGGAGAAATAACAGGAGCTGGTAAGTTTTCAATTATTTCATCATCATCATTTCAGCCCGGAATCAGCCCAATCTCCCCTTTCTTCTGCCATATTTCCCGGTTCTGTGCGTCCCTCATCCCAGGTGTTTCCCGCTAATATCGTAATATCGCTAATTATTTAGTAACTAAATATTATTCAAATTACTGCCGTAGGTAAGTTATCGAGCTGTACATACAGTCTTGTTTTGATTGTAGGACGTTTGGCTATATGGACCAATTGCTTTGAGGACTTTTCGACACGAGGGGTAGGTAGCGGTGGTTATCATAGAAGTCATCTGACTTCTACACGGAAAGGGAAATATGCGATACTGCAGATCAGGATCGCATATTTCCCTTTCCGTGTTAAATTCGAGACAAAGACATAGGATGTCTAGTGTACTTAGGTCCAACAGCGTCCTCCGATCACCAATTGGATTGCTTCTTCTTCTTTTTCTTCGTGTCATTGGCACGACAGTTTTTTTTTTGTATTTGCTTATCTTGCTATCATATTTTAAAACTATGAGCAAATGAGTTGTAGGAATATTTGGCAGGTAAGATTTACTCCTAATCAAGAGCAACACTCTTATTAGTAATGCAACTTTCTACAAGTTACTTATCTAATTGTAAGATGTTGCGTCTTTTGAGTCTGCTGACACAAGCTAGCATTGTGAGTTGAGCGGCCAATATTAATTTGGGGTGTCTCTCCAGTCTGGATTTGTATTTTTGTGGGCAAGAACTTCTCTTCCTTGACCGTTTTCATGCTCGTGAACTTCAGCGTTCCTAATAAAATACGGAGAATTTGAATGTTGTTCTGAGTTCTCTGAATCATGTTGTTATTTGAGCCACGCGCGGAGCCCCACAGTTGAATGCCGTAAGTTCAGATGGGTTTTAATATAGTCTTATACATCACAATCTTGTCTACGGACAGATTGGAATTCATATCCAGGGACCAGTACGACAGTTGTTCAAATTTTATTGGCCCATAAGTTCGCGCCACTTCCACGGCGTTTATCGGTGGCAGCGCAGAGGAAGGGGCCCGAAAGGGCCGAAGCCTGCCGGGGCAGCGGGATTGTCCGAAAGGGTTACCGCTACCCCGGAACACAAAGGGCTAAGGAAGGAACACGGGTGGGTTTTAGTCAGTAAGAGTCTGACACTCCCTTCTGCTCCACCCAGAGCGGGAGGGGTCATTGGATGATTTCCCATCCACAAAAACAAAAAAAAAAAAAAAAAAGGGACCAGTACGACAGTTGTTCAAATTTTATTGGCCCATAAGTTCGCGCCACTTCCACGGCGTTTATCGGTGGCAGCGCAGAGGTAACTGGCTGCATTATTTGGGGCACAGCGGGCAGGATAGGAGGTGGGGCATACTTAATTACTCAGCTCCATATCCACAACCTGCTGACGTACCGCCGAGGTTGCTAAATTGATGATTGTGCCATACCGTCAGTTTAAAAATCAATCTTCTATGACCGTTTACCTTGACATCTATGTTCAGCAGTGGGCGTTAACACGCTGAACATAGATGTCAAGGTTGCAGAAGGTGATCTCTTTTCTGGAGAATAGTCGATCGAAGTTGCCATTCCCTACGTGTTTAGCCAATGTTCGACTTTTAAGTCTTTAGTGCAACTGGCACTCCTCGTTAACTTACTAAATACCCACAACCCGCAAGAGTTAACTTGAGACCCGAGCGGCCCCTCCCGACCTCCCTCTACGTCATCCGAGCGGGTTGTACACATGGAAGTAGCTTAGCTGGCACCATTTGCTGGTAACCAGTTCTTGACTATCAGATGGCCCATCACAGTCTGTTTGTTTTCAGAAAATTCATTATATGTAAATAAGTAGTTAATCTAAAAATATTACCATTACCTAACATCAGACCAATATTACCAGAATTCATATACCTTATGGCCCATTACCAACAACCGGGCAATAAATCCAGACTTCGGGCTGTTACAGAGAAATTCCACATGAAAAACCGACTTGGGAATGGAACCCAGGACCTCATATTCAGCAGTAGCGGTTGCGACTTCTAAACCAACAAAGCAGTCTAAAAATTCTACTCAATTTATAATTTCAGGTGAAGCTCCTGATCTGACGACTGACCAAGAGTTCAACCTCATTAACCCGGACATGGAGAAAGCGTTACAGAAACTAGAACACATGACTAGAACTGCTTATAAACTAAACCAACTCGACGCAGATGTTATTATGACGGAAGATCCAAAGAGCATCTATGATGACATGATAACAATCCTGAACGAGATCATAGAGGCTGTGAAGAATTCTAATAACGCGTACAAGTTCTTGAAAGCTAATGGCTTAGGCAGAATCGTCCAGCAGCATCTAAGAGTAGATTACGATAAGCTTAAAACTCGCATACTTATCCTTTTAAAAGTCCTATTTGATGTTGCTCCGACAACAACCAGCGCGGTCATACCCATCACTATTGTCGATAGAATTGTAGATATTTTCGAGAGAGATAATCTAGCTTTAAAAGCCCATTCTTTAGATGTTATGTATCTTTGGCTGCCTGGAAATCCGAAGGTGCAAGCCAGAGTGATGAAAATCAAAGGCTTAGCACCATTTTATGAACAAGTATATAAATTAGACGCGTCAGTGCTAAAGACTCTTTTAGATCTGTTTAATAAAATACTGAAGGAGCATTTGGCAGCAAGGAACGATGTGCAGAGGACTATCGTCGATAGAGACTTACTGAAGTTCTACCAGAGGATAGGTTTACTTGAACACATGGCTACTCCAGTAGTCTGTAATGGGCTGCTGAACATTTTCATGAAGACCTGGTCTTACAGTACCGATGAAAATAACATTCTTATAACAGTTTTCGATATGCTGAAGAATATTAAAAAGTTTTGCTTGAACAATTACCGTGGGAAGGAAGAAGCTAAGAAACTGTTAATTGCGATCCAGAAGTATATTAAAGAGCCAAACAATTTTGAGTACCTCGAGTCTAACGGGTTGAATGTGACCGAGATCTCGCAGGTGATTGACGAGTACGTCGAAAAGTTGAAGAACTCTATTAAAGATGAAATGTAAAGTTCATTTGTGCTTATAATTAGTTAATTCAGTCTTAAATATCTGTCATTTTGTTTTATTGTGTTTCTTCTTACAACTCGGATTTAAAATGAGAGTAAAATAAAGCCAAAATTCTTCAATTAGACCGTATCTCCAAAACACGAGATCACTTAGGGTTCTGCTCACCCCAATTCGTAGCTCAATATAAAGTCCAACCCCACGTGTGGTCTATAACCGCAAGTACGATGACACTTTCAGCAGTATTGTGCCGTCCCTACACATAGGGGATCGAGACGTATGCGCAACAATGGCGACCGGAGTTGAAAGAGATACCTACGTCCTACGATTGTTGGCGCGAAATTTATAGCCCTCATGTTGATAGAATGTTTTATTTAATTCTTTTGATGGGCATTGGCGAGTTATCCCTAATATTATAATGGGAAAGTACGTTATAAGGTCTGTTTTGTAACGTCCTGGCAGAGTAGGTTTATTATAATCCTTCTTGTGTAGTGATTCTCATAGATCACAGACTTTTTTATATCAACTTACAACTGTCTCAATGCTGGGAAAAGGTTTCCCTAATAGCTTTCCACTCTTCCCTAATGTGTTGCCTTCTCAGGCCAATCTCTAGCTGACTATACCATCTGAAAAATGGGTGTTATCACAAAATGCTTTTAAAGATGACCGTTACTCAGAAATAACACTACCCAATGGTACAGACGCCAGCACATCAAGTTACCCGAAACTGTAAAATTTTCCCAATCAACTTTGAACCTAATGCTTTAGCGATAAAGTTTAAAATCTATTAAAGTTTGACAGATTGTAATATCTTGATGTGCTGGCGTCTGTACTTATCATGCTGGGCAAACAGCCGCTAAGATGGATGCATAGCAGTGTTATATATATTTTTTTTATTTACGTACATAAAGGTTTTGTAGTAGGTAAATTAGGGACTTACAAAGTATGTATTATTAATATCATGGTGTAGGTACAGTCAACAGCAGAATTAGATGATGAAAATCAGAAATTCAATACGAATGAACGGAGTTCGCGTCAGAACTGTGTGACGTCGAAGTAACTCAAAAGTATGTGATTGTAAATTATACCAAAAATTTACTACTTCGACGCCACACAGTTCTGACGCGAACTCCGTTCATTGGTATTGAATTTCTGATTTTCATCATCTACTTTTGCTGTTGACTGTACAACGATTTGTTGGGTAAATCGATGCTCTCCTAGCTAGATCACTAAGTAAGTTTTTATTAGCGCTAA
Organism: Globia sparganii; assembly: GCA_949316385.1. NCBI lineage: Eukaryota > Metazoa > Arthropoda > Insecta > Lepidoptera > Noctuidae > Globia > Globia sparganii. The sequence goes on from OX438675.1 coordinate 4,076,302, forward strand.
AATGTAAATAAGATTTCCTTTCCTTCTTTCCTTTCCTCGTTACAGAGTTCTGCCCTCGTAACAGCAAATGCAGTAATCCACATTTTTAGGATTTTCAGTTTTTGTCAAAAATGACATGGGGAGACTTCAAGCATGGGGAGACTTTGTATTTTTATGTACCTACCTTTTTCGTAACAAAACATATGAGTTTTATATCAGTTAAAGTAGAGATTAAAAAAAAAACACTTAAACGCGTTTTTCTCGAAACCGCCATTTCGACAGTTTCAAGAAAGACCAAAAAAATCGATTGAGGATCCTCACTTAATTTACCATTAACATTCACGCAATTATAAAACCAATTTTATTCGAAATCGAATAGGACGCGTCTATTTCGAATGTTATCGGAATAACAATGCGATCTTTATGCAAGTTGTGCTATCATTACCACAATGACAAATCACGCACCATGGGTGGCCGCCATGATAGTTTGTTGCATTTTCCCGCGCTTCCGTTTGAGCGGGAAGTCGTCATTAGCTTTTTTTTTTATTATTACTTTTGTGGTTGGGTATAGAATAATTTGAATTTGATTTATATTTATCGTAATTGCAAATAATTGTGCGCAGGTATTTCGTATTGACTTATTTTCTTGTTACGTATTATTCAACGTAGGTACCTAAAGCGAAAGTTGACGAATGCTTTGTAACTTTAAAATTATCAAAGGTTTTTTACAGCCATCCACAAAATATTGCGTGGGAGTTTCAAAAATGTGTTGCAAGTGTCAAAAATTACACTCACAGTCGACAAAACAAACACAAAAATCGAATCGAATCGATCATCGTTTTAAAAAAGGCACCCATTCACGACCCGTCAAATTCGTAGAGGTGCAACATGGTGCAACCTGACGGATTCCGGAGCGAATTTGCGCAAAAGTCAAGTACTTATACTTCGTGGGAATAACAAACTTGTATTTTTTTGCGTTAAAATCTTATGAATGAGCTTTGTAGTGTAATGGACGCGGTAAATAATCCTATTTGTATTGTTAGTGCCATCTTTAACGAATTGTAGGTGTAGTGTAGGGTGACCATAAAGTGTGGGCACACATATTATATCTTATTTTATTTTAGTAGCATTAACATATATTTAACAACTTCATTACCGATGGGCCAATTAAATTATATTTATTTTCATGGAAGTAATTTAAATAACAAAACTAACAAGATTTAAATAAAATTTTGTTAGTTTTGCTAACGGATAATTTGAGGGGGTTAAGTTTTGGGATTTTTTTTTGGTCTGTTCATGATTACAAAAAAAAAGAAGAAGCCAATGCATAAACGTTTTTCTTTTTTTTTTGTGCCTTCTGTCCATGTCTGGATCTGGATCAATTAATTTTTTTCTCTCTCTCTCTCTTTTATAAAGCTTTATTTTTTTTAACATTTTTACATTTTCTCCTTTCCATTTTTTAACAAAATTACGTTCAGTCGGTTTCACTTTTTATTATTGTTTTATCTTCTTTTCTATTCCAGACTGTCCTAACCTGAGCCAACATTATGGCTCCTGTTCACGAATATAGTAGCTACTTACTTCAGGTAGCAATAGCTGTACTAAAAAGTCTATTCTATAGGCGTGACCCGGCCCACTGGCCCACCTGACCGATATTCCCATGGACCGTACTATTGTACTGTAGTCAGTGTAAGACTAATTTATTGCACTCTGGGTAAAGAGTCAATTATCCCTTGGAAATTGTGTAATGGATTCTGTGTAAAAAAAAGTACTTAACTGAATATATTTTACTGCTGAGAAAAATGCGAATTAATTAAGATAGTTGCCATGTGGAATGCACATTAAGTACTAATATATAAAAATCTCGTGTCACAGTATTAATCGAACTCCTCCGAAGCAGCTTGACCGATTTTTATGATTTTTTTTCTATAATTGGTAGGTCTGAGAATAGGTTGTAGGATATTTTTTTTTGCAAAACCTCGTTTGCGAGGTCAGCTTACACTAGCTGACATATATGTTTACTCTTCTAACTAATCCAAATATGTAGCATGTTTTAAAGCAAATAAATATATTCTATTCTTTCTATGCTTTTGCTAATTGTGGGTTTCCGACAAGAGAAACGGGTGATGATCAAACTCACGACCTTTGAAACTTTGACAGATCGTCTGCGCCTAAAAGACTAGAATAGTACCTAGTCCGAAGTTTTTAAATACCTACTAAGTGAGCAAATAGTGTTGCGCAATAGACATAGCTTATGACTCCGCTGATTATTTTGTTTTTCAGTCTCTAGTTTCTCCCACTCTGAAATTCTTTTCGGTTTTAGTCTAAAGAGTGGTTAATGCGTATAATAAATCAAATCCTCACATATTTGGCGGGTTTTAATCGGCTACTCCCTCATTTGACGAATAAAACTCCCAATGCATAAAAAAAACGCTTCATTCACAAACAAAAAAATGTTTACACAATTTCTATCATTTATTTCCTAAGCTTTGTCGCGAAGGTTTCATTCAGGCTGTATCAAAAACCACCTGTGTCTAAAAAAAGTAATATCGATTTTTTACTCTAGCAACACCAACGCTGACCTTATAAGGCTAATAAATTATCTATTCAGCGAATTTGTTCGGATGGTAGGCGGGTTGTTATAGATAACTTGGGATTCCTTCTGTTTGTCGAAAGAATTAAAAAGATTATGCTCTATGGTTAAAAAGTAGGGTCACACCTACGCTGGTGATGCTGGCCAGTTTTTTGGACGTGGGAACTATCGAAGGATTAACAAAAGGTCGCGAAATAATGTTTACACGGGTTAGATATATTTCTGAATGGATTATTTTTTATCATCGTTGTCAAATTTTTCTGGAAACTATTAGAAGATTTTATGACCCCTTATTCTTTTAATACTTTTCGCATTTCGTTCAAAACATAAGTATCACTATACATTTGGGTCGATTAGGTATTGAAGTTTTCTAAGGGGCATTTGATATTTTTTTTTGCGAATACTTACGATGTTGGTGATGTTGGTGGTTGGAGACAGTTGTTCAGTTTGATAGTCTGTCCCATACCCTTAAAGTCTACACCTTTATGAATATGATACATGCTGTAGATACTACCTTTACTTATCTGTAAGTAGCTGTACCTACACTTCGCGGGAACACCAGGATGAGAGACACGGAACCGGGAAGTATGGCAGAAGAAAGGGGAGGCCAATACCCAGCAGTAAAATGATCATGATGGTAAGCTGTACCCTTCTAAGGCCCGATATCCACCAAAGCGGAGAGGAGACGAGAGATGTGTTTTGAATAACCAATCAGAATTCGTTTTTTCACATCTCTCCGCTTAGCTTCGGTGGAAATGGATCAAGCGGACAGGAGAGATGTCTCATTTTTAGGGTTCATGTTTAGGGTTACTAAGAAGTAATAGGGTTCCGTTTTAATCTTTGTCACCAGGCTGTATCTCATGAACTGTGATAGTTAGACAGTTGAAATTTTCACAGATGATGTATTTCTGTTGCCGCTATAACAACACATACTAAAAACAGAATAAAATAAATATTTAAGAGGGCTTCCATACAACAAACGTGATTTTTTTGCTCGATATTGATAACGGCAACAGGTAGACGCTTGAAATATTCACAGAATATTTAGTTATAGATTCACTTTAAAAATAAATTAATTAAATTATAACAAATTATAATAAGCCCCCTTTTGATTAATTTATAAGGGGCTCCATACAACAGACATGATTTTTTTGCTGTTTTTATAGATAATGGTACGGAACTCTTCGTGCGTGAGTCCGACTTGCACTTGGTCGGATTTCTATAGAATTATGTGCCGCGAGCGAGCAAGCGGCGCGGCAGAGCGGAGATATGTGTAGTCGGGCGACCGCGCCTGCGGCGGCGCCCGCCCTCGCAAGATATAACTTTTGTAACGACATGTCATCTTCCTTTCTTATACAGCACTTGACTGATTTCGAGCTCTCACAGCTCACATCTCCGCTATCGCACAGCTCACATCTCCTCTCTGCATTGGTGGAAATAACCTCCCAGTTTCGCAGCACATCTCCTCTCCTTTCCGCCTTGGTGGATACTGGGCCTAACGCTTGGCTGTTTATCACTTGACAGTCGTATCTAAATTACATTTTAGTGTATTTTGTACCTAAGCTGTATAATTAACCCCTACACTAAAAGAACCCGTCGAATATTAATTTCAAGACTTGCTTAGTACTATTAGTTATTCGGTGCATTTACTTCAAAACTGCAGTTGGGTATCAAAGTAATAATAACTTTAATACCCAACTGCTCCAATTACAATAACGGAAGTCAAAATTCAACAAAAGAACTCACGCAGCGCGCAATGACAACACTTCATTCTTCCAATTAAACCAGTGTGCCCAGTGTAAAAATATCTCAATTTCTTGCTAAGAGTCCTGCTGGGTAAACGGACGTCCGAACAGTACGTTTTTAGTGTATTTAGGAATGGGGCAAATATAAGTGAACGTGGGAAAGTAGCTAATTTATTTGTTGACGCGAAATGGGCAATCGTTAATTTATTGCGTGTTTATTATTGTGCATTAGATATAAAAAATACCTTATTTAATACCATAACATTGCGTATTTCTTTCTTTCTTTCAATCTTAGGACTGATCATCTGCCTAGCCTTTTCCCAACTATGTTGGGGTTAGCTTCCAGTCTGACTGGATGCAGCTGAATACCAGTATTTTACCTATATGGAGCGACTGTCTATTTAATCTCCATAAACCAGTTACTGGGTAAAACGATACCCCTTGGTAAGACTTTCGGGCTTCTGACGACCCGTAACGACTGTCTGAGTGTTTTGTTTTTGTTTCTTTTTTGTCTGTCTGACTGCGGCTATTAAAGTTTTCTTTGGTCATTTTAAATCAGAATTAAGATCTCTCCAGCCGATTAAATTAGAAGACCTCTTAAGACTGTACCGACCGTACAGTGGCGCCCTCATCGTTTGTTTGGTTATTTCATACAATTTAGAATGAAAATGCAGAAAATAAGCACGTTAAGTTGTGCTTCACAAGATTATACGTTAATATTATTAGAAACGGTAGTTTTATATTGTTTAGTTTTATTATAATCCTTAAAACGGATAACAGTGGCCACTATATTCCGTTTTAAGGATTATGATAAAACTAAACAATATAAAACTACCGTTTCTAATAATATTAACGTGTAATCATGTGAAGCACCACTTAACGTGCTTATTTTCTGCATTTTCATTATAAATTGCATGAAATAACCAAACAAACGATGAGGGCGCCACTGTGCGGTCGGCGCAGTCTTAAGACAGATGCAAGAACCAATTCATCGTGTCATTACAGTACCTTTCATAAGGTTGCACTGGTTGTACAATAACCTGCTGCATTGCACTTCTGCATGTCTCTATAACTGCGTAGCCAATATCAGCGATCAATCATTGGCATAACGAAATCGACCCTGATCAATCCTTTATTTACTATTTTAAAATTTTATTGATTGACAAATTGAGATGAATCGTTCGTGTATTGTGGAGGAGCAAACCCTACCATTCACAACTCTAAGATCCATCGATGTATATTATAGATAGGCTTTTTTTTTGTGCATGGGAAATCATCAAATGACGCCTCCCGCTCAGGGTGGAGCAGAAGGGAGTGTCAGACTCTTACTGACTAAAACCCACCCGTGCTCCTTCCTTAGCACTTTATGTTCCGGGGTAGCGGTAACCCTTTCGGACAATCCGCTGCCGGATCTGGACAATTCTCACAATTTTATTATGACAATCTATAATCAGATAACTGGTTCTAGAGACATCATCTGCCTAGCCTTTTCCCAACTATGTTGGGGTCGGCTTCCAGTCTAACCGGATGCAGCTGAATACCAGTGTTTTACATGGAGAGACTGCCTATCTGACCTCCACAACCCAGTTACGGGGTAATACGATACCCCTTGGTAAGACTGGTTGTCAGACTTTCGGGCTTCTGACTACCCGTAACGACTGTCAAAGATCCACGAATGACAGCCGGGACCAACGGCTTAACGTGCTTTCCGAGGCACGGAGGGGTCTCGGTATGTAAAGATGGTCACCCATCCACAGACCAACCGCGGCAAGCGTAGCTTAACCTGATCGATCAACCTGTGCGGCTGTTATTATTTAGCCACGGGCCCCTCCTCAGATAACTGGTTCTAGAGTAATAAGCAATTTTAGCAAAAAAATCTCTGTTCTAAAGATTTTCTTCTCAAAAAGCTAGACATAAACGTAAAGTTATTTCTGCTGGCGCTTGTAACTTAGCTGCCCGTCTTAAGAGGAAATGCGGTCGGAGAGACTTTTGAAAAAGCCTAAGTAAAAAGTCATAATTCGAGGTTTGACTCTCACCTATTTCCTCCTTCAGTATTGGACCAATTTAATAGATATTTTATAAACTGATGAAGGATATATACGGTGACTGATAATTAGTGACCGATACTTAAACTCGTGCTTGTACTCATGATAACAAACAACTTTTACTATGGGACCAAACCTGAAATTGTGAAAAAAAATCTGCTGTTCAGTCATTTATATTCGCCTAACTGGTCAAAATGTAGGTAAAGAAAGAAAGAAAGAAAATAAGTTTATTTGACCCAGGTTAAGTAAGGCACACAAAAACAATAACAAAAAATAATAATAATAATAAATAAAAAAACTTAAAATAGTATTGTGTGCCTCACGGCTGCGCCAAATAGGCCCAGTTCAGCATAAATGTCAGACAACTAATGCCTGACGCTGGTTTTCAACTGGACTTTATGTTACGAGGACGTCTTACGAATGTAAACCAGTTTTATGATTTGTATAGATATTTAAATATAAAAATAAATAGTTAAAGTGTAGCGAATAATAAAAAAAAAAACAAATGATAAAAAATATTAAAAAATAATAAAAAAACCGATTAAATATTAATTTAAAAATAATTATAGATAGTAATATAGTGGTGTTTAAGGATGAAAAAAAAAAAAATATAAAATGGTGTGGCCAATACGTAATATAATAATAGATAAGTTCTATAACTTCATATCAATGAAACGTTTACATTGGTCATGTCTAGCTTCCGTTGCGCATCTGTGAGGTACTGCCGCAGGCGTCTTTTAAATGTATCGATCGTGTTGATTGCTCGAATAGGTGGTGGCAGATTATTCCACACTTTGGAAGCCGCGTAACGGAAGCTACCTCTAAAAGCGGCTGTACTATGCGACTGGGTCGAGAGTTGCTGCGAGCATTGTCTTCTCCCACATTCTCGTCTACTGGCCAACCAACTCAACTTGTCATAAAGGTAGTCCGGTTTTTGGTATTTAACTACACCGAACAGAAGGCACACCAAGTGTAGTTTGCGTCTCGATTTCATTTTCAATGTGAAGTGTCTGTTTTTAAATGGTGTCACGTGACTTCTGGGAGGAATTTTGTAACAAAACCGAGCACAAGCGTTTTGGACCCTTTGAATAAGCCGATCTGTGCGAGCCAATAGGCGTGGGCCATAGACAGTATCTGCGTAGGTACTGAACAGCAGATTTTTTTTTCGCGAATTCAGGTTTGGTCCCATAGTAAAAGTTGTTTGTTATCATGAGTACAATCACGTGTTTAGGTATCGGTCACTAATTACCAGTCACCGTATATACTGTGTCCCTATGTTTTTCTTTTTTTATTAATAGTGGTCAAATTTGTATACCAGGCCTCTTTTGACAGTGCCGCTGTCATTTTGAGCATTTTTTGAGGGTTCTATTGCTTATAAAAATAATGTATCATCAAAAAGGAAAACCTAGGGACAGACAAGTGGTTATTATTCTGTAAAAAATAATTGCTTTCTGGTCATTAACCAGAAAGAAAACAAGCGAGAGCGTTTCTATGGAGAAAAGACCAACCGCATTTCCTCTTAAGAGCACTAGATAAGGAGTGTTCTCATATTTACCGAGTAATAATCAACAGTCTCTCTGTATTTCTTTCTATTGATATCTTTGCATTTACTTTACCAGAAGTTATTGGCTCGTCAGCCGATATAACTCCAATTGGTTGTCGTGTGATGCGGAGCAATGACGAAAATGTCGTGAGGAAAGTTTTGAGTATGAATGTAGCCATCGACATTGACCATCGACACACATCATAAGAGTAGGGGGAGACCTATAGAGGTATGAGGAACAGGGTGCAAAGTTCACTCAACCTCCATAGAAAAGGGAGGATCCTCCTACCAGACGGGTGTTGTGTCTGGAGGGAAACTGCCCCATGATTCATCTCGGGCCGTTGTATCTATGCTAGTTGCGCGGTAAACTCTGCTTGCGAGGCAGGATTTTGTGACGTCAGTATGACGCGTTGTTCAAATGTGGCGTTGTAGATACCGCTACAGACCAAAGAAACGATGGATGGACTGTGTGAATGATGATATGGCGGGGGTGATTACCGAAATGATGACTCATAGAGTAATGGAAGAAAAAGGCATGTTGCACCGTCCCCAAATAAATTTGGATAGAGGCTGGAGAATGGTGATGATTCCTTTCGCAATAATAAATAAGCGTGGTCTTCTCTCTATGGGCCTGCGCAGACGAGGGACTTTTGTCCGCGGACAAATTGTCGACAGTGACAGAATGTATGGAAATCCCAGCAGTTTACTTGCCCTTCGTGTGCGATATTGCATAGATTTCCATACGTTCTATCGTTGCGGACAATTTGTCCGCGTACAAATTGTCCCTCGTCTGCACAGGCCTTCATAGTAATCGTCTCTCTGTAGTTTTAGAAAATTTTAAAGGTGGCCATAGTTGGATCAGAAACGGAGCCAACATAGCTCAAACCTCCAGTAGCAATAATGATTTCTTCATGAGTATTTCTCAAAAATCTTTTATCGGCCCAAGTGTGCATCTTTTTTTATAAACTTTTCTTTCATTGACGCAAAAGTCAAAATATTTGGAGAATAACAAATTGTGTTACAGTAGCTATGTCCATTCAAGTATTCTTATAACCGGAAGTCTGTAGGTACTCGGATATTTTATTTGCACAAGTTTTTTTTAATCGATTCCGATTTGTATGAAGTAGATGATGAATCGATTTTATAATACTTTTGAAGGCGATTTGAAGTTCTTTTGCTTCGTAATTGTGTTTCTTTCTAGAGGCTCGATTCATCAATTGTGATTGTGCAATATCTTATATCCAAGTGTTGTGATAAGTTTTCGTTGGCTCTATAAATCCTTCGTACCTTCCTACGTAAGCGTGTTTGCGCGTACTTATAACGCGAAAATTTACGTCTCTAATAAATACAAAATCGAAAGTAATTTATTCAAACTAGGCTGAGAATCGGCACTTTTTGAACATCAAAATTGGCACAAGAAATATTTAATATTATTTATAACACATTTGCTCGTAAAGGGTCTCATAATTCACCAATTTCAATATCGTAATGTATGTCATTACGAACTTGTGCGTTATTGTAATGTAAAACGCACGACTTTCTTTTTAATAAGGTAAAACGAACGGTACTTTTTTAAATCTTAGAAAAGAGTTCTTATGTCAGAAAAGTGGTCAACATTTTATGAATAAAATCAACTTTAGGAGATAAAATATAAAAAATAAAAATTTAATTCTTTTATTTAATTAATTTTGACAGTAAATTACAACCATTTATCTGAAACAAAAACAAAAAAATATTAATTTACTTTATTAGTAATACTGGCTGTTTTTGTGCCTTTGCCTTAAAAAAAAAGAGCTGATGCGCGCGCATCGCTAATTTGTAAACAAGTAAAAATTATTCCGCGCGCTTTTTCTTTTCGCTGTAGGTACTGTTTTTATTTGAAAATGTCGTCAAGTAATGATGAATTTATTAATTCGACACCGCCAGAAGTCTCATTCTGGCGGTGTCGAATTAATAAATTCATCAATAGTCTCAGAGGCAGCTAAAAAGGCTACTCTAAGCCTTTTTCCCGAAAAATCGACCGATAGATACTTACAAGCGTATCAAAATTTCATCTTATGGAAAACAAGCAAAGATGCAAGTTCAGTTCGAGTTTTATTTATTTCCTCGCAAATATGTTATATGACATACGTGCGCTTTGATAATTACAGCCTCTGCTTTCTTGTATATCGCCTCGGCTGTAATTTTCAACTTACCGCACTTATATCATAATGTACTATTAAATACTAGCTTCTGCCCGCGACTTCGTCCGCGTGAAATTTTTTGTTCCCCCCGACCCACCCCATTGCAGCGCATAGCCTGCCTGCGCTATTACTTCGTTTTCTGACTTTTTTCTTTTTGCTCAACTCCTAAGGGTTCTAGCGTGATGTTTAAAGCCTATAGCCTTCCTCAAGAATTGGGCTATCAAGTACAAGAAGATTTTTTTAAATCTGATCGATACTTCTAGAGATTAGAGCTTTCAAACAAACAAACTCGGCAGCTTTATTATTAGTAAAGGTTTTTTCCCGTTTTTGCAACATTGTTCATTAATGCTCCGCTACTCTTGGTCGTAGCGTGATGTTATATAGCCTATAGCATTCCTCGATAAATGAACTATCTAAAACAAAAAGATTTTTTCAATTCGAACAAGTAGTTCCAGAGATTACCCCCTACATACAAATTTACAAACTTTACCTCTTTATAATATTAGTATAGATTTATTATTATTTTTTTTCATATCCATATTTTTTAGTCTCTTAAAAACGCCCGTCCTTCACCACTTCATACCTAGTGCTTATAAAGCTGGGAAGAAGAAAAAAACTCCACAGTAGCACAGCTATGTCGAGTTTTAATTAATAAACCTTAACGTCGCGCCCCGGCTTCGCATGTATGGAAGTTGCATACCTACTGATTTAGCGACATGTCAAAACGCCGTACCTATATGTTTACAACGTGTAACGTTAAATGCGCAAAACCTGAAAATAGTTTGTTACTGCATCGATTTCAGTAATTTTTAATATAGGTTTTTTTTTTGTATAAAGGTACTTATAGGTTGGGCTATATATTATGTTTTAGATAATACCTAAGTCCAAAGTCTAATTATGTACTCTAAAAGTCTAAAAATGTGATTTTTTCAATTCATATTATGTACTTTCTGAGTTTATCTTAGACGTTACTAACATCGGTTGAGAAAACTGTAATTTTTAAGAACGTTCACAGACTGATCTCAGTCTCAATCTGTCAAAAATACTTCAAATTTTGACAAGTTTTTGACATTTATTTGTCGCCGAGATGAGACTACGACAAGATTTTGAACGTTTTAAATTAGCAGAATTGGCCTACTGGACTACTACTGAGTAAGCGTGGTGAGCAATGCTCGTGCCTTGCCTGGATGACCAGAGGCCTTTGTCCTGCACATTGATGTATAGAAAACTGCAGTGATTAGACAATAATAGGCTGATATAATTATTACAATGAGTAATGGTGACCCACTGGTCGTGGTAACGGCCGCGACTCACGACTCACACGGTTCGAATCCAGTCAGGCGCTTTACTTTGTGTAAATTATCTCATCACCACTGCTCTCAAAACGGTGAAGGAAAACATCGTGAGGAAACCGGCATGTCCTAGAGCCAAAATTTCAAAGACATTGTGACATCTACCAACCCGCACTGGGCTCGTGTGATGGATTTCGGGCCACTCCCTCTCACAGAGAGGAGGCCTGTGTCTCAGCGGGGCGAACATTATAGGCTAATTATGACGGTTATACAGTTAGTAATTAAGATAAAAAGTAGTAATAATAATAGCCTCCCCGACCGATTTCGGTCACAGTAGCCAAACTCAACGAAGATTAGCCAGGTACGCAGGAGATATTATAGTGCACTAGTGTGCGCGCAGACACAGGTGCACTCCCTCTTCCTTCACTCTCACCAGTGGCGGATTTACACATTTGTCGCCAGTAGGCTATTAAAATTTTGCCGCCCTTACCGACCTATACTATAATGTCCCATGTCTTTTGTATACTGATTCGACAAGCTTAATTCCATCGTTGTTTCTTCAAAATACTTAAAATGTTCTCGTTCAGCTACGAAAAACTCGTAAAGAGATTGTAAAGGTCGGCAACAGTTATCAAATCAGCGGTAGAAGCCTGAACTTGAGCATTCACTTTGTTTGACCAACTCTGAAATCACGAAAAAAAAATATGCTTTTTAATACAAAAGTTCGACCAAAATGTATTAAACAGCTGATTTGTTTTTCGGGATTTCAGGGTCGGTCCTATAGTGAATGTTGTTCAGTTCGATGGTCTAAAGAACCTCTTAAAGTTTGTCGGGTTAATTTTTTAACACTTTGTATAAATATTAATCTTTTTAATTTCAGGACGACATTTAAAGATATGTTAGCCCCAAATTTGCCGCCCTTAAAATTTGCCGCCCTAGGCTCCAGCCTACTCAGCCTGGTGGTAAATCCGCCACTGACTCTCACAGTCCGATGGGACGGCAATCCGACACGACCGGGGAGAGATCAGGCGCAGTACCAACGGCTTTACGTGCTTTCCGAGGCACGGGGGTATCACACCGCCATATTCCAAACTCCGGGCTGCTACTTAGAAATTCCTGATGGAAAATCTCAATACTCAAAAAAGTAGTATTAAAAGCATGGGTTAGCTATTTCCGATCGCCGAAGGACTAAAGTGTGGTGTTAAGTGATCGGCTCAGAAAGCCGATTCCGCGTCGATAAGTACCTAGTGTGCTCATTCTCATTCCCTGAATCATCTTAATTCTAGATTAAGAGAGGCATTTAAAAGTTAGCCTATGTCAATCTCTTATTTATGTAGCTCCGGCTTTTTGTTTTTCAAAAGTAAATGAAAGTTTTTTTCTGAAAAGAGATTAAAGTTCATGAAACCTGTAACAAGGAAAGTTATTTTGAGCCAATAATATTGCTCATAATTTCATAAACTTCTTTTTCATAGCTGTGTAATTGAAGGCACCAAAAAGTCTCCTGAAAACGAAGTTAACAAAAACAATTCATTAGAGTAAAATTCGAAAAATATATTTTATTTATATTTCTTACAACTACATATTATATTCACAATCATTTTATTCATATAACTGACTGGTAGTCGTGGAAAATGTATTATTATGTACATACTGTTATTTATTTACTATTTACCACCCAAGCCAAAAATATATATTTCTTTATGGACTTTTTATTATTTACAAGTTAAAGTATACCTAGTACCTAGTAGTACATTAAATCCTGAATCACATCGTATTAAAACATAGGTTTATTTATTTTATTTCACTTCACTTTAAGTACACATTTTCAAAAGCTCTGTCTATTAAAATAAAAGCTCAAACTTTTGCAAAACTCGACATTAATTTCAAAGAATACGTCGTACATACATTAAAGGAGGAAGAAGAATAAATTTCCTTTGACCAGTCCAATTTCTAAAATCTAGTCACAGAAAAAATCTTCATCTTAAATTGTCAGTAACTTTTCCTATATTTTCTGAATTTCTTCAGAAAAATTCCACCTTTTTCTTGACACTCAATAACCGTATAAATACGGGAAGCCAGGCAAATGGGGAACCGCTGACAGCGGCACAAAAACTGGCATCATCCGCTCCGCTTGAACAAAATGAGTCCGCGTATGCTTCTTCAAATGGTCTCGTCTGCCAAATTTCTTCCCACAAGTTGAGCATGGGAACGGACGCACCCCGGAATGGATCCTTTTATGTCTCGTCAACTCCTCGTTTCTCGTGAAAGTTTTCCCACAATTCTTCTCGTCACATTTATAAGGTCTTTCGCCGGTGTGGATCCTAATGTGGCCTTTTAGTTGTCCATTATTTGAAAACCCGACGTGGCAGTGTGGGCATTTGTATTTCTTCGGTCTTTGCTTTTTCGCGTTTATTTTCGCTTCATTCTCCTGGTGGAGGATTCTTGCGTATTCCAGCTCCATCGCGTATCCTTGTGCAAGAGATTCGAGAAGTAATGGGTCTGTTGGTGGTACTCCCAATGCGTGAGCTATATCGGCAGTTGGTAAGTAGTCTGGCATAAATGTCGCGCCGTACGGCATCTGTGGTAGCTGCGGGTAAGGTTGAGGTTTTAAGTCAACCTCCGTCGGCTTTTCAATTTTTTCTTTTTTTGCTGAAGGAGGTTCTTGAAGCAGCCTGTCACAGCATAATGTTAGATTTTCAACAGGTGAATTTATTTCAGTTATAGCAGCACGCTTTGTATCTTCATCACCGTCTCTAGTAGTTGTAGAAACAGTAGCGTCTTGATGACTAGGGTCAGACTTCTTAAAAGTCCCGCGAATTTTCCGCAAACGACTTTTCCTTTTAGTTTCGTCGATTTTCCTCTTCTTTGTCTTTATTTCAGCGTCTTTACTAATATCACAGTTTTTCTGTCCATCATTCTTACTATCACTGACATCCCAAGGTCTGAAAAGCCTCGAGTAACTTTGTTCGGAAAACATATTGGAACACTGGTATCACTCACGATCGAAATGGAACTGGGACCCTTTTTCATTTCAACAACTTTTATATACATTCCTTTGACAATAAATTTAATAAAAGCGCCCAAAAGTAGAGGGACTGTATCTATTGAATGGACGAAAGAGACGAAATATTTTTCAATTGTTGCACACTTGACGTCGACTTAACTTTTTTCGGTAATAGCGCGTTCGTTTTCGCGCCAACTTGAGCTCTGCGTTCAGATGCACAAGGGAGGGTTTCTATTTATGGTTCAGTTGGTGGTTAGACCTTTTTTGTTGTTGAAGGTGTCATAGTGTCTGAGATAGGGGTGTGTATTGTTATTTATGTTGATTTTTGTGCGTGCTCGGGGGGCGGGCCCGGGGGCCGAGCGTTCCGCTCGAGTGCCCGCCGCTCGCAGCTGCAATCCTGTTTGTTTTAATGGTTTCTGCAATTGTTGCGGTTCCCGATTTATATTAATGTTATATACGCACACATGTGTTATGTATGTAGGGATATTGTTAGCGGTTTATGGGAGACTTAGCAATTTTAGTTTTGTTGTAACGCAGGGAAATGTTAATCCATTTATGGGTCCATTGCTTGCATAGGTTTCAATAAAATAAGACTACTATAACTAACTGTTTATCGAAGAACCGATGACCGCGAGTAGACGAGTCCTGCAGTGGAGACCGCGTATCGGCAAGCGTAATGTGGGACGCCCCCCAGCTAGATGTACCGTCGACCTCAAAAAGGTGGCTGGGACAAACTAGATGCGGAAAACGGAGGACAGGCTGTTGTGGCCGACACGCTGGAGCATACGGTGGCGGTATGCCCCAATTGGGCGGAGCACCGCCGTGTTTTCGCAGAGGCGATCGGCAGCGGCGGCGACCTCTCGCGCCCGGCCCTGGTTCAAGCCATGGTCCGGGGCGAGAGGGAGTGGGAGACAGTCACCTCCTTCTGCGAAGCAGTCATGCTAGCGAAGGAGATGGCGGGACGGCTGAGGGAGAGAGCCTCACGTCCCAGCCGCCGCGGGAGACGCTCCGGGCGTCGGGAGCCGCGAGACGACTCCCGGCCACCGTAGGCGCGGGCCTGCGGGCGGAGAGTAATGGGTAACTCTCCGTCCGATCAGGACCAGGCCCGTGCCGGACGGCGCGTACGTGTTCCACGCGTGCCTCAAAGAGATGTCAGCAATAAGGAAGGGGCCCGTAAGGGCCGAAGCCTCCCGGGGCAGCGGGATTGTCCGAAAGGGTTACCGCTACCCCGGAACACAAAGAGCTAAGGAAGGAACACGGGTGGGTCAGTAAGAGTCTGACACTCCCTTCTGCTCCACTCAGAGCGGGAGGGGTCATTTGATGATTTCCCATCCACAAAAAAAAACAGCGCCGTCTTTAGGGATACAAAATAATAGAAAACATGCGCTGGTGTCCGCAACTCCACGGCAAAGCACTGTACAGTCAACAGCAAAAGTAGATGACCAAAATCAGAAATTCAATACTAATGAACGGAGTTCGCGTCAGAACTGTGTGGCGTTGAAGTGATTCAAAAGTATGTGACTAAATTATACCAAACATTTACTACTACTTCGACGCCACATCTACTTTTGCTGTTGACTGTACTCACCTATAAATAAAGTACCTATTATCAGAACTGCGAAATACCTTAAAGCTTGCATCAATATTCAAAACTTCTATACATAATCAGCCTATAATGTTCCCACTGCTGGGACACAGGCCTCCTCTCTATGAGAGGGAATGGGCCGTAATCCACCACGCGAGCCCAGTGCGGGTTGGTAGATGTCACATGTCTTCAAATTTTTTGGTTCTAGGACATGCCGGTTTCCTCACGATGTTTTCCTTCAAAACTTCTATAAAAGGACTAATCGGGATCAGGAATAAAGATCGAGTAGCAGACTGGTTGCATGTTAATTCAAATAGGGCAGTTGTCGGGCTTTTGTCACAATCCAGCTTACCTGTTGTAGCAAAAACCTTCAATTCACACCTATCATGAAGCCTGTAAACACCAAAGGGGAGAAATTCTTGAAGGAAAAACTGGAACTCCAACTCAGAAACCCACCCTTACGCTTGTAACCGCTATGTCAACGAGGCCGTCCTCGTCCCTTATCCATGCCTCATCACCTCAGAACCTTCAATTAATAGCCCTTTTAGAAGATAAATTTGAAGTAGCAGTCTGGATTTTCGGATTTAACTTCTATCCAAAATATGTGTTCTTTCATTCTGTGCCAAAACTAATTTTAGGTCATTGAGTTAAATAACGGTACTTACTTACCTAGTTTGTTTTTAACATAATCAAATCGTGTAGGTGTACCTCCTCTGCAATGACGTTAATGTAATCTGTTGTCAGCTGCCACGTTACTTGAGGAGACTATTGTAATGAAAAGAACATTTTCAAGGAAAATATTTTTATTAATTTGAAAATGCATACCTTTCACTCAGAAAATAAATTTAGAATTAATAATAATAGCAAGAACAAAATCATCGTTTCCTGGATTATTATATAAAAAGTTAACTGTCCGCGACCACAAAATGGATGGGTCGGATCAATCTAAACAAATCAAGTAACATCGATTCAAATACAATAGACTTGATTGGGCTGCCTTTGATGCATTTACGAAGATATCCGAACTTATTTTGAAAATGGCGCGATCTGTCAAAATTGGCGCGCATGATCGATTGGCCGCGTTCATATTTTTATTAGATTGTACAAAAATATTGTGTTTACGTAAAAAGTGTTTTTTTTAGGATGTATTATTTTTTATTTTGGATTGAATGAGATATAATCGTGAGAAATTATTGGTAGGATATAAAATTCGCACACACAAACGCAGGTGCCTGGTATGTACAAACTAAGAAACAGTGTCTCACACGGTAATTAACGTAGATGCACGGTAATCTGGTCTTTATCTACCGTTGTTTTCCTTTGAAAAATGACACGGTAATTTGCACGGTACACTTTTAGCAGATTCACCGTAATTTTGTCTAAAAACACCGTATTTTTACCCTTGCAACACGGTAACTCCCGATTTACATATGGAGACACTCCTAAGATAAAACAAAGCTCTTTATAATAAAGGTGGAATTTGGAATACTTTTGCTTATCACTGATGAAATATGAATAGTTAAAATCAAAGATTAGTATTATTATTAGCCTGTGATGTCCCACTGCAGGGCGAAGGCCTCCCTACTCTTTCCACTTCTCTCTGTTCAAAGCTGCTAAGGAACAGCCATTTTTTAATCGCTTAAAATAATTTTTCAAGCGATTTTTGACCGCAGTGCACGGACTCTGGTATATTGATGTTTTTCACAGATTGGGCTTATAACGGTTAATAATATTCACTGATGGACTAAAACAATGTCCGCTCCAGGGTTTTTGGTACGCTCCTTCCAACACAGTTACAAAACGATGAAGTCCGTTGCAATCACAAAGAGGCTCGATTCGTCAAGATTTTGACAAGGAATCCATTCGATCTATCTATCAGGCAGGATTCCTGTTATTTTGATGTTTTGTTACGTCGCGCCTTTAAGACGTGCTACGGATGATCGATGTGCCGTTATGTATGCCACAATACCTCAATCTGTTCAAGTAGGCAAGATTACTGTGAATAACGCAAAAGTAAGGACTTTTTCATACTTTTTTTATAAAGTTCTTTACAGAACGTCATTCAATACTCAAGCAGTACTTAAAACTAGATTCAAGCCATTTGATTGGTTGAAACTAGTTTTAAGTAATGCTTGAGTACTGAGTGACGTTCTGTAATATTTTTTTATCCTATTTGTATTTTCTTTCTTGTAATGTTAATTCTCTTCAGTCTCATAAAAGCACCCAATGTAAGCTTGTACACACGGCTACTCAGCTTTACATTTCCAGTTTTAGCTGACCTCGCATTGTATAGGTTTTTCGTACAATCAGAGGTCAGCTTATACTGGTTATTATAGCTTGATGTGTAGCGTGCGTCGTGGGGCCCTGGTGTATTGTAAAAATAGGATTTGCTTGCATTGCCTATTTCAAGCACCAGTCTCTTGCAAATGTAAACTTATAATTAACTTAATTATACATACTAGACCTTCTATAATTTTATTTTATTTTTACTGTTATTATGATGTAGGTACTCTCGTCGGCACTATAATAAGTACTCTAAGTAATAAACTAAAACATTTAGTAGCACCTTTTCCAATATTTCAATTGCTTTTCATGTTTTCCCAAAACAAGCCGAGATTGTTAATTTGACTCTTGTAGCTGTAACATCAAACGTTTTGATACATAACAACGTAAGCGCCAAAATATCTACCAGGTAGGTCTGGCCTTTAGCCATTAAAATAATAACTTCTTAATGTATCTTGAACGCGACAAATATTCCAATTTTAAAAACCATATCAATGAATAGACATAATCCTTGAATGAAAATCGAATTATACCATTCATTCGATCTATTTAGTACAATAATAAATCTTCTGCAATAATACTAATAAAGTTCGTGGTTTTGCCTCTATGTCTTCATAAAATTCATATAAATCTCTCTAAGAATGCATTGGTATAATATTCGAGTATCGTTTAGTAGAATTTCTCGAGGACCGTGACGAGTTAATATCGATTTTTTGTGAGTTTTGTGCGAGTCTTTCGATGGATACTCATTGTGGTCAATTACTACGGGTGCCATAAAATGTAGCAAGACTTGTGAATGGGGAACCGTGTAGGTGTAAATGGGGTGTTCAAAAAATATTACCAGCATTTTTTACTTTCACGATACTTGGTTAGGAAATGAAATTAAATTGTTTTTATCTGTAAATAGGATATTGGAACCACTTTTACACGTCATATTATTTTTAAAAAAATAAGCTCGATGAGGTCAGCGTTTTCTATCTGACTACTCTGAGAGGAAGGGCCGAAACAAACTCAGAGGTCACAGTCTCTTTTAAAGTCCAGATATAGCTAATCACGGTCAGATTATGAGAAGACCATGTAGGTTCATGTCTGAAATGATTTTTTTGAGGAAAGTACCACACAGATTTGAGTGGACCAGTCCAGTGCAAGCATTTGTCAGTAATCGTGTACCTAGCTCATCACAGAACTTGAAGAGCTAAACTAGGCATCATGCTGGGTTGTGGAGGTCAGATGGCACTCGCTCCATGCAAAATCCTGGTATTCAGCTGCATTCGGTTAGATTGATGCGGACCTCAACACAGTTGGTAAAAGACCAGGCGGATTGTTTTTTTTTTGTTTTTGTCATTCCAAAATATTTTTAATAAGCATTGCTCATAATTTTGCTTATGAGACTAATAATGTACCTAAGTGATTTGCTTCTCTTCTAATTTGGCTTTTTAGGTTTTAATGTGTAACGTTCGTGTTTTTTTTTTTTTTGTTAAGTTAAGTACTACAATAAATAAAGGAAAAGAAATAAAAATAAGGAGAAAGGAAATAAAATAAATATTTAGCAATAAGGAAAATCATAAAAGAGCTCTTCCTCTCTCTCTTTTTTTAACCGATTTCAAAATGGAGGGGGTCCTCAATTCGACTGTATGTTGTTTTTTTTTTTTGTATGTTTGTCTCCGGTAATCGTAAATCGATTACAAAAATATTTTTTTTAAAAGATAGGGTATTTATTAATTTCGGAAGTCGGTGGCAAACAACGAAAATGCGAAACCAACGACACTGACTTCCGAAATTAAAGCTATTTTTCACTTTGTAGTGTTTTTTTTTTGAAGTCTGTCGTTTTTTTTTTTAATTAGCCTACACTGTGTCACCGCTGAGTAGTTATAGACCTACCCCAAATTCTTCCATGCATCCTTGTTTAAAGCCACCTCGATTCAACCCTTGCGGTATGCGTCTGGGTCGTCCGCCACCTCTTCGTTCCTCGCTCCTACTCATTTAAAATTTAGTTATGCCCGGCAGAGTCCATAATTATTTCTATTTATTAATACTTACCACTTATTCGGGTACATTATGGATTGCAATAAAAATTATTTAATTGAATTACTTACCCATCATTTACATATTGAAAGACCTCCCCAGTCCCACTCACCACTACCCACTCTCCTTCTGACCTTCTTAACTCTCTAGTTATAAATATTCAAACCACACGAGGCATTTTTCACACATCCTGTACCTCAATATTTGCACCTTCCGTGTGGTCCGATCCGACACCTATGGCGCAACTATAGCGAAACCTCATAATCGTGTCGCAAAACAAAAAGCGCCATAAATCGCTCGTCGCCATTGTGGCGCTGCGAGCGCTGCGACCCATTCATACCGACGCAGACGCAATGACGCCGTGAAGTCTCTTATGTTTACGGTCTGGTTTGTGTAATAAGAATTCAACGTGAAAAACTTCAATTGTAGTTTAAAGATCTATTGGTTTAAAATAAACTCGTCACTTCAAGTATTGACTGTAGGTCAAAAGGTAGTTAATCCATTTTTTCAATTGTTTTAATTACAATTGAAAATATGGATTAACTAGCTTTTGCCGGCGGCTTCGCCCGTGGATGTCGGAAGTTATCCTACAGGATCGTATTATCAGGATAAGACGTGTCGGAGTTCCATATTGTCGAAATAAAATGTTGTCGTATTACGGTTTGCCGAAATTCTTCTTTTTTATAAAGAAAGTAAATCTGCAAAACCTTTACCTACATTTACAACTGCACTTTCCTGGCTTTCTGTGACGCAAACATATCGATTATGTTTTCAAAATTAGTTTTAACCGTCTCTTCCCGCTCTACACTGCAAAGCTAGATCGCATAACCTTTCTTGACTCATTGTAGCCCTTAAATACGATAGTATTAATTTCAATTTATTAAAAGATCTCTCGCAACATTACGATAGATACTGCAATTTTAAGCATAATTGGAATAGAAATGCGGAGATTTGGAAATACGCTTTCATCCCCGTACTGCCGCGATTTTGTGCCCCTAACTTCGATAGGCGCCCGGGTCTGGTGTCCTACTTGCCCCACCCAAGTTACGCTGCTTCATCTGCCTTTTCCCAACTAGGTTGGGGTCGGCTTCCAGTCTAACCGGATTCAGCTGAGTATATTGAACATACCTACGTAATAAGTATTAGGTATGATAAAACGCAGTCTTTCTATATGTCTGTTCTTTAGTGCTAGGCCTCTTCATACTGTTAAATGAAAACATTATAAAAGTCATGTTTTTTTTTAAAAGAGTTACCGTGCACTTTCTTGCCGGCTCTTCTCCATAGGAAACGATTAATTGGAACCGTGCACCTAACTTCTGACGTTTCATAAGTGCCCTTGTAGGTTTATGTGTTGATTTCATATTTATACCAACATTTAGAACTATAATAACTTATATTTATTTCTTATTTTGATTTTTTTTATTATTTTATTGTATGCTGCACCGGTTGACGTCATTACGTCAACGCTGGCTGTCGCTGAAAACCAGCGCTGGGGCTATTAGCTTTATGCTGAGCGATGGCCGTTTTGCGTGGATGTGACGCATATTTTTATTGTGTTTATTGTCTTTTTCTGCGTCTTTTACTGGAAATAAATGTATTTTCTTTCTTTCATGAATTTGAATTTGAGTGCGTTCCTAAAATCATTAGGATCGATTAATACCGATTAAATTATGTTCCTTTAGAAAACTAACTAATAGGTACCTACAAAATAGTAACAGTTCGAATCAGATTATCCTTAAAACAAAATCTTCCCTCGTTTCCCGGATCAAAATGGAAATCGATCCCAAAACGTTTTCATTTACAATTTTTAATTCCCCACGATAACCGCAACACGATCTCATCACGACCCCACCATACCTTACCACCGTGATGTATAAACGAGGGTCAGTCAATAGGGAGGAGCGTCGCCCCACAGGGGGACCTCGTGGTTTGATATGTAGGGTTAGTTTGTGATATTATTACTTTAACTTTAACTTATCAATTTGTAGGGCTTGGTAATGGTTTAAGTTTGAAAGTTTTGGTTGGGTTTGAATGACTTCAATTGAATTATGTGATGTTTGCGGGTTATCCCTTTCAGTTTAAGTGAAACTTATATTAAAACGAAGAAATTTTGCTAACTGATGCATGTATGCTGTGAAAAACGCGTGATGATATGTTTATGTGTTAAAATTACACATAAGTAAACATATTATATAACTTTATTTTAAAGTACCCCTTACAGATCATGAACTAAGTTAGTAAACCACAAAAAGAAAAACTGTTTTTTTTTTGTAAAAAAGTTTTTATTTTCATTTTTTTGTTGTTACATACCCCACACAAATTAAATTAACACTAGTGCATTGAAGAATTGAAGACACCGAATAAAAGAATCATCAAAATTCGCATAAAAATGCCGGAGATGCAGTACATTTATGCATATAACTTGTACATAAGAATAATTACCTAATATATTATATACTTAAACCTCCCTGAAAGTATGTAGATCACAATTATGAAAGAATTATCAAAATTGGTTCATCAGTTTTTGAGAAAATCGCGGACATACATAGGTACGGGTCGAATACAGAACATCCTTTTTCACGTAGAGTGCGATCCAGTATCTCTTGACTAACCGATCCGCTATTAGTTTCAGAATGCTGTTGGAGGTTGCTCGGATACTGTGCAATATAGAGGCTTCTTACTCGTATATCATACGTTTTACCGAAGATTTAGGCACAGCAATACAGACATTTCGCCAGTATTATATTAAGTACTAGCGGTTCATCCCGGCTTCGCACGGGTGGAAAAAAAAGCCTATAATAATCAGTGATAATGTAGCATTCAAATGGTGAAAGAATTTTTAAAATCGGTTCAGTACTTTTTGAGCCAATTCGTTACAAACATACAGACAAACCTTTTCTCTTTATAATATTAGTATAGATATAGATAGTATAGATACCTATACTTTCACATAAACCCACACATTTACAAAAAGTTCTTTACTGAAAGCAGAAAAACATTTTAAATTGTTTAAGCTACCGTTAGTACGATATATAGGGTGACTGGTAATTAGTGACCGATACCTAAACACGTGATTGTACTCATGATAACAAACAACTTTTACTATGGGACCAAACCTGAATTCGCGAAAAAAAATCTGCTGTTCAGTAACCTACATTTTGACCAGTTAGGCGAACATAAATGACTGAACAGCAGATTTTTTTTCACAATTTCAGGTTTGGTCCCATAGTAAAAGTTGTTTGTTATCATGAGTACAAGCACGTGTTTAAGTATCGGTCACTAATTATCAGTCACCGTATATAAGACCAACATATCAAAATCTCTCCTTTTAAGTAGCTGTGAATAGCATAGGAAAACTACTTGAATCCTATTCCTAAAAAAACTGAAAATGCGCAATGCCACAAGTGTTTGACCAGTGTCATTGGCAATACTTAGCCCTTTATCAATTTCGAAGTGATGCATCTCAATTTGACATCAGAAATGTGTAAATAAAGGGTTGCCCATCTCATCATGAAGATGATGGATCACTAAAATTTTAAAGTGACACGTGTAACTAAGACATCCCACAAAAATTAAGAAAGAACTTGGTGCTCGCCTAAGTTATTGCAAATTGTAAAATTATATATATGCAGTAAATCTATGCATTTGCATTCGATAGCCCAATTCTTAAGGAATTCTATTTAACATCACGCTATCAGCCTTAGGAGCCGTACAAAAAGAAAAAAAGCCAGAAAAACAAAATAATATAGCGCGGGCGGACGACGCGACTCGGTGAGACGGAGGCCGAGGAAAGGGATAGACCGTGAGATAATTTCCGACAACGTGCGGGCGAAGCCGCGGGCAATAACTAGTGCAAAATAAATCTACGGAAAATGAAGTACCTACCTACAGATACCTTTTGTTTACTCAAGAAAAGGATTCGCTTTGGGAATCATAGACTAAGTATCTTCGGAAATACGTACGCGCTACGACGGGATCTATTACAGAGCTGTTACAATAATGGAATTAGATACTTAAGCAGAATCAGCCTATAATGTTACCACTGCTGGGACACAGATACAGGCGTCCTCTCTTCGAGAGGCAGTGGGCTGTAATCCACCACGCGGGCCCAGTGCGGGTTGGTAGATGTCACATGTCTACGAAATTTTGGTTCCGGACATGGTTTCCTCACGATGTTTTCCTTCACCGTTTTGAGAGCAGTGGTACTCAAAACAAATCGCCTGACTGGGTTCGAACCTACGACATAGGTACAGTCAGCAAAGGAGATAAATATACAGGGTCGTCGAATATAGTTGAAGTTTACTACGAAACCGATTGATGTTTTCGAATAAAATTTAATTTACTTAATAGAAATTAAACAGTTCATTTATCAAATTAAATTTCATTCGAAAACATCAATCGGTTTCTTAGAAAACTTGAACTATATTCGATGACCCTGCATACTTATCTCCTTTGCTGACTGTACATACACCTCCTAAGTTATGTGTCAAGGAATGCATTTTCGAATAGGTATGACAAAAGAACGAATCGTTGGTGTATTCTCAAATAGGAATATTTATTCGCAGAAGATGTGGTATATGCATGTCGCAAATATTTATGAGTTCTTTTTTAAGTTCTTTACTCATAATGATCACCTCTTGAAATCTGAAGCTATTGCATTTTAAGTTCTTCCCATTTTAAGTGTCTATTTTATTTTATTTATTTATTTGGTTCACCAACAATTGTTTACACTAACATCTTGATAAAAATAACGTCTCTAAAAACTTTGAACAGTGTAAAACACAACATGAACTAAAATTATGTTAATTTGTAAGCCTAGGTACATGTACAGTTTACAAGCCCACTTAAAACTAAAGAAAAAATATGTAGCTTATGTATAAATAGATGGATAGAACTTAAAATGCAACAGATCTAGGCCTATACGTAAGCCAATGAATAAGTACTGTTTTCATGTTACTTATTAAGTTAACGCTACGTTAAGCAGACACAAGTTTTTCGCAAACTGTCACTGAATTACAAAACACCTACGATCCTACCTCAATCCTTCTCAAACAACATCTGTACAAGGTGCGCGGGCGCCGACAAACAAACAAACAGAAAAACATATCGTTGACATGACAGACGCCGCCGCCCCGCCCATCGCGGTGACTTTGAAGCGGCGGCCATCATTGTTTGATTGAGACGGCTTGGTACTTGAAGGTTTTAACAATATTGTAAGGAGTATGTGGGGCGTAGTCAACGTTAAAGTTGAAGAAATAAAAGAGAAATCAGTATTGGTTAGTAGGGTAAGCTAAGGCTAATATAGGTCCGTATTCTAACGCACTCCTCTGAGGAGCAGTTTCCGGATTTTTAAGAACGGTTGCATTCGAATCTCAATCTCAACCTGTCAAAAATTTCTCTAATTTTTCTATATTTTAGACAAGTTTTTGACATTGATTGTCGCTGATATGAAATTGCAACTAGATTTTGAATGCACTCAAATAATAAAAGTGGCCTTCGTGTATCTCTTTCAAACTTCAACAGATTTTACATTCAGCGCAGTTTTATCTTCTGGAAAAGTCTGCTATCTTTTTAAATCCAGTTTTAAATCGTGATTCATGACTGATTAATGATCATCATTAAAAATCTCTCCTAATTTAGACAACAGAATTCTAATTTAAGTTATACATATTTAACAAAGTGCACTCATCTTATAGGTTCTGTAATAGTGTCTTTATCATGTAGCGTAACAGAATTATTACAATGGAACAGGAATGCTATAAAAATAGGTATGTCTGTGCCTACCCGCGACGATAGCATCGTAGCGTTAGTTGCTGATGGCACCGATTCTGTTGTTCACAAACTAAACTAAATTTATGTTCAGTTAGTAGTTATCAGTTATTACCTAGTTCAGTTATTAGTCAGCGCCCTACGTAAATTGACGTATTTTTTAATCTCGTCTAACTTATCTATGGATTGTCTAATTTGACAGGACTAAACTAATATATTATCTTCTGTCCTTTTCATTCTTTTAATGAAATAGAAATAAAAAAATGCACTTGACTTAAATTTAGTTTAGTTTGTGAATAACAAAATCGGGGCCAATATTCTTTTTTTTATTTATTTATTTGTTCAAAATCTGTATAAACAATAGCATACATAAAGTGCATAACAGTTTGTCGGCAGTTGTTCTCGTCTAACAATGGATTACAAATTTTGAAATTAAACAGCTGTAAAAAATAAAAATGATTAAGCTAAAACTTAATTATGCTAAGTAAACTATAAAATAATATACATATAGTCGAGATAAAATATATCATCATCTGCCTAGCCTTTTCCCAACTATGTTGGGGTCGGCTTCCAGTCTAACCGGATGCAGCTGAATACCAGTATTTTACATGGAGCGACTGCCTATCTGACCTCCACAACCCAGTTACTGGGTGTTACGATACCCCTTGGTAAGACTGGTTGTCAGACTTTCGGACTCCTGACTACCCATAACGACTGTCAAAGATCAAAGAATGACAGCCGGGACCAACGGCTTAACGTGCTTTCTGAAGCACGGAGGGGTCTCGGTATGTAAAGATGGTATTTAAAATATATATATATAATATAAAATAATTAATAATAAGTAATAATAAAACTTACATTTAACAAAAAGCATTTGCGCCAACGTAAGATTTTTTTACAAACATATCTATGGACACAATGAGAGATAATGTTTTTGTAGAACGTTTTTAAGTTCTTTTTTAAGATTCAACTAATTATGTTTTACTTGCCCTAATGATGCCTCCTATCCTATGCCATTTGAATACTAAACAAAAACTTGAAAATCAACCGAAAAACGAGCCCATAAACAGACCCAACATCGTTCCGCTACATTGAGCTACTTATCCTCACACCTGAACAAAAATGTCACCTAAAAACCAAATAAAAATTCGCCACATCAAACTACCCGACGACTTTTAATTTAATTTACAATCACAGTAAGATCCTTTAGTTTGACACAATAAAAGTCATTGTGACACAATACGCTTGTATAGAATGACAGTTGAGGGCGGAGCGCGGTGACTTTGTAGCAGCGTTCGAGCGGCTTCTTCAAAACTTTGTCCGTCCAATCGTTAGTCAATACCTTTATTGGATGACGTGTATGTTTGTTAAGTGTAAAGGCTCTTTATTCCATGCATGTTTAAATGCTTTCAACATACCGACTTCGGTGAGATGAAATGATATTGCAAGTGGCGAAATATTTTGAATGAAACTAATCTCAGCAAGTTCTTTTTTTTTGTGAATTATGTTAAGAGGTTTACTTTGGTGTTGTATTCTGTGTTCGGTATCTAAATTAGGTGTATTTTTTTAAACAAAAACTGCACACTTGTTCAATAGTTCGTTTCAAACCTTTAATGCGACGTGATTGGACGTCACGTGGTAGTGTTAACAACTATCTTGCGAGCCCATTAAAACTTGTTTAGTTGCTTAACAGTTCTAAATTTGTGTCTCGACAAATATTTACCATCTTACTTTACATAAGTAAATTTGCTAATATAGCACAAAGGAAAATAAGGTTTTACCCGGGCGAAATTTAAATCAACTGTATTTTTTTCGGCTGTTGTTGTTGTTCTTCGGCGGCGTTATCAAGTCATCATTGACAATGGCATCGATACTTACACAAGATACTTCATCTGAAAGGTTAAATGTATATGAAGGTAAATAAATAAATAAATTTACCTCTTTGTAGACAAGGTAGAGTTTCCTTCGGAAGATGTAAGCCAGCAAAATACTATACATTTTTCCCATAACACCCAACTATCGAAAATTTCCTTTAATTTTTTACAATACTTTATTTCCAAACTTTTCCCCTACATAGTCAATCAAGAACAACAGTCCCCTCGATGCGGTCAGCCCTCTTGTCACAAACCCATGCCGAATTCACGCGCGACTTCACCGCGACTATGGCGGATACAAATCATTTGTTATCTGTTGATTCTTATATACCTCGTGTTGTGTTTGAGCGTCAATGTGCGGCGCCTTTGCCAGTTGGTGCAGAAAAAGTTATTATTATTTATGATTTTTATCCAGGTAATACCGTTGCAATAAAGCTTTAGATCTCCATAACATTAATTAAAAAATAAAAGATTGAGTTTGTTACAAAAATGCCTAAGCTAGTCGATATGATTAGATATTTATCCACCCAGCAATGACATAACATTTTTGAAATCGCTCTCGCTTATTACCCAGCTGCGCGGGAGCAAAGACGGTTTTGTTTTTCATAAGTTATAATCTTTACTAAAGCTAGCTGGTTTCAGATAACTGTGACCCACCAAAAACATATGTAAAGTAGACTCACTTATCGCTTTCACTGTTAAAAAGTTATCAGATGTAATGTAACCCTAACTCTACAAGGCCTAGATCTACAAACCTTACATTTTGGACAAAACGTATGCAGGTAGGTAAGTACACACGACACAAAATAAATTAAATCAGTAGTCTTTAAAGTCGTGTCATGCTCATGCAATAGTTCAATCGAACGGCCAAGCCATACATTTTGACCAAAATGTAAGATTTGTATAAGTCTGCTAACCACATATTGTGCTGAGAATTTTAGCTGTCTAGTATTAACCAGGTCTAAATTAAGAGGGTTTGAGAATACGAGGAAACGCTTCGAGAAAAGATAGGTAGTGCCCACTTGCTTTTTGTTTGTTTTTGGCTCGTCTTAGCACTGCTGTGCCCAAAGTTTTGTTTATAGCTATTACTATTGCTCCTGCTCCACAATAACTGTTTATTTTAAAATTAATATATTAAGGGACGTTATTTGTTTGATCTCGAACTTATTGAAGTTAAATTTTGTACAAATACAGGGCTTTACATTTTATATGCACGAACGTTTACCGTTAGACCGGACCATTAGATGTGCTTCTCGCCCATATACCAGCTAACCGATGGCAACGATCGTCGGCGAGTGTCACATGTGGCCACAGACACAATGCAATATGAGATATTGGCTTTTCAACGCACAGCTGCCATTCCGCGGCAAAAAATATCATATAAAATGACTTTGACACGGGCCAAATAGCTGCAGCCAAGATCGTTGACTTAAAAGTTAAAGACTCAAAAGAAAGAAAAACAAAAATGAGGTTTGTGGCAAAAATGCCTTCGGTAGCTTTGAAAGGTTGTAACAGTTTTATTAGCAAAATGAACAAGCTTGAATTGCTTTGCAGAAGTACCTATGGCACTGATCTAGGTCAATAGCTACATTACTTTTCAGAAACTGCAACAGTTTATAATGAAAGCTTCTTCTCACATATCATTTCTTCGCCCCTTTTCCCCTACTTATTATTTTTTTGTGTTCTTCCTTTACCTCAAATAAACGTATTTTCTGTCTTTTTCTTCTTGTTTTGCTTCCTTTGCAAGTTTTGGATGTAGATTTTTTTATTTTAAAGTTGAGTAGTTGGTTAGATTAGTAGTATTTTAATTTTATTCATTATGTCGTAGGTAACTACTATTTCATTTATTCTTTGCTTGTCCCAGTCGTGTTATTTTCTTTCACTATTAAACCTTCTTAAATGTAGGTATCCCAGTATTTACTTACCTTTCCATCACTGAACGATGTAAGTGACTTTCAAAAACACTAAGTAAATATTGTAACCATTAAAACTTAATACAGTTCAATCCTATTCAAATCCACACCTGTTGATCCCAAACCAAGTCAAGCACTCGATAATAAACAAAACAACAAACATTACTAATCCGATTACAAACAATAATCTCTAAATACTCGTACCTCATGAATTGAAGTGTCAAATATAAGTTTTAACCCAATTTACTGAACGCAAACCGAAAAAAAATCTATACAAACCATTCTTATTAGTGACCAACTTACAAAATGCGTTCCACCAAACCCTTACTACCATCCTCATAAAGTTTGCATTCGTGTATTTGTGTGCCATAATACGTTGTCGTCCCTCCAGTACCGTTGACGTATATCATAGAAGATATCCCTTTGTGTCGCCACAATGGCTAATGCACTCATGATCCTTTCAACATTGTCATCTATACTAAGTACTTCACCCGACATACATTATCTACAATTGTACATCGACTTGACAGGTCCTAATGCAAGGCTAGAAGGTTGAAAATCGAGTGTCATTTCGTTAAAGCTAAGGTATGGTAAAGTTGGTGTAAGTGCGTAATTGAAATTTTGACTTTGGTAAATCGTGTGACGGGGCTGTGGTGTGTGTCGAATCGGAGAACATTTTAATTGACAGCTCAGCTTGACACCGGAGAAAGTTGTGAAAAGTGTCACAGAATTTGTAACAGATTGTTATTAGTACAGATTATTGTTGACGCTTTTTGCTGTAATGTGATCTGAGCCAATATTGTGAATGGATTCGTAATCTTTTTACGACTTTGTGCGTTAGTAAGAGATTGGTTCACTTGTTTTAACAGAAATCCAGCCGTTTCGGAGGAGTATGGTAACTAGCACTGTGACACGAGAATTTTATATAATAGAACTTATGTTACACTGGATAAACTTACACTAAATGAACTAACAAACTATTTAAATTATAATAACCTAACCTAACTAAAACTATTAACTGACTAAAATATGGCGTCGAAAAATTCCTCCGCATACGTCTGGTAATGTATCCAAGAGTCATCGGCATAAACATACAAACTTTCAAGCCCTTGTATTTCGAAATGAATGAACCGATTTTAATGAAAAGCATAAGCAAAAGCAAAAGAATTCGATTTCGAAAAATAGAGTTACAGCCAGACTAGACTGATTTTAAATTTTCCATAGAAATAGAGATTTTCAGTTATCTTTTTTTTTAAATAAGACATTTAGAAAATGTTATTTACTAACTTTTTAGACCTTTGTATCCTGTCTATACGTATGAAGTTTCATTAAAATCGGTTCATTCATTTCGAAAAACAAGGGCATGATAGTTTTGTATGAAATGCCGTACGTCGTAAATGCTCTTAGGCTATACGAAACCACAGATCGCAGACACTTAAAATAGAAATAAAATCTACAATTACCACAAAGCACAGCACATCTGTTCCGCCACACCCATACATTTAACTATTGATATTAAATCGTCACCCCGCTACAAGGTTACGGCGCGCAGACAATTGTTGCACTAACCGCGATGTGGGAATTTAATGGTGGTCTTGTAATATATTAATAGAGGGATTTATTATTAGTTAATCATTTTTTATATAGACTAATTAAATCTCCAAAATAGATTGTCCTTTTATGGTGACCATTTATTGGGTGACTGCCCCGTTGGTCTCGTGGTTGCAAGCGCGATTGCTGAGCGTGGGGTCCTGGGTTCGATTCCCGGGTCGGACAAAGTGTTATTGAGTTTTCCATTAGGAATTTCTTAGTAACAGTCCGGAGTTTGGAAGTTGGCGGTTTAATACCCCCGTGCCTCAGAAAGCACGTAAAGCGTTTGGTCCTGCGCCTGATCTCTCCCCGGTCGTGAGTTCGTGACGGATTGCCGTCCCATCGGACTATGAGAGTAAAGGAACAGAGAGTGCACCTGTGTCTGCGCGCACACTTGTGCACTATAATATCTCCTGCGTACCCGGCTAATCTCCGTTGAGATTGGCCACCGTCACCGAAATCAGTCGGGGAGGCTATTATTATTATTGGTTGGTATAAATAAACGTTGGAAGGTTGGAAGCTATATATCCGGCCTCTGAAGTGTCCGTAGGTATACTTAAATATTCACGTTTTGGACTGAGAGTACTGAGACTGTAATTTTTTAAGCATTTTTGCGGGTTTACTGGTGACCTCTGACTAACCCTTTAGTAACCTAAGTTATAATAGCCTCCCCGACCGATTTCGGTCACGGTGGCCAATCTCAACGGAGATTAGCCAGGTACGCAGGAGATATTATAGTGCACAAGTGTGCGCGCAGACACAGGTGCACTCCCTCTTCCCTCACTCTCATAGTCCGATGGGACGGCAATCCGACACGACCGGAGAGAGATCAGGCGCAGGACCAACGGCTTAACGTGCTTTCCGAGGCACGGGGGTATCACAACACCAACTTCCAAACTCCGGGCTGTTACTAAGCAATTCCTAATTTAAAAAACTTAATAACACTTTGCCCGATCCGGGAATCGAACCCAGGACCCCACGCTCAGCAGTCGCGTTTGCGACCACGAGACCAACGGGGCAGTTAGCCTAAGTCATAAGTACCTACTAAAATAACATAACACCAACTTTGTACACTTAGTTCGCAATAAGCGTTTTGACTTTGACCCTTTGGGGATTACAAGCGTGATGTTTGTACATTTTCTATATATTTGACTAGCTTCTGTCCGCGACTTCGTCCGCGTAAATTTTTTTTGTTTCCCCGACCCACCCCGTCGCAACGTGTCGCCGGCCTGCGCTATTACTTCGTTTTCGCTTGGCGAAAACTTCAGACTTTTTTTCTTTTTGCTCAACTCCTAAGGATCCTAGCGTCAAGTTTAATAGAATATAGCCTTCCTCAAGAACTGGGCTATCAAACGCAAAAATATTTTTATATATGCGACCAATACTTCCAGAGATTTAGAGCTTTCAAATCGTGTTTCAAACAAACAAACTCTTCAGCTTTATTATTAGTATTATTTTAAAACTATGATATCTACCAAGATATACATTGAAATCAAATGTTGTCAGAGGCAATTTTGTTCAAAATTAAATACATGTGATGAATAACGTATTTATTTGGATAAGGATTAATACCATGTTTATAAAAACACCTTCGCAAATAATGCATTATTTTAGAACAAATTTGGTTAGCATAAAAGAGGTTATAGTGAGTTAACCTTAAAAGATAGACATATGCTGTCGCGGACTTTTTTTTAAAGCTTTTAAAGGGGAACAATTCTGTCATATATGATTTTTGCGAAACTTTAACCGTTTACGCAGCGCACGCAGCGGAAGCTCTCAATAGGAAAAAAATCCCCCGATTTTGAAACATTCTTCATTGGTGCTCCGCTCCTATTGGTTTTAGCGTGATGATATATAGCCTATAGCCTTCCTCGATGAATGGGCTATCTAACACTGAAAGAGTTTTTCAAATCGGACCAGCAGTTCCTGAGATTAGCGCGTTCAAACAAACAAACAAACAAACAAACAAACTCTGCAGCTTTATAATATTAGTATAGATAAAAAAACAATATTAAATATGCTCCTACTTTAACTAAAATGAGTTAAAAATTGTCTAACTCCCTATTTGTATTTCTTAACATGGCTGGTTTTTCAAACGACGGAAAATATTTATTCGTGGAAAAAAATTGACGCCTGGCAGTCTTTGTAAAGAACAATTACTGTCAAAAATTCAAAATTATTCCTTCGATAAAAATATCTGGCGTTGGAAAAATCAGTACAAGAATCGTGTCATGTCAACCAGGTGTGTAGGTACCGCCATCTATACTCCGTCTTTGGAAACGTAAGTGAACAACCACTTATACTTTTGCTAACTCTACATACTTCACGAACAAGGAAAAGTGTAAGCTTGCTACCCACTCACAGATGGCGTTGTTGTAAATTTAATACAAAAAGCCGGTGGTGTGTCACACAGAGACAGAGATCGAAAATATCATAATCCCTAGCCTATTAGATAAGTAGGTAGTAATGTGGGCTCAGGAAGATGTTACTGCCAATCCTTTTGATTTAATGAAAATACCCATACCTACCTACTTGTTTTCGACATGGAGATTTTCTACATACACAACCTGTAGATAATTTCTTAGCTATCACA
This sequence comes from Globia sparganii, assembly GCA_949316385.1. Taxonomy (NCBI): domain Eukaryota; kingdom Metazoa; phylum Arthropoda; class Insecta; order Lepidoptera; family Noctuidae; genus Globia; species Globia sparganii. Next base: position 4,110,318 of record OX438675.1, read on the forward strand.
TCCCGGATATAGAATGGTGACCTTTTCTTTAACCTCATGGACCACCATCACCACCACCATATTTTTTCGCTCATCATAGTTAGCTTCTGTCTAGTTTTTTCCAACAATTTTTATGAATTCTTTTTTTTTTATTTATTTAATACTTCAAGCACATTGTGTGTACATGTACAGTCACGAGCAAAAGTATGTATACATTTGGTTTTATTCAAAGGCGATTATCTCCTTTATTTTTCAATGAAATTTTATGTTATTACGAACATAGTATTTTCGAACCCATAGGTTTATGTAATGTGCCATATTTCAACGTTGCATTTGTTATTTCACGAAAAAATCGCAATTGAAAGTTGCTAAGTGTTGACATATTAGAATTCGTGACTGTATGTGCTTGAAGTATTAAATAAATAAAAAAAAAAAAAACGAAGAGGCGGACTTAATGCCATAGGCATTTTCTACCAGTCAACCTTAGTGTGATGCAGAGACAAACAGTAGTAGGTGCAATCATTTGAGGAATAAATATTTTAAATATAAAGATACGCAGGAAAAATATAATATAAGTATATACCTAATTACATATAAATATACGCACAAATAAATAATTTTAATGTTTTTAATGAATTCATGTGTGCTTTCTGAATTTGTATTGGACATTACGGAGATGCTCCGGTAAAGAGAAAACATCGTGAGGAAACCTGTAGGTCAATTCTGCTATTTTAAAACTTTCAAAATCTAGTTGCAGTCTCATCTCGGCGACAAACAAATGTCAAAAACTTCTCAAAATGTAGGGAAATTTGAAGTATTTTTGACAGATTGAGACTGAGATCAGACTGTGAACGTTCTTAAAAGTTACGAGAATTGCCGCCATTTTGAAGGATATTGCTAATCCATTGCTGCATATGTTCGAAAAATTTGTCTGCTCAACAACCTAAATAACTTAATGAATGTTGCTGTACTGTCAAATTGAAAGCCGTGGCTACTTATAGAGCATTAGGCAATTTCCTTCAAAATGATTCAGATTGGGATTGAAAGTAGGTTCCGGGTTAGGACAAAGGATACTTCGTTCCCGTGGGATGTTTTCTGACCCCACGCGAATGAAGCCGCGGGCAAAACCTAGTAATAGATACTGTTCTGAATAATATGGAGTAAGTGCATACATTCTTAATTAAAGAAACTAACAAATATTACTTAGGCGCCAAACAGACGAGCAGTACTTTGGTGTCGACAGGGCCAACTTCAGCTGTCGACAGAGCCAACTTCAGCTATCGACAGAGCCAACTTCAGCTGTCGACAGAGCCAACTTCAGCTATCGACAGAGCCAACTTCAGCTGTCGACAGAGCCAACTTCAGCTGTCGACAGCATTATTGTAGCGTGCCGCGAGCGTTATTTTAGCCTATTTGAAGTCGACTGACAAGGTAGCGCGCGCGCTGCGCTCATACTGTAGCTGTCGCCTACAGAACAGTAGGCCAATTCTGCTAATTTAAAACGTCCAAAATCTAGTCGCAGTCTCATCTCGGCGACAAACAAATGTCAAAAACTTGTCAAAATGTAAGGAAATTTGAAGTATTTTTGACAGATTGAGTCTGAGATCAGACTGTGAACATTCTTAAAAATTACGAGAATTGCCCCTCAGATATATCTGTTCTGTGCTGTTGCCATTGGTCGGCGTTTGCTGTCCACGTGTCGACGGCAAACGCCAACCAATAGCGCAGCTGCAGTTGCCTCTTTCGACAGCTGAAGTTGGCTCTGTCGACAGCAAAGTGCTGCTCGTCTGTACGGTGACTTATTCGTTAGCTTGGATCGCGAAGTAGTGGCTGGTATTTTATATTTCAAAGGATTGTTTGTTATTACTTCAAGCTGGCACAGCGCCAAACGACTGCAGCGGAATTTATTGTTTTACTTGAAAACTTGAAATGCAATCCTTGAAGTATTTAGTTGTATGTTTGTGACATCTTGGAATTGTAATGGTTTTATGAAAAACTAGCTGACCCGGCAAACTTCGTACCGTCTCTGAATCAATAAGAACGAATGTATGAGAAAATTAATAATCTTCATAATTTTTAATTTCGTGAATTTTTCCCCAGTTTTTATAGTTATTCTGCTATTCTGGGCGGAGCCAAAACCAATAAAAAGATCATAAAAATCGGTTCAGCCGTTCTTGAGTTATAAATGGTGTAAGTAACCCGACTTTGTTTTGTGTATATAGATATAAGTAAAAAATATTATTATAGGTACCACACTATTAGTGTCCCATGCAGGGCAAAGGTCTCTTCTCTAAAAGAGAAGGCACGAGTACCTTTGGTCACCACGCTAGCTCAAGACGGTAACATAAAGTTCGTTTTTTGAACCCAGATAGTAATCTGACAGTCTTTTGTGTTTGCGTTTTTTATTAGGTACAGAAGTTTGACATACACCTGTCAAATTAGCATTTGGGTTTAAAAAACGAACTTTAGTCCTGAGGGGCAATTCTCGTAATTTTTAAGAATGTTCACAGTCTGATCTCAGACTCAATCTGTCAAAAATACTTCAAATTTCCTTACATTTTGACAAGTTTTTGACATTTGTTTGTCGCCGAGATGAGACTGCGACTAGATTTTGGACGTTTTAAATTAGCAGAATTGGCCTACTGTTCTGTAGGCGACAGCTACAGTATGAGCGCAGCGCGCGCGCTACCTTGTCAGTCGACTTCAAATAGGCTAAAATAACGCTCGCGGCACGCTACAATAATGCTGTCGACAGCTGAAGTTGGCTCTGTCGACAGCTGAAGTTGGCTCTGTCGATAGCTGAAGTTGGCTCTGTCGACAGCTGAAGTTGGCTCTGTCGATAGCTGAAGTTGGCTCTGTCGACAGCTGAAGTTGGCCCTGTCGACACCAAAGTACTGCTCGTCTGTTTGGCGCCTAAGTAATATTTGTTAGTTTCTTTAATTAAGAATGTATGCACTTACTCCATATTATTCAGAACAGTATCTATTACTAGGTTTTGCCCGCGGCTTCATTCGCGTGGGGTCAGAAAACATCCCACGGGAACGAAGTATCCTTTGTCCTAACCCGGAACCTACTTTCAATCCCAATCTGAATCATTTTGAAGGAAATTGACTAACGCTCTTTATGTAGCCACGGCTTTCAATTTGACAGTACAGCAACATTCATTGAGTTATTTACGTTGTTGAGCAGACAAATTTTTCGAACATATGCAGCAATGGATTAGCAATATCCTTCAAAATGATACAGATTGAGATTGATAGTGTGTTACGCAATTAGGATGCTGGTCAGCTTATATTGGTTTTGTTACTAGTGACGTGTGGCCTACTGTACAGACGCTAGCACATCAATCTACTACAATCTGTCAAATTTCTTTAATAGATTTTCTACTTTATCGCTAAAGTATAAGGTTCAAAGTTGATTGGGAAAATTTTACAGTTTCGGGTAGCTTGATATGCTGGCGTCTGTATTATAAATACATCTCTGTCTAACTCTTCTGAGGTTACAGGCGTGATCTTATGTTACGTGTGTTACTCACGAAGGCTAATCTCAAAGAAAACTCCTTTTAATCAATTGCCAAAGATGGATGGAGATTGTATTACTTACTGAAATCGAAGTCAAACAATATAGTGACCTTCGGAAGTGAAACGGAAATGTTTACAGGAAGTTACCATATAACGAACTAAAGGGTAATAGAGGGTAATACTTGCGCGTTCATGGGATTTCCTAAATAAATCGGAGTTAACAGCTAGTCAAAAAAATAAATAATAAATGTTTTATTCAGTACTAGCTGCTGCCCGCGACGTCGTCTGCGTGCATGCTCTACAGCACCAAAAATACCCAAGATGCCAGTGTCGCTATAGCATTATAAGTTTTTTTTTTTTTTATGGATGGGAAATCATCGAATGATCCCTCCCGCTCTGGGTGGAGCAGAAGGGAGTGTCAGACTCTTACTGACTAAAACCCACCCGTGTTCCTTCCTTAGCCCTTTGTGTTCCGGGGTAGCGGTAACCCTTTCGGACAATCCCGCTGCCCCGGCATAGCATTCTATGTACACAACTTTTAAAATAGCATTAAAATATAAGTTTTTTTTTGCAAGCAAAGCAAGTGAAGAGTTATATGGGAGTCCTGCTGAGTTCAGTCATAAGATGTGACTGAAGGAAATAGAGAAAATAATGCAGGAATACATTCCAGGACACAAAAGAGTAAAGATACGTACAAAGGTATCATACTTTACAACACTTCCCTATAAACTACGTTGGTAGTTATGCCGCCAGGAGCCAAAATGTAAAGAGAGTCAGGACTGGTGACGCGGGAGCAAGCGACGTACAGTTGCCCGTGTGAGAAGCAACTCGTCCTGAGGTCGACACCCGCTGCCCTGCGACTTATTGATGGTCATCGCGAAGCAAACACTCACGGGGAACTGTACGCGCTTGAACTGGAACAGGAAGTTATGAGGTATTAGGGGAATGCGTGGTATAAATACTGCCTCGCCGACGCCACAACCCGTAAGAATTTCCGTCTCAATGGTGTTTCTGTGGAGGGAGATGAGTTTGATGGCCCATTCACGACCTTGCCGCGGTGAGCGGCGGCTAAGCGCGGGGCGGCGAGCGGTAAGAACAAAAGTATGAAAATGTTTGAAGCACGCCACGAGTCGCCGCTCACAGCGAAAACGCGAGCGGTTTTGTCGGAGCGAATCGTTGCAGCGGCGCGCGGTGCGGGGAGCGGCGAGATCAAAAGTACTGGCGAATGAGTGCGACGCGACGCAACGAAATACAGCGGCCCGGATAGCGGCGTAGATGTGACGGCTCGGCGGCGAACTTATAAACAAAAAATTTTAGACGATATTGTGGCGGTAATGGGTATAGAGTATAAGTATAGAATATAATCAAATGTTTCCACACTCATTCTTGTGTACTCATAAAACTTATCCGGATATTTTCTGTAATCTTCGTATAGGTCACGAAATTTGCCATTTAAATATCGATCTTTATTCAGTTCGTGCACTCCTTCTGTCATACTTGTTTTAAAAATATACTGCTTTCTAAACACAAAAGAGATAATTTTGATAATGCCATAATTTTGAGCACGTTCTAACGACCTAAATACGTCCACCTCGACCGCTGCCGCTAGCCGCTACTGAGGGTACGTGGCGTGTAAAACGCACGCCGCGCCGCCTGCCGCGCCGCGCGCCGCTTAGACCGAAGTCGTGAATGGGCTGTAAGGCGATTAACACAACTTCGGAGGAGATAGGTTCCGAAGAAGCATAATCGGAACACCGACCTTCAGCTTGATGGTATGCGCTGGAAGTCCACTTGCTGACAGGGAGCTCTGAAATTCCACGGGATAATGTGTGGCGTCATTTTGCTCGACAACAGTGTTTATCGAGGTGTAGACCACTTTATTCCCCTCAATTTCCGAGAAAATGCATTCGTTAATTGCTGCAGCCTGATCATTTTTGGGCATCAAAATGGCCCGCTCACACACCCAAGAATTCTGCTGGTGCGGTATACGACTGATGTCCCCGTATACACAGTGAATGAGTTCTTCTAAGCTGGATACCACTCTACCGAGAGACTCTGGAAGCATCACCTGTCTCTTCTGGTAGAGTGCCTTCGCCAAGACTTAGAAGGACATCGGAGAATTCTTGAGCACGTGCATTGCCGCCGAGCCGAGCTCTCATATTAATGGTCAAGCGCAGCGTACGAACTCGTGACCACAACGAAGATCGTTTCAACGAAGCATTCACCTCGTCAGCCCTCGAGCCCCGCGTCACCACTGGAAGCGTTTGCCGAAAATCACCACTGAACAGAACTGTGACACCACCCATCAAACGTTCGTTCCTGCGGATGTCCTGCAGGATTCTGTCCACGGCCTCAACGGCCTTCCTATTGGCCATCGTACACTCATCCCATACGATCAGAGAGCAATCCTTGAGCACGTTTCCCTTATCGCTGTTACGTGACACACCCCAAACAGGCGTTTCCGCGCTCTCTAAATCGATGGGAATTTTAAACATGGCATGTGCTGTCTTGCCACTCGGAAGCAGTGTGGTAGCGATTCCCGACGACGCTACAGCAATAGCAATTTTGCCTTGCCTCCTGACCTCTGCAAGTATGCCAGTGGTAACAAATGTTTTTCCTGTTCCACCAGGAGCATCTAAGAAAAAAATTTTACCCTGGTTTTGCCCAACGCTTTCAAGGACGGTGTCATAAATTTGCTTTTGCTCTGAAGAGAACAAAGCAACATGGTCATTTCGTATGGTGGTCATTTCGCGTTATACTCCCGATTTTCACGGTCTTGATACGGTGGTGATTGGGGAGCTGGTAACCCATATTCGATCAGTGGATTGCCGCCGATAGAAAGTACCACATATTGAAGTGAACTGAGACAGGTGTTCAGCACGCGTTCATCAGTTACTTCGACTTCGTCTCCAGTAGCGCGCCTCAAAGCTCGTCGAAAATCTTCAGACAGATGATGGCGATACTTCTCTCACAAAGCTACCGGGTTCGCGACTCCACAAAACCACCAAGATGACGGCAAACAGATGACGCATGCGGCTGGGACTGTCACTGACGCTCGCCTCCGCGAGGGTGTCATGAAATTAAATGATCATCATCAATGAACAAACTTTTTTGTAATACTTAACACCGCATTTTTTTTAAGACTGTGCCGACCCTACAGTGGCGCCCTCATCGTTTGTTTGGTTATTTCATACAATTTAGAATGAAAATGCAGAAAATAAGCACGTTAAGTTGTGCTTCACAAGATTATACGTTAATATTATTATAAAAGGTAGTTTTATATTGTTTAGTTTCATTATAATCCTTAAAACGGATAAAAGTGGCCACTATATTCCGTATAAACAGAAAAACAGACAAACAGACAAACAGACAAAAATTCCAAAAACTATATTTTTGGCGGTATCGATTGTAGATCACGCCCCAAGTATTATTTTTAAAAAATATTCAATGCACAGTTTTGACTTTCCTACGATTTTATTATATGTATAGATTAAAATGTATAAAAACATTACCATAAAGTCTTAGAAATTATTTACAAAGGTATAATAATGTTAGATGCCTGTACTACGGATAAACCTGCCGATCGATTCTGTAAAAATCTCACTGTGATAACTTAGGTGAAGTGAGCGTGAAGTGAGCTATCAATAGGGGCAATCCCTAACATCAGGTGGAATGACAGCTCACTTCACCTTAGTTTTCACGGTGAGATTTTTACAGAATAGCACTGCAGTATCACAGGCGAAACGATCATACTAACGTAAAAGCTCCTATTAACGACCCCCTAAAATGTGTACTCTATTAACGATCTAATTTTTAAATCACTCACATTAGACATATTATAGGGTTTCAGAAAAGTCATACCTTAAAAATTAGTTACGTATTTTTGTTGGACAGCAAAAAGAGTAAAGTTTGTGAATTTAAATAGCCAGTGAAAGAAATAACTTGAAAGAGAGTGGGACGAGCCCGAAGCGGATGCACTTTTCATAATGTCGCGTCTCCAGCCACGTAAGTATACCTAAATATTACTTAAGGAAAATAACACACTAAAAATGGATTTGTCTTCTTGCTGTCACATTACAACTGTAACGTATATATTCGTTTTCTAAACTAACTCTTAATATAATACTTTTTATTGGTTTTTGTGTTATAAAATCATGTTTTAATTTAAGGCGGTAATAGAATCCAAATTTCAAAACTTGATTCTAATAACGACCCATGGCGTTGTTAAATTTTGAGAATATTTAGTATTTTATAATAACTAATATCTAGAAACTACCTCATTTGATTTTATTTTTTTCTTGTTGAATTCTTAAAATTATATTACTTCGTTAGATCTATTAACGACAAAGCTATTTCTTAAAGTTTTTGTGTAAAACTCGATTCAACGTTAGACAATATCCCTATTATTATAATGATATTATACTGTAAATAACCTTTATTTTCTGAATTAAAGACTAACTGACATTAAAAGAAATAATATAGCAAAAAGATCGAATTTAACAATACTCCACAAAGCGGATATTTTATCTGTTTATTATTAATTTTATTGGTCGCTAATAGAATATTGTTACCTTCATACTTGATTCTATTACCGACTCACAGCTGTTATGACGATATTTTTGGTAATATTACAGTACATAAAAACAAAATGTATATTTTTGAACAAATTGGCTTATTTCTTGCATACGTTTTAAGAGATTTTGTCACAGTACATATATTAATGTAGTATAATATTTGCCATCCAGTTTCATTCGTGGCTTCATGGCATTGGCTATATTTCATATGTTTTCAAATCAAATAAAAATGGCGGGACGGAATGGGGGCCATGTAACTTTTTAAAGCTTCTTTCGAAGAATTAAATTCTATATCTCTTTAAAGATTGTGTTCTTTTATAGAATCATGGAGCCGCAGAAGCGCAAGCAGTACGCCTCTGCTCAACTAAAAGCTGTAAATTTAAGTAAGCATTTAATTATTTGAAGACTGTTTTCTGAGACTGATTATATTTTTATTAATTAAAATAACAAAAGTAATTGCTCTAAGTGTTGCAATAAATAATTATGTTCATATTGTAATAATGTTGATCTCATAACTATTGTTATTGTATAATAAATACCTTAAAAACTATTTTTTATTTCATTTAATAGTATAGAAGAAGTGACAACTTCGTAGCGGTCGGTAAAAGAAGTAGAAAAATCGGTAATAGAATCTTGCCGCATTCTATGGGTCGGTAATAGAATCAACTACTCTTTTGGATTCAATGATTATTTAGTAATTATTGTGTTATTGAATATTGAATTTAAGTACTGAATTGCAAAGAATACTTCGTTGAGATTAATTATAAATTAAAACATCTTTCCTAACATATCAGCTTATATCTATTTTTTTAAAGTGAATCCTAAGGCAGCTAAAACTGGCGGTAATAGGAGCATTTACGTTATATGGTAATTGTTGGACAATATGTTATTCTTTTTATAGATTCTTGTTTTGTAAATGTGAGGATTTTGTAGGCCCTGTAGATTTTAGATCTGTAGACCATTTTTTATTTTATCAAGTACCTGGTACTTGTTGACAGGCCTACACTGTCCTCCCATAGGTACTTACTGTAATTTGAAAACATTGTAAAAGCCAATTATTTTTAAAAGAGTGACCGTGGAGTTTCTTGCTGGTTCTTCTACATAGGAAACGACCAATTGGAACCGTGCACCTAGCTTCTGACGTTTCATAAGTGCCCTTGTAGGCTTTTGTGAAATAAAATATTTTGATTTGATTTGAACAATATTTAACTTTAGAAGTCTTGAAATACTTAATGACAAAATTTAATTCATTCATTATTTGAAGCAACAAAATAATTTGAATATCTTTTATTGAAACAAATAACAAAATTAAATCATAACTTAACTAAAACAAAAAAAAAAAAAATTAAAATATAGCGTCGAAAAATTCATCCGCATCGCTGTCGACTGGTAATGTACCCAAGAGACTGGCGTTAATTCATTATTTAATTCAGAGTTAATCAAATAATTCATCTTGTGCCAACAAGCTATGGTACCCCGACCGAACCGGTTAGGTTAGAACTGTGACCAACAGCGCGCGAGTCGAGCGAGCGAAGCGAGCGGTACTGCAGGAGTACCAGCGTGCGCTACATCCGAGGTGGTCGCAGTTACTTGGCTATTTAGTATTTTTAAGACCCTAAAATAGAAATTATTTGAAGATCACAAAAAGAAGCGTAATCATTATATTAGAGAGTTCAATAATATTATTAGGAGAGCAAAATTAGAATTATTTAAGGTTCTATTGAATACATGCCTTTTAAATCCACAAATGTAAGTATGTCCGAATATTTTCTAGTATAGTATCTAACTGCAGAATATTTAGCATCTCCTGCAAAAAACTGGCACTGGTTCTTCGTCATGTGGCCGATGAACTGATGAATATTGCTGGGGTTAAAGTTAACTGCTAAACTTGTTAACTATTAAAAAATAATAAAAATACAAGCTACGGTTTTTTTTTTTGTGGATGGGAAATCATCAAATGACCGCTCCCGCTCAGGGTGGAGCAGAAGGAAGTGTCAGACTCTTACTGACTAAAACCCACCCGTGTTCCTTCCTTAACCCTTAATGTTCCGGGGTAGCGGTAACCCTTTCGGACAATCCTGCTCCCCCGGCAAGCTACGGCCCTTAAGGCTCTTTTACACTCAACAAAAACACAATTCATTCAAAAACGAACCAAAAATAGAAGCTACGCTACCATGTTATTTACTGATTCCAGCTGAAACTCAATATAATCAGCTTTACAACAAAAATTCTGGCAAATTCAGCAACGTACTTAATATTCCCGGGGGCCCTTTTCCTAATTAAGTGGGAGTCTTGATACAGGAGGTTATTCGGCTTCGTAGGGCTGGCTGTGACGTCACGGAGACCGTAGTAGGCTGAGTTTAGACTGAAATCGAGTTAAATTTAGTGACCTAGGCTATTGCAAAGTTGTTTTGTTAAGCTGAGATTTTATGCTGCTTTATTTACTGCACTTATAGAGTATTTAATATTTGCATGCAATAATTGCCTTGGTGTAAACAGAAGTCGTATTCAATTATTCTATGCCATTTTATGGAAATCGCGAAACACTTGCATGCAATTCTTGAATGACAATAAATGAACGTGCTATAAGGCATGCGATTCTTGCTCTTGAACGTTCCAGAAACTTGCACCGTTTAAATGGGTGCAACACTAACTCGGGTTAAAAACGACCATAAAGGCTGTTAAAAAAGTTTTCGGAATAATTTTGTAATTAAGCTGAAGTTCGCCTGAAGTTTTTTAGGTTTCGTTGGGTGACTTCGACTTTTTTGTTTGTGTAAGTTTTACTTTAAATTCGACCTAGTTCTCTAGCTGTGTTCTCTTCTATCTATGCTGTGTGATGTGACTGTGAAGATAGATTGATGACCTTGTGAAGACTGCAGGAGTCCACTGGATGCAAGAAGCACAGAACCGATCGAAGTGGCGATGCTAGGCGGAGCCCCACATCCAAAAGTGGACTTTTCGGTTGAAATGCACAAACAAAACGCAAATTACAAATAAAAAAAAAATAAAAAGAAATGATGATGAATGTAATGCTATATTATTAATTAAGCTATCGACTTTTCGAGTGAAAATCTGTCTTGACCTAGATGACTAAACAGGTTGTCAAGTTAAACGAGGGAAAAAAAATAACAATAAAAGAAGATAAAAAAAATAATAAATCACATTATGGGCTGATTTTTCCAACGCCAGATAATTTTATCCGGGGAATAATTTTGAATTTTTGAAAGTTCTTTCATACAAAATCTGTTAGACGTCAATTTTATTCTACGAATAAAAAATACCTGTCGATTACAAAATAGCCCTTAATTTTAAAAAAAGAGCATAATAATTATTCTAGTAAACCTCGTGAAAGCCGAGAAAGATAAACAAATCAAGTATCTTGATTCGCGAGGTTGTCGATATATGAACATTATCGACCGTGCCGATAGTCGTAACAGCCAATGGCTTAATAGCCAAAAGCCACCAGAATTCAGGAAGCGGTACTTCTGGACACGGCTCGCATTGTTAGGAGGTTCCTCTCTTTGGAGCCCTGACCGCCGACAGCTTGGGCTTCTATTTTTAAATAGTTTTATATTCTAATATTATTAAAAAGTTCATTTACATTGCCCAGGAGTGGGACAGCGTAATATAGAAAATTCTAATAACATTACATAATTCTGTTAGTAAAACGTACGTATAATATTCGAGCTAGAAAATAATGCAATATCGTATTAGAATACGTATGCAATAAGAATTGACCATATCTTTTGCAGGTGCCACTGGCATTATATTGTACTCTGTTAAAAATACTAATATTTCAAAATTAAAATAAGGACTTTTTAATTAGAAACTGCCATGCTGTTGCAGTTTTTAAAAGAAGAGTAAAAGAACACTATCTTTCCACTTCATCATAGTTGTGTATGTATTTATTATTTTGATTACATTATAATTACCAAGGGGTATCTTATTACCCAGTAACTGGGTTGTGGAGGTCAGATAGGCAGTCGCTCCATGTAAAATACTGGTATTCAGCTGCATCCGGTTAGACTAGAAGCCGACCCCAACATAGTTGGGGAAAAAGGCTAGGCAGATGATGAATTGCCCATCTGAAATAAAATATCTAAATAAAGACGGATTCCATGACCTGTATTTAATTGATTTAACTGAGCTACGCAAACGCTACGCTTCGTAGCAGACGGCCTACGAGGGTCTACGAGGGTCTACGAAAGCGTAGCAAATGCGCTGAAGCATAAACTCGCTTTGATTTAATGTTGTTATCAGCGTTATAATATATTGTTGGAATAAAATATGATAAAATGTTGATGTTATCTAAAAACATATTAATGTTACAGTGGCGATTAGGTTATAACATTAAACAGTACAGCGGTTATTATAAGTTGTTATCAGTCTGTTAAAACAATAAAATAAACAATTTTACAAAAACAGAAAAATGATTTTTTTTAATTGCCACTACATAAACCACCCTTGATAATAAGTCATTAGACACTTGCGGGGCGATGGTATCAACAATTCAGCACAAACTTTATGGTATTGTTGGCAAATAATCACAAATTAAGTAAAATACTCAAACGAAAAAAGTTCCCACCCGTCCCACGGCTAGTTAATTGTTATTATGTGGTTTCAATCAATGTGATAACCACCTTTTTACACTTATAATATCATTGGTGATAACCTAATCGCTTCGCTGTAGTTGTACTATTTTTAATTCGTAATTTTTTTTTAAGATATTTAATTAATGTAGGTGCACATTTAAATTTTTCTGAAAGTAAACTTTGTGTAGATCAATTCCAAAGGTGTTTAAAAAAAATAACAAGAAAAATAAAAGCCAAGCTGAATGATGATGAATTTATTAAATGAAATGTTTTGACAAATGAATGAAAAATAGGCGCCATCATGTCTATTCTTCCGTCAATGTTGGAACTATGCTTATCTAGAACACAAGAGCATAAAACACCACATCTAACTAAAACTAACCTTATTTGTAGAAACATAAAAGCGATGGCCACTGAACGAAGATATCGCTCTCAATTTTACACCGCACTCAAATAAATTTCAACTTTAACATCGTAGATATAAAGGTTAAACAATAACACAATGTAGCTACTTTGTTTGTATGCGTGAAGCGCGCAGTCGCCCCGTGGAACCGGCAGTTAGCTCGGGGGCGCCACTGAGCACGGTTGTATCGTACCTCCGCGGAGCCTGCACCACAACGGAATTATAGCCAAAAACTGAGAACAAAAAAAAAGAAAACCCATAGTCAATTCCCGCCTTCCATTTTCAAGAAAGAGACTTCAACTTTTTTTTTAGATGACAGTGTTCACGCATTCAGCCTAGTGTTATTCTTTTTTGACTTTTTAATAAATCTGACAAGTTTTTTTTATTGGTTTTAGAGTAAAATGTGCGCTTTATGAGTGTTACAGTCAGAGACGGCAAACATTTTGGCTGTGTCGTGTATTACGTAACGGTTCCGGGGAAAATCGATATCCTGGGCGTATAAATAGCGGCGTACGCTTGAAACAGCTGGCCGATCGCCAGTATGCAGCCTACGGTGAGAACTTGCCTTATTTTATATTATCTGTGGACTGGAAGAGCGTCAGCGGGACGGAATGATGAATGATGAAGCGTGATAGAGGATTTAATGATACCGTTTTAGTTATTTTTTTTTCAGGGGTTTTTAGCTTTTGCATTTAAAAATAAAATTTTAATGAATAAGAGTCAAAGGTTTGGTATTAAAAATAATAAAATTAGACGTCATAAAAAAATTTAATTTTTTCTCACCTCTGTGAAATTTAATTTAAATAGGTCACTAATAGATTATGTAATAATTAAAGACGATTGACTATCTAACTCTCCTATAGTCCTCTCACTTACACTGTAGCTATTATTCTAAACCATACCATGATTTATTAACTATAAATAGCAAAATATCAAATCATTACCAGTTCGTTCCAAAATCAAGAGCCAAATAATAAAAAACGGAGAGAATGAAAACATGTCCTCGGAATCACAATGGCTGTTGAAAAAAAATCCAATTCATTCACTGACAAATAAAGTATTATGCTACGGGACCCTTTTCCCCCGCAGTCTCGTAGTAGGGTGTGCTGCGAAATTCGTAGCATCTTTATACAAATCTCGATAAGTCGGTGAGTCAGAGAAATTTCCTTGATTTCTTTTTCAATGGCTAGACTTTTTAAATGTATTGGCGGGATCTTTACTGTTAATCGTTAAATCGGAGGGGCCCGTGGCTCAGTAATTACAGCCGTACAGGTCGATCGATCAGATTAAGCTACGCTTGCCGCGGTTGGTCCGTGGATGGGTGACCCTCTTCACATACCAAGACCCCTCCGTGCCTCGGAAAGCACGTAAAGCCGTTGGTCCCGGCTGTCATTCGTGGATCTTTGACAGTCGATACGGATAGAAGCCCAAAAATAAAGGTCTGACATCCAGTCTTGCCAAGGGGTATTGTATTACCCAGCAACTGTTAGATAAGCAGTCACTTCATGTAAAACACTGGAATTCAGCTACATCCAGTTAGACTGAAAGCCGATCCCTGCATAGATAAGGCTAGAGAAATTGAATTACACTACTTACGAGAAGACCAAATATAATTAAGTCGCTAAAAGATGTAGCATTAGTAATAATATATCTTTTTCTCTCTTCACAAAGGTTCATAATAGTTATTTATAACTATATGTTATATTTAGGTACGTAGATAAGAATTATAGCGGTTTGACAACATTGCAAAAAATGTGATCCTTTGTGAGAGACTGGCGTCCTAGACGATACTAAGATACCCCGTGTGATCGATCACCAGACTGTCACCTCGAAGCAAAGCAATAATTAATATAGGATGTAGCTTAGTGATAGCAAGTCCGCAAAATGACATCAAGCTATAAATTTCGAGTATAAGCTGACTTCTCATTGCACGAAGAAGAAAGGCCTACACAATGCGAGCTCAGCTCAAAAAAAAAAAAAAAATTATTTCACATAAGCGTACAAGGGCACTTATGAAACATCAGAAGCTAGGTGCACGGTTCCAATTGGTCGTTTCTTATGGAGAAGAACCGGCAATAAACTCCACGGTTACTCTTTTAAAAATAATTGGCTTTTACAATGTTTTCTAATTACAGTAGGTAGCTAAAACTGGAAATATAAATCTTGATATGTCGTCGTGTGTACAGTTTCTATTTGATTGATCCCTAGCCACATTCGGTAATTTTAGACACAGACTAGCTGCGCCCCGCGGTTTCACCTGCATAAGTGGCGATCCCGTGGGAATATTGGAATAAAAAGTAGCCTACATGTTAATCCAGGGAGTCAGCTACCTCCATAGAACATTGTAACAAAATTGGTCAAGCCGTTTGAGCGTGAAGGAGTAACAAACAAATAAACACACACACTCACAAACTTTCGCCTTTATAATATTAGTGTGATAACTAATATATAAGAGGTTATCTTTATTTGTAGGTACAGATAACCTCGGAATGTATCCATGTTTGGATCGAATGATGACACTTACGACTAAATAACTTACATGAACTATGTTATCGCAAGGTTCTGAACTGAGTGTCAGACTTGCGTTAACAGTTTTGTGAAATGGTTTCCTCGACTGGCTATGCAAATTAATGTCCAAAACTTTACCTACTGAGCAAAAATGATAAATGATTTTATTGCACGTCAAAAATAAATTATTATCCTAAAGTATTTACATAATTTAATACTAACAGTCTAAAGTAAGAAGGAAAGAATCATAGGGCATTAAAAAATTCGTTCGCATCATTGTCAACAGGAAAAGTAATGAAAAGGCTATACTATATAATAATATGGCTATATTGCAATATGGCAGCATTGCCACATTGTATGGCAATACTGATTCTTTGGCCAAAAATAGGCCAGCCCTCTGGTCACGCGAAGAGTCGACCAACCGCTTGTTAAAATAAATTATTATTTTAAAAACTAGATGAGTTCGGTGTTTCCTGTCCGACTTCGCTGAGAAGAAAAATCGAAACAAACCCAGAGGTCACAGTCTCTTTTAAAGTTCAGACATAATCTTGGTCATATCATGTGAGGACCATGTATAGTAGAAGTGCGCAGTGCTGCACACCCCTACCCTATTTCAAGTTAAAGAAATATGAACTTTATTTCAATAAGAATTAAGTTGATTTCAGAGTGACTAGCTCTATTGAAAAATTTATAAAAATGTTCGAAGTTGTAGCGTAAACTGAACTTTATTGTGTAGGAATTAAAGTTATTTTCCATTCATTCATATTTGTTTACATTTTTGGCAAATAAATCGCTAACGCAGATTAGATTAGTGTCTGAAAAATCATTGTCCTTCCAAAGCAAACTGCGCAAAGCATTATCCCAGTCTTTGCACACAGTATCCTAATTGCGTTACACACTATCAATCACAATTTGAATTATTTTGAAGGATATTCCTGATCTATTGCTTCATATGTTCGACAAATGTGTCTGCTCAACAACGTAAATAACGCAATGAATGTTGTTGAACTGTCAAAATGAAAGCCATTTCTACTGTTAGTGTGTTATGCAATTACCCTGCTGGAACCATTCCCATTCTTCTTCATCTTCTTCTTCGTGTTGCTGGCACGACAATGATTCAAATGTTTTTGCCCCAAAACTTTACTTCCACGCCGTCGGTGGCAGCGCAGAAGTCAAATTGGCTGCATTTTTATAACACAAATGGCAGAATAGTATTTCCCATTCATTTTTCATCAAATATTTCACCGGCCATTTTGCTGTCACGGGCTGAAGAATTGTGTCTACTCATGAATAAAAATAAATCACCTGAAAATATGAAACACTTCCAACACGCACGATTTAGGTGATAATCAATAAGGCGAAGTTCAGAGTTTCACCTTCGTGTTATGGCGGTCAAGAGTCAAGTGTAGTTGTCGACATAATCGGATCTAGCGGCCTTTGTGCCTTTGCTACTTTGTGGGATTTCCTACTAGTACGATATTTTTTATTTGTATTTTTTTGTTTAAAAAAAAATTAGATAGGAAAAAAAACGGTTTCCAGTAATTTTTTTGTTGCTCTAAAAATAAGGCGATAAGAATTAAAACAAATATGTTATTACTGATTTTTAAAAGCTTTTGTCTGCGGCTTCCCCCGCGGTCGGAAATTGTCCCACGGGAACGTACTACCGGAATAAAAGTGTCACAACCCAGATCATGGTGTCCTATGTGTTGATCTAAGTTATCAACTATCTGTGTGCCAAATTTCATTGAATTCCGTTGAGCCATTAAGGCGTGTAATTTATTTCACCACCACTGCTCTCAAAACGGTGAAGGAAAACATCGTGAGGAAACCGATAGCTATATCCTAGAACCGAAACATGTAAGGCATGTGACATCTTCCAACTCGCACTGAGCCCACATGGTGAATTACGGCCCACTCCTTCTCAGTGAGACGAGAACTGTCTCCCAACAGTGGGAACATCACAGGCTGATTATGATATCGATAGCATATTAAATAGTATTTTTTCACAGTTATTGGAATCATCTTCTTAAACTAATTATTAGTGATCAGGCAAATTCATGATGACATAAAATAATAAGTAGAAATCGACCGTCAGCGTCCTAAAATCTGCAAATGATACCAGTCATTTGAACACCTGCTTGAGCTCAGACGCAGTCAAATGGCAACATAAAAAGCCAGCAACTGTAGGTAATTTTCAATCCAAAAGAGTGAATTGAAACCTGGCGCTTGCCCAACTATTTTAATTCCAACTCATATCTCTACAACGTGCAAACGACATTCGTATGGCTCACCAATTTCTTGGTTCACAGTACAATATTGAATCTAGAATCCATCTTTAACTGGTACCGGGCTAACATTTATACGGTTTATATAAAAATTAAATACCATGAAAAACGTGCTGGTGTTTAGAAGTACTATAGAGGTATGAGGATCAGGGTGTAAAGTTCTCCATAGAAAAGGGAGGATCCTCCGACCAGACGGGTGTTGTGTCTGGCGGGCAACTGCCCGATGATTCATGTCGGGCCGCTGTATCTATGCTAGTTGCGCGGTAAACTCTGCTTGCGAGATGCAGGATTTTGTGACATCAGTATGACGCGTTGTTCGCATGTGGCGTTGTAGATACCGCTACAATACTATGGGACCCAGAAATCGCAGATAAAAGTCAGCTGCTCCCTATTCAGTGTGACAGGGACACCGACACGCAACCTCTTACCATGGATTCAGTAGGTACGTGATTCTGAACCTCCCTGCGTTGACATTTTTGTCGGTTATTAGCTGTTCCATATATTTTCGAATTATGTATTTCACTTTTTTAAGGAACAGTTGTTTTTCCTTAAAAAAGTCGTCGTGTGAAAGAAACGTTAACTAGGCGTGGGTAAACTGTCCCAAGAGTACGCTGCAGTCTTTAAACTCAATAAACGGGTGTACGTGTTCGTAGCGGTGACAACGTACTTAGTTTCACAAACAACTAGGTATCTGTGTATAGATTAGGTATCTGGTGTAACAAGAATACGTACGTAATCGATTTTAGGTGAAATAACAATTAGTTGGTGGGTTGAATTTAAATGGACTGAGATAATTGTAAGCTCAAATCTAAAACATATTGATTCAGATCGCAGTCCACTGCCGAATTTAGATTTCTCCCAAACGGCCCTTCCACACAATACAATAAAACATTGATATGACACATTTGAGCAGTGGTACCCACAGTGGTAACAGCTGTGACTTACGACTTATTTATTTATCTATTTATTTCAGGCATCAAGGCCCATCTAAACACATACAATACAATATTAATATAACATAAAAATAATATAAATACATACACCATTAGGTCGTGGACTCTCAAAATGGTGAAGGAAAACATCGTGAGGAAACCGGCCGGCTTAGAATGAAAAATTCGAAGATTGTGACATCCCTCAACCCGCAATGGGCCCGCGTGGTGGTTTATGGCCCACTCCCTTCCATTATGGGTTGATTATGCTAAATAAAACATTAATTATTCCGCTTAGCGTGTTGATGGCAGTCTAGATAGAGTTCGCACAGAATTTGGTTATGAGGTTGGCACCTTCATTAGCGTCCATTAGTTCTTGTAACGTGCAGACAACAGGAGGTTACGTATTATCAAAAGTTATTCTATATAACTATTTTCAATATAACTACGTAAGTAAGTAGTTATATTGAAAATAGTTCGATTTCGATTAAACTAAAATTAATTACACTAACGAACGATTAACCTAATGATTTTTTTAAGATTTTGTATATTTCATCTATGTATGAAATACCTAATGGTCGACTCGCTTGCAGTTTATCTATACTAATTTATAAAGCTGAAGAGTTTGTTTGTTTGAACGTGCTAATCTCAGGAACTGCTGGTCCGATTTGAAAAACTCTTTCAGTGTTAGATAGTCCATTCATCGAGGAAGGCTATAGGCTATATATCATCACGCTAAAACCAATAGGAGCGGAGCACCAATGCAGAATGTTTCAAAATCGGGGGATTTTTTTCCTATTGAGAGCTTCCGCTGCGTGCGCTGCGTAAACGGTTAAAGTTTCGCAAAAATCATATGTGACAGAATTGTTCCCCTTTAAAAGCTTTAAAAAAAAGTCCGCGACAGCATATGTCTATCTTTTAAGGTTAGCTCATAACCTCTTTTATGCTAACCAAATTTGTTCTAAAATAATGCATTATTTGCGAAGGTGTTTTTATAAACATGGTATTAATCCTTATCCAAATAAATACGTTATTCATCACATGTATTTAATTTTAAACAAAATTGCCTCTGACATCATTTGATTTCAATGTATATCTTAGGAGATATCATAGTTTTAAAATAATACTAATAATAAAGCTGAAGAGTTTGTTTGTTTGAAACACGGTTTGAAAGCTCTAAATCTGGAAGTATTGGTCGCATATATAAAAATATTTTTGCGTTTGATAGCCTAGTTCTTGAGGAAGGCTATATTTTATTAAACTTGACGCTAGGACCCTTAGGAGTTGAGCAAAAAGAAAAAAAGTCTGAAGTTTTCGCCAAGCGAAAACGAAGTAATAGCGCAGGCCGGCGACACGTTGCGACGGGGTGGGTCGGGGAAACAAAAAAATTTACGCGGACGAAGTCGCGGGCAGAAGCTAGTTAATAATAAAATTTTATTTGAAATACATTTTTTTTTTATTTCTCTCAAAAAGGTACAATTTGGTACATAGCTCTTAAGTTACATCAGATTCAAACCTTTATGAGAGCTGGAGTCTATACTGAGCTCGGGACCTGTATGACAGAACTCCAGGCTCACACCCTTAAAATTTAAAATATAAAATTGCATTTACGTACACAGTATTGTGTAAGCTCTAAGTATTGAGAGGACAATAGTTAGATATAGGAACAAATGATCATATGCGAAGTGAGTGTTTAACAAGGTTCCACAAGGCCAAACGCGAACTAGGATTAATTTGCGTATATGAATATTTCCGGAAATTAAATTATTTCAAGACACTTAGTATTATTTCAGTCTCGCCATAATCCAATTCCAGTAACCAACTCGTAACAGCTGTTTTACATTTTGATCTGCACATAGGGTATATATTTAAAATTTTATTAACCTTATTATAGACGTGTCCACTGAGGAACAGGAAAGTACGTTGGACCGAACGACAATTTGTGCGGGTGAAGGGGCAGACAGTATGTTTTCGTCGTTGGGAGGTGACTTTACATGCATACATAAGTACACACACAGGATTTAATGTATATTGTAGTCACAGTGCAGTTTATTAATACTGCGCACTCGTTTATATTATATTTCAGAAGAAGACGGTCGACGTCATATCGACGGAGCCCAGCTGCATGGGGCTCCTATTTCTGTCTGCAAAGGAACCTAACCAAACCGAACCTTGGGGTGCCCCTGACGTCGACCGTCTTCTTCTGGTTCTAAAGCACAAAAACAGACAAAATCAGGTTTTTGATCAAAACCAACAGTAGGTGAATCGTCCCTTAGTTAAATCAACCTTAGATTTATTAATTGTAGCTGAATAAACCGTAGGTGAATTCTGCTTTATGTATTTCATTCATTAGTTATTACAAAAATCTGTGAAACGATCTTTAGGTATTTTAAACAGTAGATCTTTTGACCATAGTTATCTCGAAAATAGAATAACTTAGATGTTATAATACGTAACCCAACAGGACACGCTGGACGCGTTATTAAGTGTCCTATTTTTTTTGTGGTAGCACCACATTTACTCTCCAGAGCGGAGTCATCTGTTAATTTCCACCTGGAAAGGTTTTCCTTGCTTCGGCTAACCTGGGTCTATTTAAAAACTTATACATAGGTCTCCAGTTGGGCCCGGCTGTTTCACTCGTATAAGTATCGACCCCGTGTGAATAAGGGGATAAAATATATCCTATGTGTTAATCCTGGCTATAAACTATCTGTATGCCAAAATCCGTTCAGCAGTTTTTACGGGAAAGAGTAACAAACATCCATCCATCCTCACAAACTTTCGCGTTTTTTTGTTTGTAATATTGTTTAATAATATATTAATAATAATTCCTTCCAAACATTACTGATACAAAATTCCTATTATAAGTCATTTAGTACCTACAAAATTATTATTCATGAAACTCTTTTTTTGCCCAAAATCTTTTTGTAAACATGTCACAAATATGACAAAATCCTCAATTTGTTTCACATTACCCTAATGACATGTGCTCTGAATATAATTTGACACGTGTCTATACTTGACAAAGACATCACGTAACAAACGGCTCATTACTCCTTAAACGCACACGTGTTTTCATACATTATCCTAAGCGGATGTTCTATCTTAGGCCTATTTTCCTTCGAGATGAAAAATGACTGATTCATGCGTAAAACGTGAATTATGTCATGTATACTTACTTAACATGACATAGAGAAAGAAAAATGGTTTATTCAGCCGTCGACAACGTGCAAAGTGCTCGTGTACGAGTATTTAAGTACGGTGCTATTTGAGCAACGCACTCAAATACACGAGCAACACAACGGATTCCTGAATCGAAAAATGGTTCTAACGCACCCGAAGTCTTTTTGAACGGTCTAACCAACGACACCCCACACCGTAGGAGAGACAAGAAAAAAAAACCCAACATTTTTCAAGATTTCATTTTACCACTTTTTCGACGTGATTAATATGTATACCTATATCAAATCACAGCTTTCTAGTACACATAGTATAGCGACTTATAGAATAGTATAGACAGACATAGCGATACTATATTAGATTATTGTGTTATTTCCACACAGGAAGGTGCATTAAAAGATAGTGCACTTTATTTAGGTTCCTACGTCCGGCGCACCCCTTGCTGTTAACTCCGCTACCAGCTTTCTAAAAAGCAACCATTTTACCTGAACTAGACTAATTACTCTCATTTACGTTTTACGGTACGTTTCCTTTCGTTCATGAAAAAAATGATGTTGCTTTCCCTAACTTACTGTATAATTAAAAACGTAAACATTAACGCAAAGTGGACCTGTGGAGCGAGGGTATTTTACGCCTAAATATTTTTACTTTTTGGCGTAAAATTATGTTTTAGAAAGCATTGATTTATAGGTACTTTTTCCTAATTGTGAGGCTTCCAGTTCAGCAAAATTACAACTGAGACGAGGTTGTAATTAAAAACATTTAAACAAAACTCCAGGCTTTTGAACACTGGGCAGCGGGATTGTCCGAAAGGGTTACCGCTGCCCCGGAACATAAAGAGCTAAGGTACACGGGTGGGTTTTAGTCAGTTTGACACTGCCTTCTGCTCCACCCTGAGCGGGAGAGGTCATTTGATGATTTCCCATCCACAAAAAAAAAGGCTTTTGAACAGTGTTGTAGAAATATGCTAGTCATTGTTACCTGCCTAGCTTTTTTCCAACTATGTTGGGGTCGGCTTCCAGTCTAACAGGATGCAGCTGCATACCAGTATTTTATACTAGCTGCGCCCCGCGGTTTCACCCGCGTAAGTTTTAATCCCGTGGGAATATCGGGATAAAAAGTATCCTATGTGTTATTCTGATGTATAAACTACATTACTGTAAAGTTTCATCAAAATCCGTTCAGTAGTTTTTGCGTGAAAGAGTAACAAACATCCATCCATCCATCCTCACAAACTTTCGCATTTATAATGTTAGTAGGATCCAACAACTGCTTATTTGACCTCCATAACCCAGTTACTATGCGTTGGTAAGGCTAGGAGGCCAATTCCCTTAATTAAAAACAAAATCTAGTCGCAATCACATCTCAGCGACAACCAATTTCAAAAACTTGTCAAAAATGGAGGGAAATTGGAGGTGTTTTTGACACATTGAGACTGAAAATTTCGAGAACTGCCCCTAAGTTGTCACTGGCACCGATTTTGTCGTTCACAAACTAAACTAAATTTAAGTTCAGTGCATCTTTTTCCTTCTATTTCACTAAGAAAAGGACAGAAGATAAATATAAGTTTAGTCCTGTCAAATTAGATAATCTATAGACAAAATTAGACATGATTAAAAAATTGGCTACTAAAAATACGTCAATTTACGCCAGGCGCTGACTAATTTGACAGGACTAAACTAATATTTATCTTCTGTCCTTTTCATGATGAAGTAGAAAGAAAAATATGCACTGAACGTAAATTTAGTTTAGTTTGTGAACAACAGAATCGGGGCTATTGTCTGACTTTCGGTCTTCGGACTACCCGTAACGACGGTCAAAAATCTACAAATGACAACCGGGATCAAGGGTTTAACGTACTTTCTGAGGCACACAGAGGTCTCGATATGTAATGGATGGTTGACTGATCAGGGACCGGCCTACGCGGCTGTTATAATATAGCCACAGGCCCCTTATTGATAAAAACTGATAGTTAAATAACACAGCTGAATGTTCTGTAAACCTATGTAGTTATGGCTTCCCGAGAACTTTAGTCTCCGGCTTCAATCGGCACTAATTAGTTTAGCGAAGGGAATTATTAATTCTCCTATCGATTCCCTGAAGACGTCTCCTCAAGTTCCAGCGCAGATCCATTAAGTGAGGCTTTGATTTCTACCGCTTGGTTTGTGGTTGTGGGTACCTACTTTAATCAAGATAACAGCTGTTATTATAGTTACCTTACCTTTTAACGTAGTAAAAAAATGTCGAGATCGTAATGGAATTTTCTTGGAAATATAGGTAAACTACGACATTTTTTATAAGCGTTCGCACGGACGTAAAGATATTGCGACGGGATTTTATTGTACACTGTATCTTGTAACATAGTTGTAGGATTTATTGTATTATCTTAAAGTATGAATGCAGCTATAAATTGTTAAAACGGAACGCAGCGGATGAAAGAAAGGGAAGTATGTGTGCGAGAGAAAAAGGATATAAATGGCGACGACTAGATGCACGACGGATGAAGTAACAATGTACGGTGTAACGCTGATCTTTTTTTTGTGTGCTAGAATAAACAGTTTCAAAGAACTTTACTCGTTTATTTTGCCAGACAAACATAGTTGACAAAAGGCTAGGCAGATTTTTGTCATCCCCACATGGTATGAAAGGACGCCTTTCAGCTTCATGAACAGTTAAGACACTGTCGTCAAGTAAGTCACCTCGTCATTTCAGCCAAATATCTGATTATTACCAAGGCCCTTGGGACAATATCTAGAATAAATCTAATAAGCCAAAGAAAAAGGCATTCAGACAATGTAATGGAAGTCAAATCTATTATTATTGTAAGGAATTATTTAGACTCGGTCTAGACACGTATAATGAAGTGCTTGCACTGAAAGAAATAAGCAGTACCTAAATATTAATGAAAAAACATTGATCTGAACTACTTTAAACAGTTCCTTAAGAGCTTAACGTTCAAAACAGTATTTTTTACTGATCCGAAAACAAATAAATATAGCTTCAGGCACAACGTTACCGTCATGACAGTAAACTTTAACGTTTTAACTTTTAACCTTAACATTTTTTTTTGTATGTTCAATCATTAAACGTTACTGTTTTGTCTTTTATTGTTTTACAAACATTTCTTCTTACTGTATAAAGTCAGTAAGTTTTAGTGATATCGCTTTAATGTGGTATAGTAAGAAAATATTTTTTCAGTGTGCCAAACCACGGTGATTAAGGTTGCCGTCGTGTCAAATCTCTTTACGTAATTAGGTACAAGAAAAGTTTTTTTTTACCTAATACAATAAGCCCGTTTCTACACGCCACGGTTTTTTTTACGGTACGGCGTAAGGCCGCTGCCTGGAATTTTGCGGGCAACGGGGCAGCAGCAGCGGCGGCGCGGGCGGTCGCCGATTGCCTTGAGTGCACCGCTCGTTGCCCGCTCCCGCGCCGCCGCCGCTGCCGCCCCGCTGCCCGCAAAATTCCAGGCAGCGGCCTAAAAACCGCGCCGTAGAAAAAACATTGCCGTCAAAAAGCTTCTATAGTGAACCGTACAATACTGAAGAACATCTACCAACCCTAACTGCGCCTGCGTGGTGAATTACGACCCACCCTCTCACCGAGAGGAGGCCTGTATCCCAGCAACGGGAAAGTTATAGGTTGATTATGCTTATACTATGTCTACACATTTAATGGTCAAAATGTAATATTAAAACAATTACAGCCATAACTTTAGCCACAAAACAATTTATAGTGGATCAAGATTTATGAGGACGTAATAAAGCTCACACTTTAGAGCTCCACCATTAATCAGGACACAGGGTAGCATGGTGGCATCCATTTTATTGCGATGCAAGACAATGTATGGTGTTTTATGTAATACAAATTACATGTTGCAATTGCAAGTTCTAATATTCCATTTCTAGCAGATGATTAGAAAGAAAAAGTATTTATTGCGTCTCGTATAGGAAGATCACAAACTAAACTGAACCCTGTCAAAAATCAAAAACCAAATTATATTTTTAAAAAAGTAACAAATAGAAAATTGAAATAGAAAGTCCTATAGGAGGCCAGAATGCTGCCAGAATAAAAAATAAATGTCTCAGCGCTGGTATTCCGATAGGGCCCGCTGTGATGTCACGGGCAGCTACAGAAATAATAAAATAGATATATGTAAAATATTAGCAAATAAAATAAAATATTCATTTTTAATCCGCACCAGACGTAACCTCATTACTTGTCTATGCTTTTAGTGTAAGAGGCACTCTGTGGCATTGCTGTGACTAGCAAAAGGTCGCACGCGCTATTAGTCACGTCATATATTATGCGCAAACTGTAATCATGAATTCAGCAGATTATTCTGATGATTCTAGCGTAGATATTTTTCATTGGTTATCAAAAAAAAAAGATCAGCTGTTTCATAAAGTCCATCAAAATGTAGAACAGCTAATTTCTAATTTTATTTTATTTTAATAATTGACGAAAGGATCATATTATGTTGAATTCATATAGCTACAGTTTGCGCGTCGATATATCCCTGCCAATCCTGTTTTAGGTTAATACGATTCGTTTTGGCTTCCCTTCACGACATTACATTTTTGTAATAAATGTGTAAAATTACAAAAAAAAAAAAAAACCACCGACTACCGAAAAAGACACTACAAAGTGAAAAATAACTTTAATTTCGGAAGTCGGTGTCGTTTCTCATTTTCGTAGTTTGCCACCGACTTCAGAAATTAAAGTTATTTTTCACTTTGTAGTGTCTTTTTCGGAAGTCGGTTGTTTTTTTTTTTGTAAAAAAGTTTTTATTTTTCCCTTTTAAGTTGTACTTAACCCACAGAAATTCGCATCACACTACTTGCTATGTAAATATCAGTGCCAGATAGTCATTATAATTATAACATCATCGATGTAAATTAAGAGGCAAAAATACGTATTATTGAAGCTAACTCATAAACTACCCAAGCAAAGTTAATAAAATTTATATGGGACCACCCCTTTTTTTTTTTTTGTGGATGGGAAATTATCAAATGACCCCGCCCGCTCTGGGTGGAGCAGAAGGGAGTGTCAGACTCTTACTGACTAAAACCCACCCGTGTTCCTTCCTTTTTTTTTTTTTTTGTGGATGGGAAATCATCCAATGACCCCTCCCGCTCTGGGTGGAGCAGAAGGGAGTGTCAGACTCTTACTGACTAAAACCCACCCGTGTTCCTTCCTTAGCCCTTGTGTTCCGGGGTAGCGGTAACCCTTTCGGACAATCCCGCTGCCCCGGCAGGCTTCGGCCCTTTCGGGCCCCTTCCTTTATGCTGACATCTCTTTGAGGCGCGCGTGGAACACGTACGCGCCGTCCGGCACGGGCCTGGTTCTGATCGGACGGAGAGTTACCCATTACTCTCCGCCCGCAGGCCCGCGCCTACGGTGGCCGGGAGTCGTCACGCGGCTCCCGACGCCCGGAGCGTCTCCCGCGGCGGCTCGGACGTGAGGCTCTCTCCCTCAGCCATCCCGCCACCTCCTTTGCTAGCATTGGGACCACCCCTGAGGCATACCCTATCTACTAAAAAGATTTTTTTTAAATGATTTACAATAGCCGGAGATATCGCGTAACAAAAACACTAAAAAAATACAGTCGAATTGAGAACATCCTCCTTTTTGAAGTCGGTTAAAAAATTAACTAGCTTCCCGTACAAATACTTCGTTACTATCCTGGTAACATCTCTGTGTGAGGAGTAATGTCTTATGATTCCCATTTCGTCCGCCAAAAGAGGTTGTTATGACTGCCCCACTTTCCTACCATTTGATATAGAGGTCTGTGCTCGGTTCCTATAAACAAAAACGAATCGTTTTGCTTATTTAAGTTGGACGTAGTTTAGCAGAAAGGACTCAATCCACAAAAAGTAATTTTTGAGTTATCGAGGTTTTAAGTTTAGGTGTGTAAAAATGTACTAGTTTCTATGAAGGTATTTTAACCATTGAGCTATATAACTAGAGAAGCAAACCTCAATAAAATGTGTCAAAAAAGTGTAGCCACTTTATAAACGCGACGACGTAGCTTTGAAACCACTAAACATTTAAAAGTAAACATATATCTGTCTCACTTACACACGTCGTAAGAATAATACCGTCGCTTAGATTAGACAAAGACCGCAATATAGACATGCAATGACGGGATGGGGTTGCCTAACCATGCGAAATTTTACCCAACATTTTAAGCCATAAAAAGCGTTATAGATTAAGTTAAATTATTTTTTAAATATTTGAATTATGTATTTCTTATTAGATGTGTAATAGAAGTTTATAAATAATGAAAATAATTAAGACATTTTCTTTTTGAATATTTTTTCTTTATTATTAATGAAATTGAATGATTTAGTAGGTAGCCAGCCAGTCTCTTTTCTCAGCAATCGGATTATTTCCACGCATTTTTCACGGCGTGCTGCATCTTTAGGCACCCTGCTACGTTGTTATTATAAAAAATGTTTAAAATCACTTATACCATAAATTAAAAACTCCCACTAATGTGGGAAACTAAAACTAAGTTTTTAGTGGTAACACTGAACCTAATTTACAAAATTCTACATTTTATTGCGTTTTTACGTTGATATAAACACAGAGACAATTAATTTACGTGTGGAAAGTAATTCCGGTTAAATTATGTTTTTGTGATCTTGAATCGCACTCTTTCGCGATATTTTTTGTCGCATGTCACTCGGTTGACTTCGGTTGGCGTCACACAGAGCACTGAACTGACGTTAGCTACTCTGATGGCTGTGGCCATCAGCCTAGTGGCAACGCCTTGGTGCGGTAATTGCTAATCTAGTGTAACATATATATCAATGATTTTAACTGAAACAGCTCAAGTGTTTTGAGAAAATCCTGTTATATAAAATAAAAAAAATGTTAAATTATGTTAAAGAAGGAGGTCTATATTTATAGACCTCCTTCTTTCAAGTTGGATTTATTAAAAACGACCCCAGCAGTTTGGGTTATTATAATGATTCTATTTGTAATCATAAATTATTAATTAGTTGACTAAAATTATATTGTACGTATTTTTTATCGTGATTTTAATTTTCATGATGATATTGGTGAGATATGTGTTAATTTTTAAACGTGTTAAATACTTGTATTATGAATTTTTTTTTTTTATCTTAAGGAACGATTTCAAACACAATGTAAATTGTTTGTGAATAAATAAATTGTGAATTGTGTTTACCACTGGCAGCATTTTTATTGCCAAACTGGGCAAATAAATTACATAACCAACCTACACAAACTCTACATAACCGTACTCGATATTGATAGCCTTATGTTCATTGTTATTGCCCCAATTATGTAATTAGGTGCTCTAACATAACACACACAGAAAGGTTTTTTGGAGCATTCGAAGTAACAGTAGAACACTGACTCCTAAGTCACAGGTTTCCCCTTGTTTAGGAGGCAGGGTTTCCATTATTTAAACTACCTTTACTATCTAAACTTGTAACCTAATCTCTAAGTATTTTTGTAAAGGTTATCTGTTTCAATAAAGTTATTATTATTATTGCCTTTATTTCATTATATATACATATAAATTATATTTTTAAATATTAGAATATAAAAAAAATATAAAAACATTTAAAAATATAAATTAAACTAATTAATAATAATAATTATTATTAAATTTAATATTTTTTTATATTGTTTAATTTATTATTATTATTTCCTTTATTTAACTAAATACATATAAATTATATTTTTAAATATTAGAATATAAAAAATATAAAAAATGGTAGCCCACCGGTATCGGGAACAGGGTCCATGCTACCGGCGGTCAGAGCTCCAGAGAGAGGAACCTCCTAACAATGCGGGCCGTGTCCAGAAGTACTGCTTTCTGTATCAAGCCTTTGATCCAGCCGCCCAACGAGAGCCTCCTCAGATGTTGGTCGAAGCTCTTGGCTATTAATCCATTGGCTGTCACGACTATCGGCACAATTATTATTATTAAACTAATTCGTAAGCTAATTTAACCTGTGATAGCTACTTCCATGTGAGAGGCTCTACTATGCAAAGCAATGAGGTCGTTACTTCATTATTGGTTAAGATACAAGAGTCTTAATTTGAACCAATAACGGTCTGTAAGTTATAGGAATCGGCCATAAAATATGAAATGACAAGTCGTGCATTTACTCCTCGCGAGACATAGCGCATTTTATGTTGAATTTATGGCTACCATAAATTAGTTAGAAAAGCATGAAAAGAAGAATAAGAATGTCAAATACCTCATAAACATTTAACCTATAGTCCGCGCGGAACTAGTTGGCCGCGCCTTAGGTATGTGAGCGGTGGGACGGAGGGGCGGGGGCGCATTACTCAGTACGGGCTTGCGAACCGCCGCCTCACCCCTTTCCCCACCTCAGCGGCCAACTAGTTCTGCGCGGAGTATAATTTAACAACGCAGATTCCTGACCTACATTAACCATTTTTACATAATTTATCACCGCATATTTCGCTTGTATTAGCCCTATTACCATAGAAAAGTGCCCTAGTGACAGCAGTGGTGGCCCAGTGGAATGAGCCCCGACTTACGAGTTATTGGTCGTAGGTTCGAACCCAGACAGACGCTTTACTTTGTGTAAATCATTTCATCACCACCGCTCTCAAAACGGTGAAGAAAAACATCATGAGGAAACTGGCATGTCCTAGAATTAAAAAAATTAAGACGTGTAGCATCTACCACCTACTTATCATCATCTCATTTACTTATAAACTTAAACTTATACACCTTTCTACGTATGTACACACGGCTACACATCAAGCTATACATTTCCAGTTTTAGCTGACCTCGCATTGTATAGGTTTTTCGTACAATCAGAAGTCAGCTTATACTGGTTCTGTATAGCTTGATGTGTAGCCGTGCGTACCAATAAGATAAATATGATAACTGAGTGATTATTTCATCAATTAATGTTACCTCCAATCGCCTGAAACACAGGATTACCTAGTTCAGGCACGAATCATGAATGAACTTGACATAGATTTAAGAAAAACTGTATTTAATGTTAGTCCTTTTAGTTTTGAATAAATTTTATTTTATTTTATTTTTTTTACCAACCCTCACTTAGCCCGCGTGGAAAAACGGCCCGCTCCCTCTCATAGAGAGGAGGCCTGGGTCCCAGCACTGGGAACGGCTGGTTATGCTTATGCATAGACAAGTAATGTGGTTACTGTATATTTTGTTTGGCAAGCGTCTCCGACCTCGTATTCCTCTAGTGTCAACTTACGCCAACGAGACGCCATATTACATCATAGCTGACGTCATGAAAGACATTATGGGGAGATGTTCTGGATTTGTGAGCGTTATGCAATGTGGAATTAAATTACATTGAGAAGAATTAGGTCATGGCAAGTCGTTCGAAACTTTGTGTTTTAAATTTGTAATATTTTCATGGGTACTCAATGGTTTATTGTAGAGACGATGAATATAACCATCAACCATTGAGTTTAACTAATATTTAAAATTAACTAAGATACCTATATTCAATAAAGAAAATTAACATTATCAAACAAAAATATCATATCAACTTCTTCGGCGCAAAATTGGCAACATCGAACTAATAATTAAAAATATTAATTCCGTTACGTGTATTCAATTGTATGTAAGTACCTAGGTATGCTCTATCTCTCTTACGATAAAACACATTTACTGTCAGGGATATTTTATTTTAAAGAAAGGATATTTCGGTCGGTTAATGATTGATTTAAGTTGTTAACAATTTCAACATGCATTAGTTAATAGAATATTCAACTATTCAACGTTTTACAGATACTTGTATAAGAATATTAACGAATATTTTTAACCAATAAAAATATCGATATTTTTTTTAACAATTAACTATTAATCGATAAACAATTTCAACCAATATACGCATCCCTAGTTTATTGGCCATGTTGGTCTAGTCGTCGCCAGCGCTACTGCTGTGCATAAGGGCCTGGGTTCAATTCCCAGGTCGGGTTTTTCTATCAGAAATTTCAGTAGCAGCCCGACATGGATTTGCGCTCTGTTGATGGCAATAGGCTCGCCCCCAATTACAGGGGACTTATCTATGACTGGTGAAATTATAGGTACATCTCTGCTTAACCCTTCGGGGAAATACAAGAGTGATACTATGTTATGTCAATGGTTTAAAGACCATGATAAAAAGGACTTATTATAAACATTTTATCTACGTGGAATCCTCCCGACAAATGGCCCACTCTTGACCTCGATCACGCCTGATGGAAAGCGATGGATGAGGTCTATGATGGAACGAGCGTGCCCAGAAGATGCCTAAGGCACTGGAACTCTCACGCATCGACGAAACACAGCAGGCTGCTTGACGCCGGACTCCGGTGGGAGGGTGATCGCAAACCAGGCGGGCGTTAGCCCTACCACCGCAAGGGGACAATTGGCCAGTCAAATAAGGTGTTGGGTGTGACTGTCCAGGATGCGCCGAGCGCACGGTTCAGTTAAGTGACTGGCAGAACAAACTGCGCTACACGAGGAGGCTTCTTCATGCATCCCACTGTTCATTTTTTAATACCAATTTTCTTTAACAGTATGAAAAAATGTCAGCCTATTAGTGCCCGCCCCAGTGCAGGGCAAAAAACACTTCTTAGGCAAAGAAGCCACGAGCATTGGTCATGCTTGATAAAAAATGGTATCATGATAAAAAAAATCCTACAGAGGCCAGCACATCAAGCTACCACAATCTGTCAAATTTTCCCAATTGACTATGAATCTTATTCCCATAAGGTAAAGTTGAAAATCTATCAAAGAAATTTGACAGATTGGGGTAGCTTGATGTGCTGGCCTCTGTACAACAGAACTCAAAAAAATATATTGCATTGCATAGGTAATTCTTAAAATTTTGAGCGTCCACTACATATCACATATCTATTTCATGTAATTATAATAAAGATAATTCAATGAAACATCAAAAATTTATTCCACTTAGCCGTGCAATTATTTTTTATTTTAATTAAAACTGCAAAATTACTTTTATTTTGGTGGCCACTTTCGATTTAACTAACATAAAACTCATAGCCATTTTGAACTTTACTTGTCGCCGCCATACACTATTCTTGATTACCTAAAAATTTGATTCTTATCGTGCCATAAGTAGGAAGCGCCAGGGTAGCCCACGAAATTAAAATTTTATTACAGTTATTGCAATTTGCAGGTCAATGTAAGGTTGTATGTTGATTAAAATATGATTCACGAGCGTAACAAGTATGTACAGAATTATAATAATTATTAAAATCATAAAAAAACCCTCTAACTTCTTATAATCCTATTGAATAACTATTTCATTAAAATATCAATTAATAGGATTTTAAGAATTTAACACGCCGCTACCCTATCACGTCCTGAGCACGGGCCTGACACGTGTGGATATACCTTTAGTTAGAGACGTTCACACAGCTATGAGTGATAGGGACGACACTCTACAAAGCCTGTTCTAAAACCCGAAGTGCCAGATTAACGGCCGAGTAATGAACGGCACAAACACTAAATATTTACGCCTCGTAATGGACGGGGCGGTACGGCAGCCAGGTCCGATGTTATCTGTTCGTCCGGAAATAAACCGATTTGGCGTTCGCTGTGTCAATAATATGACTGTCGTGTCGATATAAAGGTGGGATCTATAAAGGTGGGATCAATGAGGGATAGACTGTTCTGCCGATTTGTTCTGTAAAATTCTCGCCGTCAGAAATTAAGTGAAGTGTGGTGGGTGTGTGTCATTCCATTAATTTCATTCATTATTTTTTTTCCATTTGGTGCAACCTTGAGACGCACACCGCACTTTTTATATTCGTTACTTCGATTCAAAGCGTATAGTACTTATCACTTAATTTCTTTTAGTATTTTATCGTTTTTTATTTTTTTGTATGTTGGCAACTTGTTTCTATTTATATACTTGTAATTTGTTAGCATTGAATTGTGCTTATGTGTTGTACTATGTCTTTTGTGTACACTGAATAAATGGTTTTTCTATCAATCCATTCCATCTGATGCTAGGAATTTACTTACACTAATGACAGCTCACTTCACTTAAGTTTTCACAGCGAGAGTTCTGTTTTTTTTTCAGATTTTTTTCTTTTTCCTTTCGGCTTTCTGTATGAGCCTTGGTTTATTTCTAGAAGGTTTCGGATTCTAGATCTTATCATAGATTGGTTGTTCAGGCTGAGTGCTAAGCGTAGTATCCTATATCTGAGTCGATTTATTACATTTAATGCGGAAAATAAGACTTAGATACTCTACAAATACCAATGTTCGAGCCTGTGTTTAGAGTTTGTATTGGTTTGTAGGTACTAAGAACAGTAGTAAAAGCCGGCTGTCGCTGAAAACCAGCGCTAGGCCTCTGTCTGGCACAGGGTCGCAGCATAATGCTGAGCGATAGCCGTTTTGCGTGGATGTGACGCATATTTCCCCCTACCTTTTATTATTTTTTTTTTTGTGTTTTTGTTCTTTTTTGCGTCATGTTCACCGCAAATAAACGTGTTTTCTTTCTTTCTTATCTAATAAAACAAATACAAAAATTATTTAAATTAAATATTTTTTTATTTATGGCAACTATACGCCCTATTGTTAGTAACATTGTTCTTGAAATCTTTTGTTAAACAAACACGGAAAAAAAAACAAAAGAAAATTGTAAGGTTAGCTGTGGGCTCTTCTGACCAGCACCTCCACTGCGTGCTGCGACAACCATGAAGGTGCGTCGCACTTTTCTATCAACAGACATCGCGACACGAGAATTTTATATATTAGATAGAAATCAAAATGGTGGACAGGTAGGTATGGCATGGACCATCAAAGCCCTTTAACTTTATATTTCTCTCAGTCTTCATACAAAAATTCAATCAAATGCAGGGTGGCCGGAACATTGACGTCCAAAAATAAAAGTTAGGTCCCTCGTATCGTAGGGTATCTGAATCGGGTCCATGTATGTTTCCGCGACTTTTCATAGGTGAAAAGGTGGTGTCGGCCGTTGTCGGCAACTCCACGTCAATGCGCATATTTTGCGTACGGGACTTTTCATAGTTTTCGAGTTATTAATCTTTTTGTGAATTTTTGAGGATTTTTCGAACTGAAGAATTTAAAAAAATTAAAAAAAAAAGTAGAAGACTTTGTCGAATTTTTTTTTAATCTCATGTACTATTATATGAGATTAAAAAAAAATTCGACAAAGTGCGAACGAATGAAAATTAAAAAAAAATTCGACAAAATGAAAACGAAAAAGGGCGAACCTATTGGGCGGGTTGTATATTTTAACGAAAAATATTAATTATTTCATTAGCCCAATCTGTCTCGCTGCTAAAGAAAAACCTTCCCTATTATTTTAGTTTTTACTGAAAGATTTGCTAGCTAGATAATAATTACAGTATTGATATAAGAGAACCAATTAACAACTTTTTTCCTTGCAATATTTCACACATCACACAGCTAAAAGGCGTCACGGCAGACTCCAACAAACAAGAGAAAAGCAACGACCAGTGGTCCACTATAGTCCTGGATCCTAAGAGCTGGCAAGTCATGGAGAGAGGCATTTGCCCAACAGTGGGGCAATAATACGTTACAGTCCGGGCGGCGAGAGAATGCGTTCCTAAGACTTTGTCCCCAGTAGGCAAACTGTTAGCAGCCGACTGAGTGAGTAAAGTGAGCGTGAAGTGAGTGAAGTGAGCGCAAAACTAGCAAACTGTAGACACTCCATTTCAAATATATGGAAGGGCGTACTAAACCGATACGCCGCAAACTCAGTCGGCCGCTAAAAGTTTGCCTACTGGGGACACAGCCTAAAACCCGTCAGTGCGACAATTCAAGAAGCTAACAACAGCTAACAAGGATTAAATTCACAAAATACCTACTCGATTGTATGAAACTGTCAGGTGTCAAGAACGCATTCTCTCGTCAGCTGGACTGTAGTAATATAATCTTTCTAGCTGTCGAACATTTAACCCTTCGAACGTGAATCCCCGCGAGATTAATAAATTAATTATTATTTTTCCTGGCTTTTAATTATTTCTGTAGTTACGGCATTCGACCTGTTAACAATTAAAATTACGTTTAACTAACACAATATTCACTGAATACTAATCAATCAAAAATCAAAATCAAAATATTTTATTTCACATAAGCCTACATGGGCACTTATGAAACGTCAGAAGCTAGGTGCACGGTTCCAATTGGTCGTTTCCTGTGGAGAAGAACCGGCAAGAAACTCCACGGTTACTCTTTTAAAAATAATTGGCTTTTATAATGTTATCTAATTATAGTAGGTATGGGAGGACACCGTAGGCCTGTCAACAAGTACCAGGTACTTGATAAAATAAAAAATGGTCTATAGATCTAAAATCTACAGGGCCTACAAAATCCTCACATTTACACTAATCAATCACACTAATCAAAGTGTACGTGTGTGTGTGTCGTATATGTAGCGCAATCAACCAAACTGTATTATACAGTTGGTTTGTGGGTCAACGATCGATTGCTTCCGCTTCGAAGTTTATAAAGTTTTAATAAACGACAAAATTCTTGCTTATTTCCGTGTTCGATATTCATTCGTGGTTTTATTACAGGTATATATATACTTCCGTGGATTATATATTATTTATTTTCGTTTTCAACATTTCAAATACATAATTATGTATATCTATCTTTCTTTATATCATACACATGGGACCATTCAGTTCCTTTCCATGCGTCAGTTTCGTGAACGGGCGCCGTCTGTTGGGACTGGTCATCTCAATCTGCCACGGTTTATATCAATTACTACTTTATTTTGTCATTTTTTTTTTACTTTTTTACGTCTACATTTACACCTACGTCTTTCTACATCGTTCTTATATATGTATAATTTTAACATAAATGATGTAACCAATATTTTGATTTAGAAGCGAGTTTCTATGGGGTTTCTTGCCCATTCTTCTAGTTGCTGGCGTACCTACATGTGCATAGTATTTACATGTAGCATGTTGGGATGAAATCACTTTTTAAGCCGTTGGTCCTGCGCCTGGTCTCTCTCCGGTCGACTCGGATTGCCGTCCCATCGGACTATGAGAGTGAGGGAAGAGGGAGTGCACCTGTGTCTGCGCACACTCTTGTGCACTATAACATCTCCCGCTCCGAAGGCTGGTCTCCGCTGAAATTGGTCGCCATGAACGAAATTCGGTCTGGAGGACTTTATTTATTGCGCTACTACAATCTGTCAAATTTTTTTAATAGATTTTCAACTTTATCGCTAAAGCATAAGTGGAACCTTATGCAGTTGATTGAGAAAATTTGACAGTTTCGGGTAGCTTAATATGTACTGGCGTCTGTACTAAAAAAAGGAGCTACGTCTGCCAACAAACTGCAGCGCTATTCTGTAAAAATCTCACCGTGAAAACTAAGGTGAAGTGAGCTGTCATTCCACTTGTAGGCCAATTCTGCTAATTTAAAACGTTCAAAATCTAGTCGCAGTCTCATCTCGGCGACAAACAAATGTCAAAAACTTGTCAAAATGTAGGGAAATTTGAAGTATTTTTGACAGATTGAGACTGAGATCAGACTGTGAACGTTCTTAAAAATTACGAGAATTGCCCCTCTGATGTTAGCGATTGCCCCTATTTATAGTTCACTTCACGCTCACTTCACCTAAGTTATAACGGTGAGATTTTTACAGAATCGATCGGCTGGTTTGCAATCTGGCAGAGATAATATCTATACTTAATATTATAAAGAGGAAAGGTTTGTATGTATGTTTGTAACGAATTGGCGCAAAAAGTACTGGATCGATTTTAAAAATTCTTTCACCTTTTGAATGATACATTATCACTGATTAATATAGGCTATTTTAAATGGAAGAAAAAACAAAATGTTTAAAAAATAAATGTCCACCCGTGCGAAGCCGGGACAAGCCGCTAGTCTCTTATATAAAATATTGTGAAACGGCGGGCACAGTCAGGAATCAGGATGGTCACAACAAACGATGTATTTGTACTATTATACGTTTATTCCTTTTTAAATCGGACAGAGTTTCCACTTACGGCGTTTGCACTTGGTGACGGTTACAAAACGTCTAACTCAAACTGCCTAACACATCGGTATTTATAGATTTCCCTATAACTTAATATTTTGATTGCATTACTAACTATAATGAGGAAAATTAAATAACAATTGTTAACAAAGAAATAAATGAAATAAAGTATCTAAATCAAATCTAAGCAATCCTTAATTTAAACTGAATACTTGGCGCGCCGGAAGCTGACAGCCTGAAGGCGCCATAATGGATATTCAACAATTCTAATTATTTTAAACACCAAGAATAAATCAAACATAAAACTAAACAATTTCATAACAATTACCTATTAAATACTAATTACCTATTAACTATTAAAATATTAACGTTAAAATGATTATTTAAATTACTAAGTCGAGCTGGTATATGCAGGACCGGAAGTCGATAACACTCGGCCATCCTGTGTTTGACGTGTCCCACGGCGATCAGCATTGCCACTTGTGCCTGGTCTGTCGCTGGTATTCGGCGTCTGAAATAGTAAACAGTATGGGCAGTACATTTATTCTTGCAATTAACATAAGTAGTAAAGGTGTAGCAAATTGCAGTTCATATTACATCATACAGTTTTTATATTATTGTATTGTTAATAAGATTTCACACAGCTTATTTCATGTTGCTCGGTTTTTATTGTATATAATACGTATTTATATTTCACACAGCAAAATAAACCTATGCTGCGTGACAGCTTTAATTACTCCTATCTCACACAGCTTTATTTATTCACACAGCTTATTTACTCACACAGCTTATTTACTCACACAGCTTATTTACTCACACAGCTTTATTTACTCACACAGCTTTATTTACTCACACAGTTTTATTTAGTCACACAGCTTTATTTACTCACACAGCTTTATTTTATTCACACAGTTTTAATTACTCACGCAGCTTTAATTTCCCTTATCTCACACAGTTTTAATTTATGATAAGCTTTTATGCAGCTATATATGAAAGAGTACAACCT
Source organism: Globia sparganii (assembly GCA_949316385.1). Classification (NCBI taxonomy): domain Eukaryota; kingdom Metazoa; phylum Arthropoda; class Insecta; order Lepidoptera; family Noctuidae; genus Globia; species Globia sparganii. Next base: position 4,149,311 of record OX438675.1, read on the forward strand.
AGGTTTATAATAAATAAGTCTGTAAATCTAATTTAAACAAGTGTTTTATTTTGCTTATAGCTTAGTGCTTAATCTGTATTATATGAATCATTCTAATAATGTATGTATCTACCTACGTGTGTTTTTATTTTGTACATTTCAAATATGAATAGTGAAGTATAACTTTAATTAGCTTTCTAACAGGTCAATCAGATCATCCCTATCGACTTCATGGTCACTACCACTACTCTCATCGGGTATAGACGAATTATAAGGTCGGAGGACTTCACCACGTACAACTGCCGAAAATTTTCTATACCCTTTCATACCCTTTATACTACTTATCGTGTAACGATCTAGTGAGTGATCAGCTTTACATATTTTATAAGGCCCTGTGTACAAACCATTAAGTTTCCTAGTTACGTTTGCGCTTTCCCTAGTAATTCCTCCTTTCCATAACACTAATTGCCCTATAGAGTACTTAACGCATTGCTTATGAGATCGGTCGAATCTGTCCTTCATGAGGGTCATATTTCTATCAATACGCAATTTAGCCGCACATCGGCGTTCCTCAAGAGCCTTTGCTTGCCCTTCAAAGTCGTTAGCATCCCCTGTTGGATAAGCCGGTAACCGTGAATTTGAATGGCCGAATAAAAGCTTAAAGGGGGGAAAACCTGTTGTTGCATGAGGAGTGTTATTTATGCCCCAAACTATATCACATAAGTGATCATCCCAGGTGCACTCGCTGTCAGACATAGTATTTAAACCATTAATCAAAGTTCGGTTTACACGTTCTACTTGGCCATTTGATCTAGGGCTTGCAATCGCGTTTAAAACATGTTTGAATTGCATCTCCTCAGCAAATTCTTTAAAATACCTACTTGTAAATGCTTTTCCCCTATCCGTAATGATCCTGCTAGGATTTCCAAACTGAGAAATAATATCTTTCAAATGCTTTATGGTTTCAACGGAACTACAGCTTTTACAAGGTTTTGAAAATACGAATTTTGTAAACGAGTCTATAACAACGAGTACATAAGAGTTTCCTTTACGAGTCTTAACGAACGGACCTAAATGATCAACATGTAGTGTGTGCATGGGAACAGCCGCCTTTTGAATTGGGTGTAGCTCTCCTTGCAATTTACCATGGTCTCCTTTTCCGTAAGCACATCGAAGACATGATTTGATATATTTACGAATAAACCTAGTCATGCCCTCAAACCAAAATTGTGCTTTAATGGTCTTTTCACACTTATCAAAGCCAACATGTCCTATTTGATCATGGAATTTTTGTAGTAAGCCCCATTTTGCTAATTTGGGTATAACAAAACGATGTCCGTTGATTGTTTTTCTATAGAGAAGGTCGTCTTGTATTATGTAGTTACTAGTTATATCATTATTGCTTGTGCCATTACGCAACTGGGTCAAGATCGACTGAATATTTTCGTCCTGTAACTGTAACGTTACAAGCCAGTCGGAATCGTCAATTAATAAAACAGAACTCTGCACTGGGTTTCTACTCAAGGCATCTACATGTCGCATACGATCACCAGGTCGATATTCGATTTGTAGATCGTAGTCTTGGATTGAAAGCCACCAGCGGGCTATGCGAGGAATCAGGTCTTTTTTAACTAAGGTAGTTCGCAACGCGGCACAATCTGTCACTACAGTAACAGGAATACCTACGAGATAAATTCGAAATCGTTTTAGAGATTCTACTACTGCTAATGTCTCCAGCTCATAGCTATGATAAAACTGTTCTTCTTTACTTGTGACCCTACTAAAATACGCGATCGGTTTCAGGACACCATCAGTCTGGTATTGCAAGAGTATACCCCCTAGTCCTAGCTTACTAGCGTCGGTATGGAGCTCAGTACGTGCATTTCTGTCGTAAATGCCTAAAACCGGTCTTTCAATGAGACGTTCTTTTAGAGTCTGAAAAGCAGTTTCTTGAGCGGAACCCCAAGTCCATTCTACATCCTTTTTTGTTAACTGTGTGAGGGGTCTAGCTATTTCGGCAAATCCACGAATAAATTTCCTAAAATACGATGTCAAACCAATAAATTGTCGGATTTCATGCACATTACGGGGTTTTTTGTATTCAGCTACGCAGCGAATTTTAGCTTGTCCTGGTTGTATTGTACCTGCGGTAATCTCATGTCCCAAATAATTTACGCTTTTCTTCAAAAACGAACATTTACTTAAATTCAGTTTTAAATTAGCTTCTGACAAAAATTGCAGGGCATCGCCCAATAATCTGAGTCCGTCATCGACTGAAATTGTCGGGAGCATTACGTCATCTAAATATGCAGCTACGTCATTGCCCAATCTACCCAAAACTATTTTGATGAGACGTGAGAACACCGCCGGCGCATTGGCCAGACCAAACGGCATTTTCAAAAATTCGTATTGCCCTGAAGGTGTTACAAACGCGGTTTTATGAACCGAGTCTTCAGCTATTCTAACTTGGTAATAGCCTTGTGCAAGATCTAAAGTAGTGAATAAAGATTTTCCAGATAAACGAGTTACCTGGTCGTCTATATGAGGCAACGGATAACGGTCTTTGATAGTGCGTGCGTTAAGTGCTCTGTAATCTATGCATAATCTATAATCACCGCCTTTCTTCTTTACAAGGACTACTGGACTGGCATAGTCAGACATAGATTCCCTTACAACACCTGCATCAATAAGATCCTGAACTTTTTCGTTAACAATCTCATTTTCCTTATAAGAAAGTCGATAAGGTTTGCAGTACACAGGTTGCTCGGTTGTTGTCTGAATATGCATCTCCAGCACGTCGGTACATCCTAAATCTTTGGTATTTTCCGCAAACAAGTGTCTGAATTTATTTAATAGCTGTAGCAATCGATTGGTATCATTGATGTCTAAATCACCTACATCTAAATCAGATAACTGTAATTCTCTGTCAGTAGATTGATCAATTGTCATTACGTTCGTATGCGTACTACTATTTATATTACCAACTAATTCCGCGCGCGCTATGAGTCTATTTGGTTGCCACTCTATAATATCATCCCCAAGGTTAACTACTTTTAAAAAACAATCCCTCGACCTTATAAGTCCTCCTACAATGACATAAGACATACTTCCTAGCTCAAAATAAACAGAACGCATAAGAAAAGTATGGTAAGGATTAACATCGACATAAACTTGTAGAAAAGCGGTACTTCGTTGTGGTATTACACTATGATATTTTAAATAGACAGGGAATTTTGAGATGAAATCAGTTTCATTCAACTGCATATGACATAGTTCATTATTTAAATCAAGATTACACAGAAACTTAACAGAGTTCTCTGAAATAACTAAGCTTATGTTTCTCTGGTTTATCATTGATTGGCCGATTATTAGATCTATATCAGCTAGTTCATTACTAGTTAGTTCAACAGAACCACTCAAAATTATATTATCTATTTTAACATCAACATGAGTTGTTCCCAATGAGTTTGAGTATGCACCACCAAAGCCTTTCATTGTAACTGCAGAAGGCAAAATTTTTAACTTTAAATTATTAGCTTGTGACACTGTGAGAATATTTAGTTTACTGCCCGTATCGATATACGCAATAAGATTATGCCCATTAATTACCACTGCCTTTTTGTACAGGTCTATAAAAATATTGTAGGTTGTAAACATAACGTTACTAACCTTTTGTCGCTGTTGCTGTGAAGAGCTGGCCGCAAACCAGCAGCTGGCGGCAGTGTGGCCCGGACGTTGACACACCTCACAGCGTGGAGTCCTGCAGTCCTTTGCCTCGTGTCCTGGTCTTCTGCAGGCGTAGCATTTCTTCGGCAGCAATTCGTTTTCTTTAGAATTTGGAGCAATGTTGCCCCCTCTCCTCCATGTTGAAGACGGCCGCTTGGAGTTACTTGCTTCCACTTGCTTGTAGTTTTCTAGGGATGATAAATATCCATAGTACAGCTGCGTTGGGGTGTCGCACTGATAGGCTTTAGCGTTGGCTCTTATTTCCACTGGTAAACCTTTGATAATGCATGAAATCGCAGGTTCACCGATAATATTGCATTTCTTGAGTAGGGATGCTTTGTCGTGAAAATATTTTGTCATTGTTTCAGAGTCAGTTTTTTTTCGAGCGAGCATAGTTTCTAATAGTTCAACATAATCGGTAGAACGTGGGAAGGCGGTTTCTAATTCGTCCTTCCATTCCTTCCAAGTGAGGTTATAATTTTCTAAGTCGTCATACCAATCACGTGCGGATCCACGAAGCCGGATTTGCATGATGAACTGCCGATCCTTGTTGTCCCAACCGTATAAATCGCCAAATTGGTCAATCTTGTGCAACCACCCTTTGACGTTGCTTGATTTTTCATCCGGCCGGAACTTTGGAATAACTTCAGCATCGCTTTGGGTAACGCGGTGCCTTTTGCGTCGACGGTATCTTCTATCGGTAGACTCGTGATCAGAAGAAAAAAAATCTGTTGTTTCGTCACTTTCCGACGACTCTGTTTGATAGTGTCTCCTTTTCTTGGCGCCAATTCCATCAATATATGGGCCTGACATATCCCACTTCTGACTGTGAAACGGCGGGCACAGTCAGGAATCAGGATGGTCACAACAAACGATGTATTTGTACTATTATACGTTTATTCCTTTTTAAATCGGACAGAGTTTCCACTTACGGCGTTTGCACTTGGTGACGGTTACAAAACGTCTAACTCAAACTGCCTAACACATCGGTATTTATAGATTTCCCTATAACTTAATATTTTGATTGCATTACTAACTATAATGAGGAAAATTAAATAACAATTGTTAACAAAGAAATAAATGAAATAAAGTATCTAAATCAAATCTAAGCAATCCTTAATTTAAACTGAATACTTGGCGCGCCGGAAGCTGACAGCCTGAAGGCGCCATAATGGATATTCAACAATTCTAATTATTTTAAACACCAAGAATAAATCAAACATAAAACTAAACAATTTCATAACAATTACCTATTAAATACTAATTACCTATTAACTATTAAAATATTAACGTTAAAATGATTATTTAAATTACTAAGTCGAGCTGGTATATGCAGGACCGGAAGTCGATAACAATATATTTCTGTGAATAAACACCACTTTTTTCATTTTTTTTTTCGTCTTTCCGCCAGACATTATGAAACATGGATAGGTCACATAGTTTCAGCAAGAGTGGCTTCTGCCTTATTCTTGACAGCATATCAGTCACATTAATTTAGAAGATCGATCCTGAAGAGGCTTCTTTAGCAATAGTTTAAACCGTAAATGGCCACTTGCGTCTCTCAAGCATCGTGGCATGGGTTCAATCCTTGGGTTAGAAACTGTACTGAGATTTTTTTTAAGCATCCTACGTCATTTAGCCATATCATAGCCATTTCTTAAACAACTGTTAAAGAATGACAGTTGTGATTTGAATATACGGACAATTTAAGTTGGTAGTCTATTTTTTTATATATATTGGTCTATCTACAAGCGTTGCACTGTCCAACCCATTAACACAAGCAAGCATACAAGCAAAGTGCACAATATTAAGTGATAGATACTACACGCAAAGATAAAACAATTTGCTTAACTATTAATTTCACTGAATTTACATTAGAGAATTCTCAGTACAGCAACAGCCTGGCGTCTGGATTTCAGCCCCTTCTTATTACCTATGACTAATAACGAAACTGCCGACATGTAGGAGAACTAGTCATTATTTTTAAATTAATATTTAATCGTTTTTTTTTTTTATTTTTTATCATTTGTTTTTTTTATTATTCGCTACACTTTTTTATATTTAAATATCTACACAAATCATACAACTGGTTTACATTCGTAAGACGTCCTCGTAACATAGGGTCCAGTTGAAAACCAGCGTCAGGCATTAGTTGTCTGACATTTATGCTAAACTGGGCCTATTTGGCGCAGCCGCGAGGCACACAATACTATTTTAAGTTTTTTTTTATTTATTATTATTAATATTTTTTTTGTTATTGTTTTTGTGTTCCTTACTTAACCTGGGTCAAATAAACTTATTTTCTTTCTTTTCTTTCTTTCTCTGCGCAACCCTTCGCGCCAGAGGGGCAATTCTCGTAATTTTAAGAATGTTCACAGTCTGATCTCAGTCGCAATCTGTCAAAAATACGTCTAATTTCCCTACATTTTGACAAGTTTTTGACATTTGTTTGTCGCCGAGATGAGACTGCGACACTGCTACTAGATTTTGATCGTTTTAAATTACCACAATTAGCCTTCTGATGTTTTGTAGCTCCTATCACCCACGTGGTCTCCTTTTTTACCAATATTTCTACTAAGTCATATAGGTTTCCTGTTAGAAAAACAAACAGAGACATTTTTATTGAGTCGAAAATTTTGTAGATGAAATAAATAAATATAGTAACACTATCTAGATTCTCAAGGAATGAATGCAGGAAGCGCGAGAGTAGCTTGCTACGTGCGCGTAGCGACGTGCTACGAACGCTACGAAATATATTTAGATCGTAGCAAGGGTCTACGTGAACCAATTTAAGTACACCATTTACGTCAATCATTCATTTTGTTTTTTTTTTAGTTTTCTGAAAATTAAATACTATTTGTATGTACCAGTTTGATATTAGAAATAAAAGTTTTTTTAATATGAATACCTACTGAAAAAATTGAGAAAAACACTGTTGTATAAAATTCCTTGTTTTTCCACCCCTGAGTGGGTCAATCGGCAAGTTTGGAACGAAATCGCAGCTAGTAACTTGTCTAAATATAGCAAGCCGTGCCCTCGCATTCAATGAGACTCCCACGGTTCTATTTTTCGGACTATTCGGTATCTCATCCATACAATATTCAAAGATCCGCATTTAGAGTGGGCTCGACAAGTCTATAAATCTGGTTTTATTTAAGTATGCCGTTTAGAGTTACGTTACACTAGAATATATCTGATACATAACAAAATCGCTTCTTGCTGCACACTTTGATGTTTACTGTAAGTGCAGCAAGTAATTGTTATATAAATAAATAATGTAACATTACAAATTACATAACATGACATAATCAGCCTATAATGTTCCCACTGCTGGGACACAGGCCTCCTCTCCAGGGGAGCTATTCTCTAAGGATACAGCCTTACGGACAGCGCTGTCACAACTGTCAAACCCACCGCGACAGCGCTGCGACAGCGCTGCCCGCAAGGCTGTATCCTTAGAGAATAGCATGGCAGGACTTTAGAAATAACAGTATTAAACTTATAATAAACAAATTTTTGCCCGCGACTTCGTCTATCCTCTCGATCCAGGATAAAAATTAGCTTATGTCCTCCACACTACCTATCTGTCAAATTTCATAACGCTCGATTCAGTGGTTTAGGCATGAAAAGGTTACAAACAGACAGAGTTACTTTCGCATTCATAATAAAATTAGTATGGGTAAATAAAAAAATACAATACTGCAGTTTGCACAACACTTGACCCAAGACGAGTCAACTCAAATTCAAAGTTCAGTTATTGACTAATTTTGATCTACGCAAGTAACTTTCGGTGGGATACGGTCGTCTGGTCTCACGCTTAATTTAACCGGCCCTAAAGATCTTTAACAAGGCTTAGATCATAATGTTTTATGTCATCGTTCTCCATTATCCCCATTGAAAGCTGTGTAGTCCCCTGGGGGACTGGCCTAGTGGATTTTAGTGGAACGAGCGAATTTATTTGGGGTTAGAGCTGCATTTCTTCTTACTACTCTTAGTTGTCATCTCAGTAGGTAGTCACTTCCTTTCTAGCCTTATCATCGTTTAAATTGTCAACAACTTTAAGAGCCTACACTACCTCAGCTAAAATTCACTCTTTATCTCGCTTGCACGATACTGCTCGCAGACTGAGTGAGAGCGAGACAGAGTGCGGTGCTAGGCGGCAGGCAGCGCCAATAGTTTAGGTATTTGCTTTTTACGGTGAAAATGGTAATTTAAAAAAAGTAAATAACATAAGACCTGCTATATAGTTAGTTCGGTTAGTATACAAAGTTTCATGATCTAATTTGAAGTATTTTATGAATACCAGCGGTTTATTGTTCGGTTTGGAGGTAACTTTGGAATTTTTTTCTATCGAGAAAATTTTATGAAATCGTATTTTCGTCTAACACAAACCCTAGCATTAATCCTCAACTTTACCATATATTTATTTCAAAATTAATGCTGCAGTATTTTCGACATAACGGAGGATCATGCTAAGCCATTTGAGGTAGTATAGGCCCTTAACTACGGCATTTACTTCATTCCTCCGCAGCACATGCCATGCATGACAACCGATTTCCACATAACTTTTCAGGCACCGGTGCCACTTTCAGGCTTCCTCTATATACTCATTTCTTATTCTATCCATTCTCGTAACACCACACATCCCTCTTGCCATTATCATCTCCGCTGCATTGAATCATCTTTTGTTGATCCCTTTTGTGGCCCAATATTCTGATCCATATACATTCTGAGGCATATATCATAATGATTCGAGTAAAAACAAATAAGTCTCGAACGTATTTTCATTCTTTCTATCTCTTAGCGAACTATAACACGATATTATAGCGCTATTTCCTACGAATAATAAAAGTCAAGAAAAAAAATGGCACCACGCAAATGTTTACCGCGGTGGGCGTTGCCGAAAAGGCCACCGCGCACCAGAACCAATCATGGCGCTTGCTGGAATACAACGCTTTACGCGAGCGTAGCTGATTGGCTTATTTGCATTCGTCTTGTTTTCGTTCGAATACTCGAGGTATTTCGTCAAAGTAGTGAAGTTCGGAGCCGAATTTCTCGTTGATTTTGTTCATAGTTATGCTTGCTATTTCCAACTACAACTCAAGTTCCTTAGATACAGTACGATAAAATCTCATAAAATCTTGTACGTGGGCGAAGCTGCTTATTACAAATTGTTCAAAGTGGGGCTTTAGTTTTTATAGACTTTTACATTAGTATCTACACCCACGCTTCACCCACGCGAGTACCAAAATACTCGTAGATACAGTGGTAGGTTGGAATTATAACTGCCCACTAAGTGCCAGCGCGAACAGTGCGTCTTGGCACTGAGTCTAGTCACTGCAACAAGGCGTAGAATTGGCGTTTGCATCTAAGAAAAAAAGAAATAAAAAGGTTTATTTGCGATTAACATGGTGCAGAGAAAGAACACAACCACAAAAAATAATAAGTGTGGGGGAAGATAATTACGAACAATACTCATAATGAATACAATATTTTCAGGGTTGATAGTACTTATGCATATGAGCAACTTATGCTATGGGTCCAAGATTGAAGTAGTGGAAAACAACAACATCGATTCCATAGATTTAGTTGAGTTATCGCATTTTTGTATGTAATAGCATAAGTATTATTAATTACTTACTGGGGCTGTTTCATTCACATTTGTAGATGTAACCGTTTGAGACACAATAAACAATTTTATTTATTATTTATTTATTTAATAGCAGATTTATTCCCCATTATCCCATAACCAAAGTTTTTCATATATTGACACTTAAACTTAGACTTTTAAGTCTAAGGTACGGTGGTGGTACGTCATATTTACACTCATACTATGCAAATGACTTAAACTGAAGGCCAATTCTCGTAATTTAAAACATTCAAAATCTAGTCACGGTCTCATATCGGCGACAAATAAATGTCAAAAACTTGTCAAAATGTAGGGAAGTAAGAAGTATTTTTTGACAGATTGAGACTGAGATACCGTGAACGTTCTTAAAATTACGAGAATCGTCCCTTCACGACTGTCATTTGACAGTTGTATTAATTGGCAAAATATAGGATGTCAGTTTGCTGAACAATTAATTTCTCTGACTGTACAATATTATTGTTAGACATACATGCATAAGATACATATTGGCATTGTAGGTATTGAATGAAGCGAGACATTTTCATGAATATACAACGCCGTAATTGAATCCAGCTCGCCTTTAAAAATAGTTTCAACATTTTCCAACATAATATTGTTCATAGTTATGAAATGAATTTACATTTTTGTCGTAGGTACGTGCTTCGAGAGCTTTGCACTGTGTAATTTTTCTGAAGTGCAAAGCACTCTACACTTAAGGCCAGGATATTCGAGCGCAGTAGGCATTTAGCGTTACCCCCTTCCCCGCGTGGCAAGTCCCGCGAACGCGCACTTCAAATGAACTCGCTGACCCCGCTGTGCAAAAATTTTGCGTCAGAGTTTAAAATTGTAACAGTAGGAACAGTTAACTTTGTTTTACGGAATTCATGTTAATATTTCGAGTGTTTAGTTTTTAGGGAAATATAAGTAAGGCTGTTAGTTTTTAGAATGTTTGTCTGATAATAAACTACTGGAAGGATTTTGACAGGAGTTTATATTCCGTAGCTTTAGTTTTCACCTACCACATAGGCTATGTTTTATAACTAATTTATAATCCACGCGTACGAAGTCGCGGGCATAAGCTAGTTATTTATTATTAGTTACATACTTACTTACTTACTTTGGACTAAATAAATTCTGATAAAACTCATTACAATATAATACACAGGACAATAAATTATTTATTAGAAATAAGAAATACTTTTTAAAATATATAATAATAACTTAATCATTTACTCAAAAAATAATCAAAAATCATAAATATTAATCACGAGCGTGCTTGGACCTGGTTGCTGCAAATCAGCGGGGTAATTGCGTAACACACTATTAGTAACAATGGGTTTCATTTTGACAGATCAACAACGTTCATTGCGTGTTTTACATTGTTGAGCAGACACATTTTTCGAACATATGAAGCAATGGATTAGCAATATGCTTCAAAATTATTCAAATTGAGATCGATAGTGTGTTTCGCAATTATTTTAGGGTGCTGGTTGAGGCAGAGAGTGTGTACTGGATGCGCATTTATCTGGTTGCTCATTTTCCTTGTCTTGCCATACACGGTTTATAATTGGCATGCCGCGTTCATTCCTACTTTTTCTTGCAGTTTTCGCAAAATAAAATTTATGTCGACAATTCTGCGTCCTGAAACGGGTTGATTTCCACTTCAACAGTAAAATCATATGAATCATGACTGTCACTGAAACAATAAAAAGAAAAAAGTTGCTTTTTATTTGACTCAAGATATTACAATTAAAACTAAAACTAACCAAAGTCGTTAAGTCAGTCGGTAAGTCGAGTGGTAAGTCAGGAGGTAACAGATATCTACATACATTCTAGTCACTATTTTGTATAAAAGTACAACAACATCAACAACCTTGCATTATTATTATAATTTGTAGAATAGATACAGTAGGCGCGCGACTTGAGTTGATGCATTAGGTAAGTACATGTCTACCTACCTATTGCGCCTGAGCGAGAAGCAGATAGGTACTGAATAAAAAGTCGGTGACGTTGGTTCCGCATTTTCTTTTATTGAGACCGACTTCCGAAATTAAAGTTATTTTTCATTTTGTAGTGTTTTGTTGGAAGTCGGTTGTTTTTTGTAAAAAAGTTTTTATTTTTCATTTTTTATTAGTCCAGTTTGTAACTAATCTAAGTTATAATAGCCTAATGTCAACTGCTCATCACCTTTTACAAAATATTGCTTTTCCCGATGCAGGAACGTTAATTGTTGAGGAGTTCTCCTTATAAGAACTGGAGCTGATTGAGAAGTCATCATCAGCTCCATTGTGCTTAGCAACCACATTAAAGTACCTAATCGAATCGCAACCCGTGAAATATTTATTATTGAGTAGTTCCGATGGCCATCTGTGGTCTTCATCATTAGTTCCACTTCACCGAATGGTGCTTTCTGAGAGCAAATGCACGAGCTACTATAAAAAATACCTACCCAAATCGCTATAGGTGTGCCTACAAAATTTGAGGGTTTCCCTCGATTTCCATAGGATTCTCTCATCAGATTCCGATTTGGTGACAATGGGACCAACTCGGGAGCATACCCTTTCAAATAAAAAAAGAATTTTGAAATTTGAGAATCAGTGAACAGAACATACATAAAAAAAACATACATAAAGTCGAACATAATAACCTCCTCCTTTTTGAAAGTCGGGTAAAAAATCGAATTGTAGATTAGGTACTTACTGTTCGCCTGTGCATTTTTTTTGTAAATACGCCTTTACATCTTGGTATCGATGAACTGCAAAGATAAAAAGTTTTATTAGCAAAAATTATCTTTGTTGAAGTTGTGCTACTGTTCTGTCCATAAAAACTAAAATATCAACTATACTCCATTTACAATAAGATAAGACATTTCAACAAACCTTTTTTACCGTCTGTTCAATCGATTTTGACTTCTATTCCGTAGGCATAAGTATGTCATTAAAAGCAGTAAACAGTTATTATTGTAAGCACTTTTTTGCTTTTAATGCCATCCTTATGCCTACGTAATAGAAGTCAAAATCGTTTGAACAAGCTGTAATAAAGGTTTGTTTAAATGTGTAATCTTATTGTGAATGGAGTAGTAGTTTATATTTACTTTGATATTAGTATAATTGTAAATTTATGGTACCTAGTTACCTACCTGCTACTGTCTGCTAGTACTGTGACGAAAGCAAGTAGGTAAGTACATAATTACCTATACAACTACAATATTGCTCTGTCGTGTCGTTTTTTAAAAGTAGGTAGGTATAACAACGTAGAAAAATAATAATCAATCTTACCTTTTTTTTTAAGCTTCCGCAGTTCAATGCTGGATATTTTTTTCTTTCTTCTGTTTTTATTCCCCATAATTTAATCTTAAATACCACTATATTTTACAACATAAACTAATATCTTGTTTAATTATTAATACTAGAACTTAAAAACAATATTTACAGGCTTATTTTTAAAACTAATATACAAACACGGAAAATAACAATAATATAACGTATATTTCGATCGATTAGCGGAGGAACGCGGCGAGCCAGTAAAAGCGACACAGGTCCTGCCTCGGAGACGCCTAGCCGGCTACTAAAGCGAAGCGCGCGGGCCGCTTTGTTATATTATATCTTGTCAAAACAATAAAAATATGTTTTGAAAAAAAAATAGCCGTAGAATATTCTTCTAAACATCATTGCCTATTTTTTGACATATTTTTTTAGAGTAAAACTTTGTTTGAGATTTTTTATGATCGAGTGAAGTTGTAAATATCGTGTTTTGAACCATAGAATAATCAAGAATGTTTATTGAACTACAACATATATTTTTATCAGATCAAAACAAATAATATTTGATTGTTTAATGTTGAATCAAAATAGGTCGATTCTGAGAGTCCTGGCCTTAACTACTCTCGCTATATTGGACTAAAATAGGAATAATGACTTTGTAATGTGCAAACAAATAATTTAATTTGACGGAAGGCATAGTAAAACGAGATAACCGCAAAAAAATCTGTAAAATCTATGGAAAGGAAAAGCTACGGGCTTTAAAACGTGCAATCCGATGCTGTTTTTTTTAAATAACCAACGAAAAGCAGCGGTTTTAGAATCATGTACAGAGGCCAGCACATCAAGCTACCCGAAACTGTAAAATTTTTCCAATCAACTTTGACCCTTATGCTTTAGCGATAAAGTTGAAAATCTATTAAAGAAATTTGAACTGGCGTCTATACCTACGCCACATGGGGGAAGTGAGTGTCGAATGTCGCTTCTTTAGTATTAGTTATTACTCTGTGGTTTAGGCTTCAAAGTGTACGACCCTTCTTTTTAGTGGACGGAATATTCAAGTCTTTCTTGGCGCTGGAAATTTTACCTAACCCTTCCGGTGGCAGTCTTCATAAGATCGTCACAACGCACTGTTTCCTCCCCTAAGCATATATTCCATGGTCAATATTGTGTCTACGAGTAGTTTAACACAATTATCCTCTTTAAACTATTTGTCTATATGGTTAGGACGAATTCCACGCTTCGTTTGCCTATTTACAAGCCAATGAAGCGTTAAAACGGTCACCCACTTAGTAGTGAGATAACATTTGAACGACCCATCACATACTTAACCGTTTTCTACGCATCATAAAAATTATTTCTGGGAAACAACTTTATTAGGTAGTTGAAAATTCTGTTTTCGGCAGCGCATAATGTAACACACGTAAACCATGCTTATGGCCAAGTGCGGTTTTGATTTATTTGCGACTAGTTGAAAATGAGTTTCCAATTTTTCTGTCCATAGAAACCTAATTCGGACTACTTAAATTCAAAAATAGACGAACGAAAAAAAAAAGTATTCAATCCGTTCTCGAAATTTTATCAAAAAAGCCGTTCCATACTACTTAAATGTTATGAGAAACAAAAATCCTCAATTTTTTTTCGTGAATTTTTACCATGTTTTAATAGCTATTCGAGGCGGAGAAAAATCCAACAAATCAAAGATCATCAAAATCGGTCCAGCCGTTCTTGGTGTAACTAACCCGACTTTGTTTTATGTATATAGATTATCAAATTATGTCGCATATAAATGGGCGTATTTTATTATTGTGTTAACTTATTCGTGGAAGCTTTTTTTAAAGATTCAAGGGACCGCAGACACCGTATTACAGTATTTGATATGAATTTCTTTTCACTTTATACCTCCATGCATTCCTGAGAAAAAAGGTATTCACAGACTGAGACAGACAGGAAGACGGACAAATTAAAAAACAATCCTATTGTGTACGTAACCCTAAAAAATTATAAAATGTTGGAACTTTGACTTTCAATATCTCCATAACCAGAAGGTTCCCAGGTATGGTCGTGGAATAAAAAAAATATCACAATGACGTGGAGTACCTACAAGTGACTTTCTTCGAAGCGTCTATTTTACATCCGTTATTTATCGAACTACAGAATTGTAAAATATCTATATCCAACAATTACTTTACGATGGTCGAAAGTTTAATATCATGAATATTGCTTATCGTTGCCATGGCGATTATGTTGAACAATGCTATAATAATCTGTTGTAAAAATGTTTCATGTTGATAACATGAACATAAAAGGTCAGCTAGTGCGTAAATACTCGTGATTTAATTATACAAATTAATTATCGCTAACATACTAACAGCAGATTATAAATTGGATACTGTGTAAAATATTATAATAAAATACCGCTCGATATTCTTCAACTACTTAAATGAGAAGAAATTTAAAACATGCATTAAACGCACACTATGTAGACAAGCATAATATAAGTTGAATGATTATATCGTAGATAAAAATGCTTGGCTGAATGCTGGTCCTGCTCCACAGGCACTTCTTTTTTTTTGTGTTTCTGACATTTCGAACTTAATTTTTATTTTTATATCCAATCAAGTATTAATCGTTGAAAATATCTCTTTCTGTTTGGCAGTAAAATTTTATTCACCTCTTAAATCAATTGGAAACTTTAGTTTAGTATAATTTAGAAGCATTTTTTAAATGTTGTAAATGTAAGAACCATGGATCCGTTTATTATGATTTTTTGATGTTGACTTGAAAGAGCATGGCAGTCGAGAATGTGTCATGCTCACTTAAATGTCTCACTGATGGTGGCGCGTGTGTTGGATCATTCGGTTCCCTAAAAATGTTTGAGCTGGATGGTGCTGATCCACGCGTCATGTTCGTGAACGGGCGCCGTCGGTTGAGACTGGTCACCTCTTAACTGGGCCAGGGCTTATTTTTAATCTTATATTTTGAATTGTTTCTTCATTTGTATTTTTTTTTTACATTGTTCTCACATATAGAAGCAAGAAGAATAATGTACCCAGGATTTTGTAATATCTTGATATAAAAGAGTGTCCTTGGAGTTTCTTGCCCGTTCTGCTCCAAGAGAGCTACGTTTTGGAATGGGCAACTAGCTTCAACTTTCTGACTAACTGACCGACTATTAAAAAGACAATTAAAAAGTGCCTGTAAATGGTTTAATTGAAATAAATGCTTTGAGTTTGAGTTTGAGAGGTCAGTCATTTTCTCTTTCTGAAAATACTGGTAGGTATTCATCTGCATTCGGTTAGACTTGAAGCAGACCCCAACATAGTTGGGAAAAGGCTAGGCAGATGATGACACATTTTCCCTTTTCTGATAGCAGCCGCGGGCAAAAGCTAGTAACAAGTAAAGCCCAGGTGAGATAGTAGCCAAAAGCGAACCTATTTAATGTTTAAAAAAAAACTCGGTTACCGGCTATTCTTAAAGGAGATACAAAACATCATCATCATCTGCCTAGCCTTTTCCCAACTATGTTGGGGTCGGCTTCAAGTCTAACCAAATGCAGATGAATACCTACCAGTATTTTCAGTGATTGTGACATAGTATTGAATAAAGAGATACTAGAATTCGTCGATAAAACTGTTTTCCTGGGGATCACGCTCGACTCAAGGCTGCAATGGGGTCCTCATTTAACATCTCTTGCAGGACGGCTTAGTTCAGCAGCATATGCTGTAAGAAAAATCCGTCAATTTACTAATGTAGATACCGCGAGGCTAGTCTATTTCAGTTACTTTCATAGTATCATGTCTTACGGTATTTTATTATGGGGACGGGCTGCAGATATCGAGTCTATTTTTATTCTGCAGAAAAGAGCCATCAGAGCAATATATGGCCTCCGCAGGCGCGATTCTCTAAGGGAACTGTTTAAAGACATTAATATCATGACAGTACCTTGTCAATACATCTATGAAAACATCATGTACGTAAGGAAAAATTTAAATCTTTTCAGTAAAAGAGGTGAAAGACACACCTACGGGACTAGAAATAGGGACCAATTAGTTCAACCAGGTTTCAGATTGGCTAAAGTAGACTCATCCTTCATGGGGTACTGTTTAAAATGTTACAATAAAATACCCCCCCACATACTCCAACTCAATGAAACGAAATTCAAATCTTGCATAAAACGCACACTATGCAGCCAAGCATATTATAAGTTGGGGGATTACATCGCTGACATTAATGCTTGGCTGAACGCTGGTCCTGCTCCACAAGGGCGCATAAACTAATTAATTAGCATTCGAAATTATAGTTGGAGCTGCTGAAGATTGAAAAACTATCTTTGCATTGTATAAATTCAATCTCTTAGTATTGTATAATTGCATAGCACACGTGTGAGCACTATGTACCTAAACTATAAAGCTACCATTTACTGGGTACGTCTTTAATTGACTTGAATGTGCCCTGGCAGCTGAGAGTATGTCATGCTCACTCAAATGTCTCGCTGATGGTGGCGTGTGTGTTGGATCATTGGGTTCCCTTCAAAATGGTTGAGCTGAATGGTGCTGATCCATACGTCATGTTCGTGAACGGGCGCCGTCAGTAGGGACTGGTCATCTCTTAGCCGCCACGGCTTATTTTAATTTATGAATTGTTCTTTTTAGTACGGACGCCTTTAACGTGCACGTCTTTCTGCATCGTTCTCACATGTATAATTTCAACATGAATGATGTAATCAAGATTTTTGTAACAATTTTATGATTTAAAAGAGTGTCCGTGGAGTTTCTTGCCCGTTCTTCTCCACAGGGATCTACGCTTTGGAATGGGCAACTAGCTTCATCTTTCTGACTGACCGACCCTTGACAATTCAAAAGTGCCTATAATTGGTTTATTTGAAATAAATGCTTTGAGTTTTGAGTTTGAGTTTGAGTCTAACCGGATGCAGCTGAATACCAGTATTTTACATGAAGCGACTGCCTATCTGACCTCCACAACCCAATTACTGGGTAATACGATACCCCTTGGTAAGACTGGTTGTCAGACTTTCGGGCTCCTGACTACCCGTAACGACTGCCAAAGATCAAAGAATGACAGCCGGAACCAACGGCATAACGTGCTTTCCGAGGCACGGAGGGGTCTCGGTATGTAAAGATGGTCACCCATCCACAGACCTACCGCGGCAAGCGTAGCTTAACCTGATCGATCGACCTGTGCGGCTGTTATTATTTAGCCACGGGCCCCTCTAAAGGAGGAGATACAAAACATGAAAGAAAAATACAATAAAAACCAATTACTGTCAAAGTTACAGCTCTAACAAGCGGTTATGAAAAAAGTTCCCGTAAAATACAAAATGAGATCTCTACCCTACCCATAGATAAATCAAATATCAGCTTTTTTACTTTTTGAATCTAGTCGAGTACTTATCAAATGATTTCTATACCCATTCAGTTGAAGAGGGGATTATCTTCACAAGAAAAATCTCCATAATTTACGTTTTTCCTCATCCCGCATTCACGTTGTATTTTTAACAAGGCTTTTTTTTTAATACAGTGGCTCGATTTGATTGATTGAATGGATTTTAAAAGGGTGTTTGAGTATGTTTTTATTGAATTCAAGGTTTTTTTTTTATTCAATTAAGGTTCTCCCACACAAGCGAGTTATTATCGGTGGATAATATCGGATGCGTTACGAGTATTTTACATGGATCGACTATCTGACCTATCTGACCTCCAAAACCCAGTTACTGGGTAACTTGATACGCAAGCATAAGCATAACCAGCCTATAATGTTCCCACAGCTTACTGCTGGGACACCAGCCTCCTCTCTGTAAGAGCTTGGTTGGTTGAAAATACACGACCATTATAAAAATAAACCGGTCAAGTGCGAGCCGGACTCGCGCACCGAGGGTCCCGTACAAATTTGTAGGTATATAACTACAAATTTACCGTTTTCGGATTTTTTTTCTTTACTTGTGCTATATGACACTGTTTTTTGCCAAATTTCATGATTGTAGGTCAACGGGAAGTCCCCTACCTATAGGTTTTGATTCCCTTGCGAGTGTCAAAATATGCGGCATAAACAGATCATAAATGCCCGTATCTTTTGATTGCGTTGACTTAAAAGTTTGATTTTTTCACTGCTTCAAGGGATTGCAGCCCTGAGTATTTTATATTAATTTCAACTTAATAACTCCACGCGTTCTTGAGAAAAAGGGTCTTTACAGATGGACAACGAAGTGAGATCACTTAAAATCGAACCCTTATTACCCTTATAATCTTGTATGGGTTCCGTTTTCTCTTTTGAGGTACGGAACCCTAAAAAACACAAAAATATCTATCAACCTCTGTGCGACCCATGTAATTTACCATCTTCCCTTTACTGAAAAAGTAATGTATCAGCTACTTTCATTTCGTTGTACATTATACGGGTCAGCTAAGGGAAAGGTCATATTTCGTTGAAAAGAAACGGCCTATTTCCTATTATATTTTTGCTACGTTTCTGAAAATCTTAAAGGGTTTTTTGGAACAAAGTTCCATATCAAAATTAAAAGTAATTTTTTCAAATTAGGCTGAGAATCAACACTTTTCGAACGTTAAAATTACTTAAGACAGTCCCCCAATATCGCACGTACACTTGACAGATGAGTGAGATGAGAGCTAGACCAAACAAACGTATAAAATTTTGAACGTCAAGACAAATTTTTTTTTCAATTAGTTATTCATAAGCATTGTTAATTTATTTCATTAGGCTTGATCTGATATCTGTACAAACAATAATACTGAAGAACTTGATTGTTTTTTTTTGTTTGAACACGCTAATTTTTAGTACTACTAGTCTAATTTGAAAAAAATATTTACAACTAAAAAGTGAAAAAAAAAAACAACCGACTTCCAAAAAAAAACACTACACAGTGAAAAATAACTTTAATTTCGGAAGTCGGTGTCGCAAGTTCCGCATTTTCGGTTTTTGACAACGACTTCCGAAATTAAAGTTATTTTTCACTTTGTAGTGTTTTTTTTGGAAGTCGGTTGTATTTTTTTTTGTTTTTTTTTTCACTTTTTAGTTGTACCTATCCCCCACAAATTCATATACTTAACACTACTTGCTACAGAGAAATGAGGGTGTAAACCCTAGTGTTTACATACTCTTTGTGAGGGTGTACCATGGTATACTGAACAGATCTGCGTACCCCTTTAGAGGGTACAGGCGGGATGTTATGTTGTGTTATTGCGTAAACAATGCAAACATATGCGATAGCAGCAATCGCGGTTGATTTGCTGGCATTTATTGAAGAGTTCCGTTGTCTGTCTCCGAAATTCATCATCAGATCTTTACAAAATTTAAATGGGACCATTTCGAAATACACAGCTTTCAAACAAAAAAAGAATTTTGCAAATCCGTTTATAAATGACGGAGTTATGCCCGAACCCGTGAACCAGTGAAATACTTATTACTGAGTAGTTCCGATGGCCATCTGTGGTCTCTATCATCAGTTCCACTTCACCAAATGGTGCTTTCCAAGAGCAAATGCACGAGTTACTATAAAAAATATCCAAATCGCTATAGGTTTGCTTATAATATTTGAGGGTGTCCCTCGATTTCCATGGGATTCCCTCATCAGATTCCGACTTGGTGACAATGGAACCACCTCGGGAGCATACCCTTTCAAACGAAAAAATAATTTTTTAAATCGGTACACAATTGACGGAGAAATTGGTGAACATACATAAAGTCGAACATACCTATAACCTCCTCCTTTTTGGAAGTCGGTTAAAAACAATATTAATAAATCTAAACTAGTGTTTGTGTTGATCATCATTGAGGCCAACTAGTTAATATTTATTGGTACACCCACCACCACCACCCACCACTTCTGAATAAACTGAGAGAAATATAGAAATTTTTCTCTCGTATCGGGAAAATAATGTTAGGAGGGTTAAGTGGTTTTCGTATACTTGGTACACAAGCATTTACTGGTAAAAGTCGGAAATGTATGAAAGCATCATTATTTTATCTACGACATTAACCCTTCTTATCCATGTGGAACGATACGATATGAACGTCGATCCACGCGAGACACAATGGTTTTTATTTTATTTCCAAAACTTCAGCACACGTTACATCGACGAGTTCTCGACCTCGACCCCTGAATTAGGATATCCTGTATGACAAGGGTCGAAGATTCTCCTGATACATGGATGAGTTTAATACTCTGTTAAGTAGACTAAATACAAAATTAAAAAAAAATATTGAACAAGACAAAAGGTTATTACTTAATGCTCAAAAAAAAGGTTGAAAGTTATGGATCGAAATATCTATAACGAGTAGAAGATCCGAATCTAATTCGACCTTCACCGAGCTGATAATAGAATAAAACTTATTTTATAATAAGAAGGTCGATTTAGGTTCGGATCTTAGACTATTACGAGTAGTAATAGATCATTTGCTACCAACAACAAAAGCCCAAAAAAACCGCTCGATCGATAACAAACTCCCATTCAATGCGAAGAGGCAAAATAGCTGTCATACTCAACCCCTTCAATAAAATCCTTGAAGAATTTAATATTTTTCATCTTCACTCCGCAAATCGTTCAGTCCTCATTCCTTCCATTCGATGATGGCCGCGGAAGCGAACAACGCATTCATTCCTTTTGAAGTGCAGTGTAAAAGAGTACGTACGTCAGAAGTATTGATCGAACCGGGCGCCTGTGTGTGCGTACCCTGTTACGACATTACTTGAGCCGTCGATGTGTGCAACTTTCGTTGTCGCGTGGTTTAATTTGTTTTATTAATTCGGATTATGTTGTGTTTTAGTATTTACGTTTTGAATGGATGGATATTATTAATTGGTTTTGGAGGTATATTTAGGGAAAAGGAAAAGTGTGTGGAATTGTTTATTGAGCTTTGTATTGCTGATTGTAAAATAAAAGCACTCGGAAGCAAAACACTTAAAAAACATTCCTCATTTTTATCATTATTACGGTCTGAAATACCAGCAGGGTAATTGCGTAACACACTATTAGTAGCAATCGGTTTCATTTTGACAGTTCAACAACATTCATTGCGTTATTTGTGTTGTTGAGCAAACACATTTTTCGAACATATGGAGCAATGGATTAGCAATATGTTTCAAAATTATTCAAATTGAGATTAATAGTGTGTTACGCAATTAGGGTGCAGTTCTACAAACTAAAAGGTACATACGCCAGCACATCAAGCTACTACAATCTGTCAAATTTCTTTAAAAGATTTTCAACTTTATTGCTAAAACTTAAGGTTCAAAGTTGATTGATTTATTTATTTATTAGGGACAAAAAACAGTTACATGCTACAAAATACAGGGAAATACTTAAACTAAGATTTAACAAACATGTAACCCACACCATTGTCCACGTTTTAACTAAAGGTTAAAAGAAGTTTTAGGGACATAAAAAAGAAAAATAAAACAATAATCGCTGCCACAATAATATTGCTGTGTTACTTAGCTTAGCCTAATTTAACTAAACTTAAAATTCTCGCTAAACAAAATATCCAGTGCCTTTTTCTTAAATGATTGCTTAGATAAACAAAATATATCTAGTTCTATAAAATGCGTGTTGTAAGAATCAGATTGGGAAAATTTTACAGTTTCGGGAAGCTTGGTGTGCTGGCGTCTGTAAAAAAAAAAACAATCCATCTGCTTAGCCCTTTCCCACCAAACTATGTTGAGGTCGGCATCCAGTCTAACCAGGTGCAGCTGAATACCAGAATTTTATATGGAGCGATGGGCGATTTTACATGAATTAAATAACACGATAACCCATTGGTAAGACTGGTGGTCAGACCTTTGGGGTTCTGACTACCCGTAACGACTGTCAAACATCTACGAATGACAGCCGGGACTAACGGCTTAAAGTAGGGACTTTCTTGAGACATGGTTAACATATCAACATTCACAAACCAACCGCGGCAAGCGACCCGCGCGGCTATAATCGTTTAGCCACAAACCAAAAATCACTTGTACAAACGACAGCACATCAAGCCCGAAACTGTCAAATTTTCCCAATCAACCTTGAACCTTATGCTTTAGCGATAAAGTTGAAATTCTATTAAAGAAAAGGTATAGTCAACAAAAGAGATAAGTATACAGGATCGTCGGATATAGTCGAAGTTTAGTAAGAAACCGATGGACGTTGTCGACTGAAATTTAATTTGATAAATGAGCTGTTTGTTTTCTATTAATAAAATTAAATTTTGTTCGCGAACATCCATCGGTTTCCTACTAAACTTCCATTATATCCGACGATCCTGCATACTTATCTCTTTTGTTGACTGTACATACGGCCTACCTGAGTCGACTAACACTATCAAATACCCAGTAATCTAAAAATTGACACCAATGAAACCAAAAAAGCTCGTCCATTTCAATTCGGATGGATTAAACAAATCCTGGAAGCGTGTACCTCTGTTTTATGTATTCTCGTCGCGATTGGTTGGCTTCCCATTTGTTACTACATGAATCGATTGGAGGACCTACAATATGATACGGTAACTTCTTTTCCTGCTGACTTTTGGTCGAAGGAATTGGCCTAGTAAATTTCTCGGGACATTGCACTAAATTGGATGTTAGATTCCAGTTTCATATTGAAATTTTTGTGATAGCTTTTCGTACTTATATTCGTTTTTACCAGGGCTTCCTTATCGGAAATAGTTATTAGTAATAATAGCCTTCCGACCGATTTCGGCCACGGTGGCCAATCTCAACGGAGATTAGCCTGGTACACAGGAGATATTATAGTGCACAAGTGTGCGCGCAGACACAGGTGCACTCTCTGTTCATATACACTCATAGTCCGATGGGACGGCAATCGGAGAGATCAGGCGCAGGACCAACGGCTTTACGTGCTTTCCGAGACACGGGGGTATTAAACCGCCAACTTCCAAACACTTATTCCGATCGGGGAATTGATCCCAAAACCAACAGACAACATCAACAGTCGCGCTTGCAACCACGAGACCAATGGGGCAGGAATACATGCTATAACCAGAGTGATGTTTATGACCTATTCAGAACGTCTTTTAACATTTGCCAAGTGCTGAGATTACCAATCAAATAATGCTAAGTAAGTACCTAGAGGTAATTACGTAGTTAACACCTAATATCACATCTACAATCCCCGAAGGGGTAGGTAGAGCCGGTCAGACGCTAGAACATCAAACTACTACAATCTGTCAAATTTCTTTAAGACGCTGAAAACCACTATTGAGCTTCGATGTTTCGGTATTTTTAGCCACGCCCACTATTTCTCCGATATCCTAGCGCCATTCTTAAAAGGATGAGATACAGCGAACTACCAAGGATGAAACAAAGTGACGCGGTCAATAATAATTACCAATGAACCAATAGAGGGCGCTCTTATATATTTATTGTTCTGTATGAAGTGCTAAAATCAAATTAGACAAGGCGATTAAAAAAACAAATGAATATTTTTACCCCTCTTTTAAAATTATTTTAAGTATTTACACTGAATTTTTTTAACTATTTACACTGAATTAGACGCTGACAAGAACCAAATAGGCTTGTCTCAAACAATTTTTTAGCCAAATCTATACAGTTTGTGACGGCGAAAAAAATATATGTCAATCTTGAACATATTTCTGAGAACCCTGTTGTATTCAAAACAGGTTTTTGAAAAGTTTTCTCGATACAATAAAATGGTAAACTAACCTCTTAAAATGATCTTTTAACAAAAATATCTCTATTAATTATCAACGTACATTGGTAAAATTTATAATAATAACGTATCATATTTAAATACAGAACTTGGTTGTTTTTTATTTTTGACTACTCAACCTATTTTTAAGTAATTAATTATTTTTTGGTTTGTATAAAGTTACGAGCGTCGCGTCATCGCGCTTCTCTTTCTTATGTATGCAATCCGACAGTGATCGCATAGACGCGCGGCTAGACGGACGTATGTCGCTTTGCCCCGCTATCCGTTCATTTAATATTTTGTTTTTTGAGAACTTATTTTATTTTGTTCTTTTAGCTACAATAAATTGTAAAAATATTAGCATTAGCACGTAGACATTTGTATAAGTGATTTTATAAGTTGTACAGGTACATATTGTATAAGCTATTTTATAAGTTGTACAGGTACATATAGTTCTAAGTTGTGTAAATATTTTCTGTGTAAAATGGGAAACAAACAAAAATGCCGGAGGCCAGCAAAAAAGCGCTTCCATAATAATAAACAAAAACATCTCATGGAAGTAGTAAAGTAAGTAATTTTTATAATGTAATATCACAGTATAATTATATTATACAGTATTGTAACTCGGCCGTATCTTGGACATAAATGCCTACAGCCGCGCGGTACGTAAACATGCGATAGGGCTGCCCGCCTCCAGCATTTGAATTACATTTGCCTACTTTGTGTTTCCATTTAGTTTTGTGATTGTAAATATACTTTATTTTATATAAAAAAATAAAATAAGTACTTTGTGAATTGAATAGGAAGTGTTCAACAAAAATGCATGTTGTTTTTTTAATGGTAGATTTAATTAAAAAACCATGTTTATGTTTGAATAACAAATCGGTCTTATAAATTTGCGACCGAAAAATATTTGCGCCTTGACTGAGACGTACGAAACGCTTTATTATTAAATTTTAAAGTATAAAAAATCCGCATTCTAATATAAAGCTTAGTTAAAAATTGTTTTGGGAAACATGGACAAGGTGGGGAACTCCAATTTTTACACAACTTCAACACCTACCTACTCAACTACAATGCAAGAAACAGCTGACGAGTAATTTTAATAACTTTTTATCTCAGCTTATTAACGTCTCTATAAATTAGGTACCTACAACTCGCAACAACTCAAAACAAAAATTCTTTGGTCACCAATGCCAAGCTGAACAGCTGGCTACGAATGTTTTAAAATCACAACCCTCTCAAACATCTAAAATATTCTGTGAATATCTCATGAGTCTAGCTGTTGTTGTCGTTATTAATACCGAGAAAAAAAAAACGGTTTTTTGTGGTATAATTGTTGTCATAGCAGCAGCAGAAATACTTAATCTGAGAAAATTTCAACTATCTAGTGACAGACAGACGGTCAAATTTATTTTTTTCTAGTATTATTCATACACACAGTACAATAAACAACCATTATTAATAATAAAATACCACGTCTTTACTTTGAATTATACAAACTAACAAAACAAAACACACATGCCCCGAGGTTTTTAACACAAGCGTAAGTACCTACCGTATCATGATTCATGAACCGCCTATAACTACCTATTTCACTCTTGTCAATCACTTTCCTTTACTCTATTCACTTTATTAATCCAGACATCGTTTTTTTCGGGAGATAAAAGGAAATACTTATCCATTAAAAAGACACATTATGTACCTACCTACTAGTAAGTAAAATTATTTTATAGTCTTACCTTTCAAAGTTTCCAGGTAATCTAAAAAAGTTATCCCTGGACGAATTCATGCAACCAAAAACAGCACAATATATCCTACTCGTCATATTAAATATGTACTTGAACTTATTTTTAGTGAAAAAATCGCGCGGTTATTGTTAAAAAAACGAGTGTGCTTATGACCACACGACTGAAGTGAAACTTCTTTCGCTCCATCTGTATGTATATATTATATATGTGTGTACAATATATACATGTATACACATATACATATATTAATTTTCTACAAATATTTAAATTTATTTCATGGTTTCATTGGTAAATTAATATTTTTGCATAGATCTTCTATTGCTTAGATATACGGAACGTATTTGGCTATGAGAGGTAGAGAGAAAGAAAATGTGCGCGCGCACTGCTGTCTCTTGCTTATATCCCCCACTTAACTTCCGTTCGCCTTGCCCGATCACACTTTTCGTAACGCTTACGTCACGCGTTCGCCAGCTTACTCCCCAAGTCAAGCGTGCGTAAAGAAGTTTCACTTCAAAAAACAACACACCGACCGTTCGTCACTGCGGCACAGTCGCGACTGTCTGCCTGCCGAGCGAATGCCGAGATCGAGGCGCGTAGGCATAGCTCGCGCATCGTCCGTTTGTATGAAGATGGAATACTGCATATAATTATACCGTGGTAATATTGACAAAATAGGTACGAGAACAAAAATTAAATTTTTGTACAACTTTTGTGTATTTTTGTATATTAATAACGCTAGATTGGTCTAGTGGTATTAGCTTAGGTTCTAAAGAGCGAGCCCCAAGTTCGTAGCCAAGAGAATTTTTTGCAAATTTGAAATGGTTTCTTTTTTTCATTTATTTGTAATTTTGAGGAAATTTTCATTTTTTTATATTTATTTTTATATAAAAAAATATATATATACATATAAATATTTTAATTATTAATTTTCTTTACAGTAAAAAGAGACGTTTGGCGAACGGTTTAGAAGCAGGTGAAGCTTCGGAAATTGTTTTTCACTAGTAAGTTTGTAATAATTACAGACGCCAGCACATCAAGCTACCTGAAAGTGTCAAATTTTTCCAATCAACTTTGAACCTTATGCTTTAGTGATAAGGTTCTAAATCTATTAAATAAATTTTACAGATTATAGTAGCTTGATGTGCTGGCGTCTGTACATACTTATACAGGTTGAAATTGAAAACATGTGACTAAACGAAATGGGAGATTGTACTACTCAACATTATGAACAACTTTAGTAAAGGGACGAAAACTGCAGTCGCGAATAAAAAAATCAGGTGTTCCTTACATTTTGACGAGTTATGCAAACATAAATGTAATGTAATAGATTTAGAACCTTATCACTAAAGCATACGGTTCAAAGTTGATTGGGAAAATTTGACACTGTCGGGTAGCTTGATGTGCTGGCATCTGTACTTATTACAAACTTACTGGTGAAAAACAATTTCCGAAGCTTCACCTACTTCTGAACTGTTCACCAAACGTCTCATTTTACTGAATAAATATATATATTTTTTAAATATAAAAATAAAACAATGAAAACCTAAAATTACAAAATAAAAAATGGATCCTATTCAAATTCTGTAAGACTTGGTTTGGTTACGAACTGTAAACTAGTTCGCCAGAACCTATGCTAATACCACTAGACCAACCATGCGTTATCGATTTTGATGAATTTACGCTATGGGTTGTACAAAATAGCCTTTAAAGTACCTATTTAATTATAATTTCATTTTTGTTTACTACTTCCATGAGATATTTTTGTTTATTAGCTTAAAAGCGCTTTTTTTGCTGGTCTCGGCATTTTTGTTTGCTTCCCATTTTGCACAAAAAATATTTACACAACTTAGACCTATAATTATGTGCAACTTATAAAATATCCTATACAAATATCTTTACGTGCCAATATTTTTACAATGTATTGTAGTTATAAAAACATAATAAAATAAGTTGTCAAACAACAAAATATTAAACGAACGGATAGCGGGACTGCGGGGCTGCAGGGCGAAGCGACATACGTCCGTCTAGCAGCGCGTCTATGCGATCACTGTCGAACTGCATACATAAGAAAGAGAAGCGCGATGACGCGACGCTCCTAACTTTATACATATCATAAAATAATTAATTACTTTTATATAAGTTGAGTATTCAAAAATAAAAAACAACCAAGTTCTGTATTTAAATATGATACGTTATTGTTATAAATTTTACCAACGTACGTTGATGAGTAATACAGATATTTTTGTTAGAAGATCATTTTAAGAGGTTAGTTTACTATTTCTTTGTATCGAGAAAACTTTTCAAAAACGTGTTTTGAATACAACAAGGTTCTCAGAAATATGTTCAAGATTAACATATATTTTTTTCGCCGTTACAAAGTGTACAGATTTGGCTAAAAAATTGTTTGAGACAAGCCTATTTCGGTCTTGTCAGCGTCTTAATAGATTTTCAGCTTTATCACTAAAGCATATGGTTCAAAGTTGATTGGGAAAATTTTACAGTTTCGGGTAGCTTTATGTACTGGCGTCTGTACCTCACAGTACAACCACATTTCGCCAGTGAGCACAAATCCAGACTCCGGGCTGCTGATAAGAAATCCTACGAATAATAAAAGTCAAGAAATATAAATCAAGCTAAAAAATGGCACCACGCAAATGTTTACCGCGGTGGGCGTTGCCGAAAAGGCCACCGCACACCAGAACCAATCACGGCGCTTACCGGAATACAATGCTTTACGCGACCGCAGCTGATTGGCTTATTTGCATGTGTGTTCTTTCGTTCGAATACTCGAGGTTTTTGTCAAGTAGTGAAGTTTGGAGTCGAATTTCTTGTTGATTTTGTTCATAGTTACGGTTCCTGATTTTTTAATAACTGTTATAAAAACTCAATAAAACTTTGCCCTACCTGGGAATAAAACCGACATCTAGCTTAGCAGTAGCGCTTGCGAACTCTAGACCAATGAAGCAATCTCGTACCTACGTCCTTATTCTTACAAACATAGTATAAAACGAAGTCGCCGAAATGTCTGTACGCGCATAACTTCCGAATGACTTCACCAAATTGGATAATTCGTGTTCGGTATTGCCAGGACAATGTTTCTAGGGAAAAAAATCCGGAAATACACAAAAAAATTGCACCCGTGCGAAGCTGGGGCGGGCCGCTAGTAAAGTATATACTTACTCTACGATAACAGTACTGCCCTCGTAACAGCAAATGCAGTAATCAACATTTTTACGATTTTCCGTTTTTCCGTTATTGTCAAAAATGACATGGGGAGACTTCAAGCATGGGGAGACTTTGTATTTTTATGTAAGTACCTTTTTCGTAACAAAACGTATGAGTTTTATATCAGTTAAAGTATAGATTTAAAAAAAACACGTTACTTAAACGCGTTTTTCTCGAAACCGCCATTTTGCAAGTACTGCATTTGCTGATACGAGGGTAGAAACCTACGAGTTATACATAGGTGGTGAGTTCGAAACCAGACAGGTACTTTACTTTGTGTAAATAATGCCATCACCACTGCTCTCAAAACGGTGAAGGAAAACATCGTGAGGGAACCGGCATGTCCTAGAACCAAAAATTCGAAGACATGTGACATCTACCAACCCGCACTGGGCCCGCGTGGTGGATTACAGCCACCTCCCTCTCACAGAGGAGGCCTATGTCCCAGCAGTGGGAACATTATAGGCTGACTAGCTGCGCCCCGCGGTTTCACCCGCGTAAATTTTGATCCCGTGGGAATATCGGGATAAAAAGTATCCTATGTGTTATTCTGATGTATAAACTATATTCTGTAAAGTTTCATCAAAATCCGTTCAGTAGTTTTTGCGTGAAAGAGTAACAAACATCCATCCATCCATCCTCACAAACTTTCGCATTTATAATATTATAGTAGGAAGTAGGATTATGCTTGCTTATGCTACCTACGTTTAAACATACCTAACCTACTACACAAATTACTCAATTTGTAGCTCGTCTATCATAATAACCACGGCAATTATCACCGCAGTGTTACCGTCCATAAAATATTATCAAGGCTGCGCAAACAATTAATTTGAATAAACAAGTACGAGGCTGACTTGCTCACGAATAGTTCCGTACTATCGCACAATACTGAACACTACATACCTATTTAAAAACGCCCATAAAACTACAATAACAGCAAGAACCGCTTTAAACAATCAAGTGTCTTGTATTGGAACCTCCTTTTATTTTCAACTTTATTATTTTTATCATTTGTTGTTTTAGCGGCCATAGTAGTACACGATCTGAGAGGAGGTGGAGGTCAGATAGGGAGTCGCTCCATGTAAAATACTGGTATTCAGCTGCATCCGGTTAGACTCGAAGCCAACCCCAACATAGTTGGGAAAAGGCAAAAACTAAAACTAAGTAGTACACACTCTGTGAAACAAGTGTCTACCTATTACGGTTTAATAGATACAGCTCTGTGACAGACAGGCGGACAGCGGAGCCTTAGTAATAAGGTCCCGTTGGCACCCGTTGGGTACGGAACCCTAAAATGAGGCTTCACGTTATTATGAATGTAAAGCAGAAACAAATTATCGATGGTTGGGTACAAAGGCGGCCATTATGTATTGACAAACAAGGTAGGTACGAATTTGGTTGATTAATACTCGATAAATTGGACACCGGGAATTCGGAATTTCGAATATTGAATTGGTACCTGGTATTCGAAATTACCATTTGTGCTTAACTCATAATTTGCATGTGTTGGTCCCATAGGAACTAGGTGTACTATGGGTATACCTAAAATGAATATGTAAATTGCAATCATTAACACATTGCCACACAAATATGTAAGCTGTCACGCCCTTTATGCCTGGAGGCTTTTATTTAAGTATTAAATATTGTTTACGTTAATATATTTAGTTACTATTTTTTTTTCAGTATAATTTTCATTGTATTTGTTGGTATTTTGGCGTGTCTAGCTCACATGTGGCAAATAATTAAATTTAATGTTCTGTGTCTCGTAATGTTAATTACTTTGCATACCTACTATTGAGTGTTGTGTGTGTTATTGAGTTTTTCCATTAGGAATTTCTTATTAACAGCCAGGGCCGTCTTTAACTTATCGGAGGCCCTGGGCATATAAGGATCATGGGGCCCCATGTGTAGATAGCTAAGAGAAAATAGAAGAAACATACTAATCCTACTAATATTATAAATATTAAAGTTTGTGAAGATGTTTGGATGTTTGTTACTCAATCACGCGCAAACCGTTGAACGAAATTTGGCACATAGATAGTTTATAACCAGAATTAATACATAGGATTTTTATGCCGATATTCTCACGGGGTTGAAACTAACTCGGGTAAAACCGCGGGGCTCTGCTAGAATTTCATAACTGGGGGGCTAGAAACTTATTGTAAATCGCACTGCAAATCACTTATTTGGTCACTGAATCGGGTGCTTCGTTGCTTGTCTTCGTGGCGGTACCAACACTATCTTGAGTTTATGCGCAGATAGATGGGAATCTCCAATGCTGCGACATTGGATGAAACTCCACACTAAATAAAACTTCTATGTCCACTAACACTAGTACTGAAGACCATTGTTACTAACACTACTTATGAGCGAAGCCCGAAATAAATGATAAATGAATAATGCGTAGAATGGAATGGCGGCTGCAAAGAATCTTTTTTTTATGAGAGCAGGCCGGGGCCCCCTAAGATCACGGGGCCCTGGGCACTTGCCCAGAGTGCCCAATGGAAAAGAGGGACCTGGTAACAGCCCGGAGTTTAGAAGTTGGCGGTGTGATACCCCCGTGCCTCGGAAAGCGCGTTAAGCCGTTGGTCCTGCGCCTGATCTCTCTCCGGTCGTGTCAGATTGCCGTCCTACCGGACTATGAAAGTGAGGGAAGTGGGAGTGCACCTGTGTCTGTGCGCACATTTGTGCATTTTATAATGAGAGGAGATATTATTAACTCCCGCGCCGAAGGCTAATCTCCGTTGAGATTGGCCGCCGTGGCCGAAATAATTATGGTCTGGAGGACACTATACCTATTATTAATTGAACCGACAACTGAGCTGCTGAGGAATATCATGCGCCACTTCTCCCCAGCGAAAGCACAAGGAAGTGGTGAACGGTGAGCGTGGGCAAATTACTTTATTCTCTTTGGTTTTTGGGGACTGTCTTATGTAATTTAGACGTTCAAAAAGTGCTGATTCTCAGCCTAATTTGAATAAATGAGTTTTGATTTTGAATGTCAAATTTCAACTCATGTCTGCACGTGCACGGACTAATTACGGCAAAAAAACAATATTGGTTGAGGGGGCACAACTGTTTAATGATTTACCGGAGGATTTAAAGAGGTGTGAAAATATGAACATATTTAAGGCAAAACTTAAGAAACATAAATATATAAAGTACCATGTAACGTCGCCAATGCTCCAGAAACAAATATGATATGATTACTTATTATTTAGATATAAGCACTCTGTATCACATTTTAAGTGAACTGTGTTATTTAAGTTCTTATGAGAAATAAAATATCTTTAAACCTATGTCGGAAACAATTTGTTTCATGAAGTAAATTGTTGTCGAATTTTAAGATTCTTCATATATAATAATATTAATAGTATTTTACACAGAATTTTCCATTTTTAACCAAGCTAAAGTACTTATATATATAACTATCTATACCTACATATTATAAATGGAAGTCGCTATTCGTGTCGTATTTATGACCGCGTTGTTCTTCTAAACTTCGCAATAGATTTTGGTGCAGTTTACGCTATCACTTGGAAAATTGATTCCGGAAGGTTGATGTGTTTATGAGATGAATGAAGAAGCCTCCTCGTGTAGTGCAGTTTGTTCCACGCCTTATTTGACTGGCCAATTCTTTTCCTTGCGGTGGTAGGGCTAACGCCCGCCTAGTTTGCGATCACCCTCCCATCGAAGTCCGACGTCATGCAGTGCTGTGTTTCGTCGATGCGTGGGCGTTCCAGTGCCTTAGGCATCTTCTGGACACGCTCGTCCCATCATAGACCTCATCAATCGCTTTCCATCAGGCGTGATCGAGGTCAAGAGCGAGCCCATTCAGCAATAAAAAATAAATAATAAAAAATGTTAGAACATTGATCATAAACTTACAGCAATCAATTTGCGTATCCTTTTTCCATGAGGATATTTTGGTCAGACGTAAAATCCGTGCAAAGCAGAAGCGGGTCGCTAATCTAGATTAGAAAACTTAAAACGCTTCCTGAAAATAAAACACGGACTACTGGATACATTCAATATTTTCACAAATAAACTCACAATCCATAAAACCAAACACTTAATACATGTCGGGCCAAACAAAAAGGGAAAAACGAAAAAATCTTAATACGAAATACGTGAACATGCTCAATAAAGCCGACAATTGCAAATATACCGTGAAAGTGGCACAGTTCGTGTTTGTACTGTCGGTATTGGGTGGGTGGATTTTCGGCACTCAGTACACTTGCGGGTCGAATGAGGTGAACGTGAATTTTTAATGTGCACGCGTTACGTTTCGTTAACGTGCTGACATGACACTTTTTTGGGTGTTGTTTAAATTGAAATACGTGTAAAAAGATTTTGTCTTTTATTATTCATCTGCATGAATGTTGAACTTAGGTAATGTGTAAAATTACGGTAAAATTACTCCTTGATTTTTCTATTAGCTATCATCAGTATCTTTATTTAGCCTGTAAAATATTTATTTTTCCGTCTTCAGCTACAAAAACAACAAAAAAATAGAGCTTAACCTTGCCCCTAGTTTTTGCCAGTTAAGTTCTAAGTAAGTCTTATGTCTTCGTCTTATATCTTATATATTAGGCTATTGCAATTACCACACTACCAAGAAAAAAATCAAGGTCATAAGTCGCAAACAAAACTACATTTCGTCCTCATTTATTCAGGTCTCTAGTAATTCCGCCTAGCTGGATTCTTAGCCAATACTAAACGATTATATAGTGAAAACGTGCACTATGAAAGGATTATTGAAAATTCTCTCCCTTGGGGATTTAAAACGACGAGTTGTAGGTCGCGGGTTCGACCCCAGACAGTCGCTTAACTTTGTGTAAATTTTTCATCACCACTGCTCGAAAAAACGGTGAAGGAAAACATCGTGAGGAAACCGGCACGTCCTACAATCAGAAATTCAACAACCCGCACTGGGCCCGCTTGGTGGATTACGGCCTACTCCATCTTACCGAGAGGAGGCCTGTATCTCAACAGTGGGAATGTAACGTAACTGATTATGATTAAGTGTTGCCGCATTATTCTTCATCCAACTAATTCACGTCACTACATTCACTACAGTGTCTCCTGTAAACTAAAGGGAAATCACTACTCGACTGCTGCGATTGGCTAGGCTGCGATCACGCGTCGGCTAGTCGGCCAATCCGAAGACAATAAGTTTAGTGTTTGTGGTCTGGGAGTGGACATAAGGAAGTGACATTAGACATACGAAGAAAACCAGAAAAAAAACGGGTTCATTATAAATTTGGGACTAGAGTAGATTATAACCAAAAACTGTAATTTTACCAATAAACCATACGCGAGTTATTTTTTTCAAAACAGCTTTCCTGCCTCAATCCTCTATGATTAGCAGCAACATTAAGTTAAGGGCTTAAATAAGGGGACAATTTTCAGCTATGGGAAATCCTATCGGACACACGGCTTGTGGGTAATGTAATAAAATAACACTGCGTACGTAACAATGCTCTCAAGTGTACAACCGCGCGATGAACACAATCTGCCTCGGGGGACGTGTTGATCTCACGTCTCACATTACCGTTGAGAACACGCGAGCATCTGCTCAACGGTAACGTGTTCTTACCCCGAGGGCAGGCGATGACTTGTTAAGTGAAACAAATACACAGGCCTTATCTCTATGAGGGAGTGGGCCATAATCCACCACGCGGGCCCACGGGTTGGAAGATGTCACATGTTTTTGAATTTTCGGTTCTATGACATGCCGGTTTCCTCACGATGTTTTCTTTCACCGTTTTTGAGAGATTGGCACACGAATTGTTAGATTAATCACTGTTATAATATTACTTATTTTTGGCTTTAATCGATCTTTTGAAATCTCTAAAAAAAATCGACTTTTAAAGCTATCTTCTAAAACAAGGTCGGTCTTGATAGACAAATCACTGTTAAAATATAAACTTTTCTTTTATTTGCACTATCTTCTTGAGTTAGGTTGTAAGAGCAATCACCAAAAAATCTTGTCAAAACATTTTCAAGTTCTATAATTTATGACAAACTGCCTGACCTAAATTAACTACGGTGAACTTCGTACCGCCACAAAATCAAAAAATGTTGTAAGTATGAGAAAATTAATTATCTTTATTTATTTATTTCATGAATTTTAATAGTTATTCGAGGCGGAAACAAATCCAACAAAAAATCGGTCCAGCCGTTCTTGAGATATACGAGTAAATGATGTAATTAACCAGACTTTGTTTTATGTAGTAGAAGAAGTAAGAAGAAGTCCAATGATGCGAATTTTGTACAGAGATTCTGTAAGCTACGATTTCTCAGAAAAGCGGTGGCTTCCACATAGTGTCCGCAAAATACGGCCGAATGACTTTACTGAATCGTTTTAACTTTATGTGTTTTATAAAGAGCATTTTTTAACAGACTTTCAAAAAGGAGGAGGTTCTCAATTCGACTGTATGTTGTTTATTTTCTTTATGTTTGTTACACGATATCTTCGGCAATTGTAAATCGATTTCAAAATATATTTTTAATGGATAGGATGGTGGTCTCATATAAATTTGATTAACTTTGCTTGGGTAATTATTGAGTTAGCTTCAATAATACGTATTTTTCACTTATTGATGACGTTATAATGACTTGCTGTCACTGATATTTACATAGCAAGTAGTGTTATATGAATTTGCAAAATTATTTTTTTGTTCGAAAGAAGTTTATTTTGAAATGGTCTCATTTAAATTTCGTGAAGATCTGATGATGAGTTTCGGAGACAGACAACGGAACTCTTCAATAAATGCCAGCCAATCAACCGCGATTACTGCTATCGCATAGGTAAGCATTGTTTACGCAATCGCAGAACATAACATCGCGCCTGTACCCTCTAAACGGGTATGCAGATGTGTTCAGTATACCACAGTACAACCTCAATTCTCTGTCACTGATAATCACATAGCAAATAGCGTTATATGAATTTGTGTGGGGCAGGTACAAATAAAAAGTGAAAATTAAAAACTTTTTTACAAAAAAAACAACCGACTTCCAAAAAAAACACTATAAAGTGAAAAATAACTTTAATTTGGGAAGTCGGTGTCAAAAAACGAAAATAAGGAACCAACGACATCGACTTCCGAAATTAAAATTATTTTTCACTTTGTAGTTTTTTTTTTGGATGGCGGTTGTTTTTTTTTTTTGTCAAAATGGTTTATCATGATTGATGAGTCTAGAAATATCATTAAGGATTATCTCTTTCCGAAGCAACTTAATAAATGATAAAACACTTTTACATGTTATTAATATTTTTATTAATAGACTAGTTCAACCCGCAAATGTCGTTTTGCAAAAAAAAAAAATAGATAGTAGCCGATTCTCAGACCTACCCGATATGCACACAAAATTTCATACAAATCGGTCCAGCCGTTTCGGAGGAGTACGGTAACTAACATAGTGACACGAGAATTTTATATATTAGATGAGCTAATTATACAGCGTGTATCAGAAAGATGTGTTCATATTTAAAGCTGGGGGACCATCAAACTGAACAACAAACCCGTCTGCCTTCAAATCAAGAGTGAACAGGCATCTTCTGGGTACGCTCGTTCCGTCATAGACCTCATCCATCGCTTTCCATCAGGCATGATCGGGGTCAAGAGCAGGCCCATTTACCAATAAAAAAATAAAAAATCTTTCTCCATGGGACCAACATCGTAATTACGAAAAAAAAATATCAACTGTCTCATACATGTAGGTCAAGTAGAATTTTTTGTATGGGACAGTTGAATATTTCCTTCTACCCACCTATACCAGTGGTGAAGGTACCATACAATATTCCCACCGGCTTCCCTTCGAAAATTTAGAACACAAGCACTCTATAGTCAATTCATCATTGAAATATAATGAAACGGTTTATTGACATATTTTTTTTGCTCCGGCTTACCTCTGTTATAAATTCACCCTTCGCTACTGACCTATACACAGTCGTACATCTCTTTACATAATAAGGACGCGTGTCGACCCACAAATCCTCTCGAATCGTCGCGGCCTTACTCGACAAAAATATGTAAAACGACTTATTGTAACTACATACAGCCAATAAGATTACCGGGCACAATCCTCCATCTTGTTTCTTATTCCTTTTTTTGTTCAATAAGGAAACGGACATTTTCATTCCATCATTCATATTTAAAAAGATAGACACGATGATTTTGTATTAAGTATTTGTCGATTTCTGCGAGGAGCTCGTAGCATGCTGCTACGACGTAGACCGGCTACGAAGCTACGCGCGCTACGAATTCTACAAAGGATTTTTTTTAAATAATTTCTTTCGTTGTTTGTCAATGATGATTCAGCAACCGTTCTCCTAAGACCGATTCGCCATTGAACTGTTCGTCGACAGGATGATTCATTTATTTCCGATTCCCCATTCACCTATGGACATTTAAGTGATCATAATAAAAAATCTACCTCCCCGTTTTACAGGGCAAGTTTAGCTGCTAGTTGTCTTGCATCTTTTCATCATATGATTGACATTAGGCCGTGTCAAGGCATTGTCAAAAACATTTCCAAACTATCTAATGTGTAAAAGAGATTCCGATATCCTATTACAGAATAAGCAATTTCATTTCATTTCATCATTAGGTTTAAAATTAATGATTTAGTTTCAAGGTTCAAGGCAAGGCTCTCTTGGAAAAAAAAATTGGCTGTTCTGCGCATTACAAAAAAAAAAAAATATAATTACAAAAAAAAACACACATTTCATTATTCATAAATCGAGCTAGATCTATTAGAAATATTATGATAATTGTATACTTTAAACTTTTAAAAACAACTTTCTAAAACATTTGTTAATATCACTACATAGTATAAAATAAAGTCGCTTTCTCTGTCCCTATGTACGCTTAGAACTTTAAAACTACGCAACGGATTTTGATGCGGTTTTTTTTTAATTGATAGAGTGATTCAAGAGGAAGGTTTATATATACAATACATGCATGCATGTATAGTAGAGAAACATTGATAATTTTAGAGGTTTCTAATGTGATGTCGTAAATAAACACATTTTTTTGCGCTTACTTTTCAAACGCTGGCTGAACCCTACGAGACAGGTCAAAATAATGTACTACAGTATTGTACACCTTAAAAAGGTCTACAAATAAGTCAGCGATGGTATATGTCTATTTCTTAGGGATAACCCACAATAATCATTTTTTATCCTTTACTTTTTATGAGAAATAATGGCTTATTTACGAAGTGATTTTAAGCAATACAGCATTAATCCTTATGCAATTAAGTACCTTAAATACATTGTGCATTTAATATAGATAAATATGGCCCTTTGCAGCATGTAATTTAAATGAAT
Source organism: Globia sparganii (assembly GCA_949316385.1). NCBI lineage: Eukaryota > Metazoa > Arthropoda > Insecta > Lepidoptera > Noctuidae > Globia > Globia sparganii. The sequence continues at coordinate 4,187,905 of OX438675.1, forward strand.
ATTTTCGAAGATATTACAGATTTAAAATGCAGGGACATAGCGGTTGCTGCGGTACCGGCCGCTGCCGGGGGGCCGGCGGCGCGTGCTGACATTCTTGAAGTACCTATACTTAGTATCAGCATTGCACCCGTGCGAAGCCGGGGCGGGTCGCTAGTATAATTATATGCGGTTTACCTGCTCTATCGACTAAAAATATGAACATTTTAATAGCTGTAACTGTATTTTTTTTTATCTCTGGCCTTTTTGTATACAGTGAGCGCACTGTCCGTCTGTGATAGGGCTGTATCTTTTAAACCGCTATTACTATAGACACTTACATTAACAAAGTGTTTACTAATGTAGACAGAGAGATAGAATATTCTTTATAATGTACACCATAAAAATTACAAATATACATAAATGCAGACATTTTACAAGGGGTGTAGTTAATCTTTTTAATCGTCTTCAAAAAGGAGGAGGTTCGCAATTCGTCTGTACGTTGTTTTTTTTTTATATGTTTTTTACGCAATTGTGAATCGATTTCAAAAATTCTTTTTTTAATCGATAGGTATAAATTGTATTAACTTTGCTTGCGTAGTTTTTGAGTTAGCATCAATAAGACGTATTTTTGCCACTTAGTCAATGACTAAAGAAGAAGTCAAACTCAAACTCAAAGCATTTATTTTCAATTAAACCATTTACAGGCACTTTTAAGTATTCTTTCATTGCACTTAGTTTATAATGATGATGTTATAATGACTTCCTGTCAGTGATATTTACATAGTAAGTAGTGTTATATGAATGTGTGTGGGGTAAGTACAACTTAAAAGTGAAAAATAAAAACACGCGTCACAAACGTCACGCAATATCCTGCATCTCGCCAGCAGAGTTTACTGTACAATCAGCATATACAGGGTTACTGGTAACTCGACGTATTCCTTGCAGGACGTCATAGTTGGGTGAAAATGCAACAAATTAAGCCACCAAATGTTCTACCGAAATTCAGTAGTTTTTGAGTTAGTAATATTTTTAGTTTTTTTTTGAAAAATCCCAGATTAAATCATCTAAAGCCAATTTGAAAATTATTATCTACGGAGCGACTGTACTGTGAAATTTATGTTATTATCATAGTTGATGCCGTGGCAAATCTTTGTTAGTATTTAAAAGTTCAAAAATACCTAAAACCTTCATACCTTTTTGGATAGCTGATAAGACAAGGATATTTTACTAATAATTTTTACATCTGGCGTTGTATTTTTTTTTTGTACTTAACACAAAATTTTGTATGAAGGAATGGCACAAAATACAAAAAATTTAATGTTTGATTAGTGATATTTGCCAAGGTTTTACACAATTTTGAACTTTTAATTTGCTACGGCATCAACTATGATAATATATACATTTCACAGTACAGTCGCTCCGTAGATAATTTTCAAATTGGCTTTAAATGATTTAATCTGGGATTTTTCATAAAAAAACTAAAAATCTTACTAACTCAAAAACTACTGAATTTCGGTAGAACATTTGGTGGCTTAATTTGTTGCATTTTCACCCAACTATGACGTCCTGCAAGGAATACGTCGAGTTACCAGTAACCCTGTATACAACGGCCCGACATGAATCATTGGGCAGTTGCCCATCAGCACGACACCCATATAGAGGTATGAGGAACAGGGTGTAAAGTTCACTCAACCTCCATAGAAAAGGGAGGATCCTCCGACCAGACCGGTGTTACGTCTGGCGGGCAACTGCCCAATGATTCATGTCGGGCCGTTGTATCTATGTTAGTTGCGCGGTAAACTCTGCTTGCGAGATGCAGGATTTTGTGACGTCGGTATGACGCGTTGTTCGCATGTGGCGTCGTTGTAGATACCGCTACACCCATCTGGTCGGGGGTCCCGTCCTTGTCTATGGAGGATGAGTGAACTTTACACCCTGTTTCTCATACCTCTATAACATTAATATAAGAAGTAGTATTAAAAAATAAAATAAACTACAAGAATAAAAATAAAAAGCTCCAAAACAAAGATAGCTGACGTGGCTCAAAAGGCTGCCCAACTTAAATGGGACTGGGCAGGACATGTGGGCCCAAATAGCACAGAATAGGCTAGTTTCCACCATCAATAAATTGAAATTTAGTCCATCAGTTAGAGTATTGGAAAATAATGGACACGTATTTTGTTTTTGTAAATCAATGAATATTGACAAAGATAAAACGCATGAAAACTCGGGAATGGGGGCTCGTGACGTCAGAACGCACTAAAAATTATACCAAGGTGTGACGTATTGAGAATTTTAAAAGCGTCGTATCTTTGTCAATTTTGGTTTACGTAACAAAAGAAAAAATACGGGTCAAATATTTTTTGATAATCTAACTGACGGACTAATTAGATTTTTCCAGTTGAGAAGCCTATTGCCCTGAGACAGTGAAGCAGGGTCGCGGCAAACCACTTTACGGATGGCGGGACGAGCTGGATAGTTCCGTCAAAACTGGAAGAGGACGCGCGGGCTCGTGTAAGATGGAAAGAGTGGAGGGAGTTTTTTGCTCAGGAGTGGGACAGCGAAGCTTCGTAAAAAAAATAAAAAGTTGGGGGTCCCCATACAAGAAATGTGTTAAAGAAATATGAAGTGTTAAACTTTGTTCGGTGGTACGGAACCGTTCGTGTGCGAGCCCGTTTTGTGTTACAAAAAGCAAAAGCCATTTCAGACGACTCTACGAGTGTCGTCAATCGATGTTCTACGTCACACACGACGTCAATAAATCGCGTCGTCTGTTCACGCCCTTAATCGGCTATCAGCCACATCGCGCTGACGTCACTCCTTAGTGATTGATCGCGGCGAAGGAAACGCTGCGTCATTCCAATGTCTACATTTTTATAGGCGGAGGAAGTCTGTACATGGCTTTATTTAGTACAATCATTAAATGGGTACTAACCAATACGGTACTGGCTTTAGTGTTTACGGTTATTCGCAGGTAGGTATTTATTTCGGGTCCGTTCGAGTAGTTTCGTTCTACATAATTATTATCACCCAGGAATGTCACCGAATCTGACTGCTCCTTAGACCATTTTGCATTTGCTTTACAAAAAACTGTCATAGCACTGTAAGTGTAACTGCTGTTTCTGTTATACAACAGGGTATCATTTGTCTACTAACCAATAAACAAGTACGCTATTTTTTTTTTTGGATGGGAAATCATCAAATGACCCCTCCCGCTCTGGGTGGAGCAGAAGTTAGTGTCAGACTCTTACTGACTAAAACCCACCCATGTTCCTTCCTTAACCCTTTATGTTCCGGGGTAGCGGTAACCCTTTCGGACAATCCAATTCCGCTGCCCCGGCAGGCAAACAAGTACGCTGGACTAAATATACTACACGAAATGACAGTCGTTTTGTTTTTGGTACCGATTCGAAACATCCCGCTCCAGCGTCTCAGGAACTAGGAAAATTGACACACTGTTGCAAATGGTCGTCGTGTTGTTTTGGTACGTCTCTGATGATTTAGGGCTATATAATAAGACTTTTTGAAGTGAAACTTCTTTACGCACGCTTGACTTGGGGAGTAAGCTGGCGAACGCGTGACGTAAGCGTTACGAAAAGTGTGATCGGGCAAGGCGAACGGAAGTTAAGTGGGGGATATAAGCAAGAGAGAGCAGTGCGCGCGCACATTTTCTTTCTCTCTTCCTCTCATAGCCAAATACGTTCCGTATATCTAAGCAATAGAAGATCTATGCAAAAATATTAATTTACCAATGAAACCATGAAATAAATTTAAATATTTGTAGAAAATTAATATATGTATATGTGTATACATGTATATATTGTACACACATATATATATATACATACAGATGGAGCGAAAGAAGTTTCACTTCAGTGAAACTTCTTTCGCTCGAAGAAGTTTCACTTCGTGTGGTCATAAGCACACTCGTTTTTTTTTGTGTATTTTGCCTTTACTATATTTAGAACATTTTTATCATGAGAGTATGCGCATTTTGTAAAACTCACTATCAAAAGTATTAGTTCCAGCGTCAAAATGGCGAAAATCAAATGTCTTCGTTTTGTCATCGATAAGATGTCCAGCGTACCTACTTGTATACAATAAGCTGCTGCACATCAAGCTACCCCAATCTGTCAAATTTTCCCAATTGAATATGAACCTAAAGTAAAGTTTGTCGTAAAGTTGAAAATCTATCAAAGAAATTTGTCAGATTGGGAATTTGTTGTTTGTTTGATTGATGTACCGTAGTACCTCTGTACCATAATGGGATTCATATATGTCTGTTGGTGTGTCCATGGAATCACAGCGGGCCCTGTACCAGCGCTGCAGTATTTAATTTTCAAATATGATTAACTGTCAAAAATATTTTCGCATTCCTCGACCGAAAAAATAAATAATCCAGCCTTATGGCTCTTTTAATAATATTATCAAAGAGTTTTCCGCACTCGCGTCAAAAATAATGCAAAATATCTCGACGGCCCCACGTCACTACCGCTATTTTTCGTACAACCGTAATTCCGCTCCGTTTTTCAATTTCGTTTGCTGTGCTGGCATAAAAATGCATTTGTCTGTTGTTGCAGCTACGGTGTTTACATAAATTTAACGGTTTCAAATGGAAAAATACGTTACTGTTTCCATACGTTACCTTTCCTGTATATAGTCAACCTCGCTTTATAACTTCTGACAACAATGAGGGCTACCGCTTTTGTTCTCATCAGTTGGCGCCACTGTTGAATAAGGTCCTGAATATACTGCCGTCATAACGAAAAAGGGCACAATTAACATTTTTTCCAAAATTGAGTTCTATACTATTCTGTTCTATATTCGGAATCAGAAAAAAGGCGAATCTGCCAGTTTTTTTATATTTTTTTATGAGAAAATGTTAGTTGTGCCCTTTTTCGTTATGACGGCAATATAGCTCTCAAAGTTTGTAATTACGGGCGTGAAAACCAACTTTACATTTAAATAATATTTATACAAACAAAATATATGTTTGTAAACAGTAAACAAACTATCTCAGAATTAGCTGTTCTTTCAGCTCACTAAACATTGCATCTCTTTGTTCTTAGCTCCGCTCTTAAAGCACTGACATTCATTGACCAGTAACTCACATTTGCCATAATTAATCTCAGGTATTGAAAAATATTCACAGCATTATTCTAATTAGAAATAAATCCTCGTAACCCATCCACAAACAGTAACATTTGAATCTATCGATTTGTAAAGTTAAGCTGCACTTACCGCAGCCAATTGATTAATGAGTGACCATTCTTTATAACTACATCGCCTTCGAGGCCTTGACTTCTAAGGGAGCATCGCAAACTGCCCATGTGTAATATCTATACATATAATAAATCTGTAGAAAAGTCATTTTTGTACATTGAAGAAATTGAAACAAAAAATAGCCAGCGTGTGAAAAGATAAGTAACAGAACCCATTTCCATCATTTTTGAAATTTTTGTCTGTTTGTCTGTTTGTCTGTTTGTCTGTTTGTTTGTGCGCACATCACGTAAAATCTACGAATTCAATGCTGATAATGTTTATATACAAAAATTATACGCAACTTGAGGTTTAACTTAGTTTTTGTTTCATCGAAATCGGTTCACTCTATCAAAAGATATGATTAATTTAGTGAGTTCAAGAAGTAAAATATTACGTTACGCAATTAAGTATAGTACTTGCAACGACATCTTAAGACTAAAAATAGAACTAATGTTGATAGTTGAAATCTAAATCCGATAGATGGCGTTGTGCAAATGACGTCATTTTCTGAATCGCGGTGTTAAGATTTTCCGCGCGAGGATGACGTCCACCGTGTTTACTAGGCAAATTGGGTTTCGTTAGGTGTCTTAAAAGTTCTTGCGTGTGTCGTAAAAGTTCTTTGGTTGCTTGGTTTATCGATTTTCTAAATTGGTCGAAAAAAAAGTATTTGCTTATCTTATTGGTTTCGTTTGGTCAACTTTGGTCATTGGTTTGAAGTACGAAGTAAAGATTGTATTTGATTTACTTCGTAGTTTGAATCCAATAGTGCCAATCGTTATACAGTAAGTTAGTGTTGCCAATTCGTTGAGTCACGACCACGAACAGACGATACGTTGTCACACTAGACTGTTCGACGCACCGTTCTTTTAAGTTTGTAGGCTATTCAGTCATAAGTGTTGTTAGTTTTGTTTATTGCTTTAATTTTCCTTGAAAATGCCTCAAAGAAAAAAAACTAACCTTTCGCTGCGTAGCCGAAATGCGAAAAGGATGAGACTTTGTAGGTCTCAGGAATCGGAAGAAGATCGTGAAGCACGGTTATCTGCTAACCGAGAGCACATCGCTCTTTCACGTGAATCGGAAACGTTCACCGAAAGGGAGTCACGTTTAAGTTCACAAAGAACACGGACCGCGACTTTGCGGTCTCAAGAGAGTATCCAGGAACGCGAAGACCGGCTGTCTGCTGATCGGGAGCGCCACTCTCTCTCACGTGAGTCAGAGACATTCACAGAAAGGGAGTCGCGCTTAAGTTCGCAAAGAACTCGGACCGCGACTTTGCGTTCTCAAGAGAATATCCAGGAACGCGAAGTTCGGCTGTCTGCTGATCGGGAGCGCCAGTCTCTCTCACGCGAGTCAGAGACTTTCACAGAAAGGGAGTCGCGCTTAAGTTCGCAAAGAACTCGGACCGCGACTTTGCGTTCTCAAGAGAATATCCAGGAACGCGAAGTTCGGCTGTCTGCTGATCGGGAGCGCCAGTCTCTCTCACGCGAGTCAGAGACTTTCACAGAAAGGGAGTCGCGCTTAAGTTCGCAAAGAACTCGGACCGCGACTTTGCGTTCTCAAGAGAGTATCGAGGAACGCCAAGCACGTCTGTCATCTGACCGAGAGCGACACGCTCTCTCGCGCGAGTCTGAATCTCTCTCCCAAAGAGAAGAACGATTACAAATAGCTAGACATAACTATGTAGGTGTACAAAGAAACAATGAAAGTTATCTTGCATCTGAAAGGGAAAGAATAGATGAACTAAGACGAGCAGAAACAGCAGAACAACGTCAATCTCGCCTAGAAATAGAACGAGCTCGATACCATATGAATAGAGAAACAAATAGCGGAGCTGATGAGTCCATGGAAAATGACGATGCAAATATTTTATTACCTTGGGACAATAGGGAAAAATCAGGGTTCACATATTCGTCTAGAATTAATTATGCTGGCTTTACTTTCGTGGGTGACATGAGAGAAATTTGTAATTTTTGTCATGCTTTGAAATGGAGGAAAGAGACAGATGGAATGTGCTGCTCAAATGGAAAAATTGTTCTTCCAAATTTCCAAGATCCACCACACTTACTTAAAAGTCTCCTGAATGGCGATCATCCCCAGTCGAACCGTTTTTTGGATAATATTCGTTTATATAACAGTGCTTTCCAAATGACTTCCTTTGGGGCAAAACAAATAACGGAAGGACCGTTCATGCCAACCTTCAAAGTACAAGGTCAAGTTTATCACCTTATTGGATCTTTGCTGCCAGAAAATGAACCCAAATTTCTCCAAATTTATTTTGTATCCGATTACACGCAACAGCTCAATGTTAGAAATCACAATTTTCCCCAGCTCAATGCTGAGCTTTTGGGTCAACTTCAAGAATTGCTGCATCACGTTAACCAGTACGTTCGTGAATTCAAAGCTGCATTGGAGTCAATTCCACTAGGCAGCAATGATTTCAAAATTGTTATAAGTGCCGATAGACGTCCTGTGGGTGAACACCGTGGAAGACACAATGCACCCGTCGCAGATGAAGTTGCAGTTGTTTTAGTCGACCAGGAGTGTGAGAGACGTGATATCGTGTTGCGTACACGCGACGATCGCCTTCAACGCATTTTGGAAACCCACCGAGCTTACGACGCCCTGCAATATCCACTAATTTATTGTCATGGTGAAGATGGGTACAATTTTGGGCTGTACCAAGTGAACCCTACTACGAGAGTCACTAATTATCAAAAAAAAATATCTGCTCAACAATACTATTCCTACCTTTTACAAATAAGGCAAAACAGTTTCGTATATTTGCAACGATTTCGTGGTTTGTTCAGCCAATTTATTGTGGACATGTACGCAAAAATAGAAACTGAACGTTTAGTGTATATTCGCACTAACCAGCGACGGTTACGCGCTGAAGAATACGTGCACTTGCGGGACGCCATGCAATCAGATAATAACGTCGAAAACTTGGGTCGATTGGTTATTTTGCCATCCGGTTTCACAGGCGGTCCGCGGTATATGCACGAACGAACGCAAGATGCTTTTTGTTACGTCCGTAAATACGGCCGGCCGGACCTTTTTATAACATTTACAACAAATCCAAAGTGGACGGAGATTTGCCAGGCACTTCTCACAGGACAGGCGTCATACGACAGACATGACATTATTGCTAGGATTTTTCATTTAAAACTCAAAGTCTTGATTAATCTACTTACAAAGGAGAAAGTTTTCGGTTCAACTCTTTGTTTTATGTATAGCGTCGAGTGGCAAAAGCGTGGTTTACCCCACGCGCACATTCTTCTGTGGCTGGAAGAAAAAATTCGTCCCGATGCTATAGACAGTGTCATAAGTGCAGAATTTCCGGACTATAATGCAGATCCGATTTTGCATGACATAGTAAAAACACATATGGTTCACGGGCCATGTGGCCTCTTAAACAGGGAATCACCGTGCATGAAAGATGGTCAATGCTCAAAAAAATACCCCAGAGCACTGAAAGAACTAACTATGGCTGGGGAAAATGGGTATCCGCAATACCGGCGAAGATCACCGTCACAAGGTGGTTTCACAGCTACTGTCAGATTCCGTGGACAAGAAATAATTCTAAATAATAGTTGGGTGGTACCGTATTCTCCAGTTTTGTCAAACGCTTTTCAAGCACACATTAATGTTGAAATTTGTAATAGCGTCGAATCTATAAAATATATATGTAAATATGTTAATAAAGGTAGTGATCAAGCCATGATAGCACTAAGAAATAACAACCAATTTGATGAAGTGACAAGGTATCAATCTGGCCGATACATAAGCTCTTCGGAGGCAGTTTGGCGCATTTTGAGTTTCCCTATTCATGAAAGGTATCCGCCAGTCATCCATCTTGACGTGCACCTGGAAGGCGGGCAGCGAGTTTACTTTCAGCCAGAAAATGTGGCAGAAAGAATGAACAACCCAAGACAAACCACCTTGCTCGCATTCTTTCGCCTTTGCGAAAGAGACAATTTCGCTAAGTCTCTGTTGTACAATGAAGTGCCACATTATTATACTTATAACAAGCAGCAAGGTGTTTTTAATCGCAGGAGACGTGGAACTGCTGTAGAAGGCGAGTCCGGCATTTTTAAAGAACACGTGATTGGAAGAGTATACACGGTGCACCCAAATAATGCAGAGTGTTATTATTTACGCCTTCTTCTTCACACAGTGCGAGGACCTACTTCTTTTGCTGAGCTCCGCAAAGTGGACGATATAGAATATCCCACATTTCAAGCTGCTTGCCGCGCACGGCATTTATTAGATGGCGATCAGCATTGGGATGATGCTTTAGCCGAAGCATGCGTCAGTGATAGTCCACATCGTTTGCGCCATTTATTTGCCATTTTGTTGACATTTTGTGGCCTATCGGACGCTGGGCAGTTGTGGCAAAAATATAAAGACGCGTTTGCCGAAGATTTTTTGAGACAGCAAAATATAAATAGTGAAACTTCTGACCAAGTACGTGAAAGCTGCCATAATAGGGCTTTGCTGGCTATACAAGATATAGTTACAAGTATAGGAGGGAACCCCCTCAGTCAATACGGCTTGCCGACACCGACAGTTGGTGGGGAACGAATTAATAGGGAGTATACATCTGAAATAAATTACAACCCCGAAGAGTTAGCAGAAATATTGCGAAATGGCTGTTCAAATTTGACGTCAGAACAACGTCAAATCTTTGATAGAGTATGCTGTAGTGTAGAACATTCATTAGGAGAAATGCTGTTTTTAGATGCACCTGGTGGAACAGGTAAAACTTTCCTCACTAAAGTTATCTTGGCTCAAATAAGGAGCCAAAACAAAATTGCCCTTGCCGTCGCTTCCTCAGGAATAGCTGCCACTTTATTACCAGGAGGAAAAACTGCACATACAACATTTAAAATACCAATCGACTTGGACCGCACAGAAAACCCTGTTTGCAACGTGTCTCGCAATAGTGATAAAGCAAGGGTTTTACGCGATTGCGCCCTTATCGTTTGGGACGAGTGTACGATGGCAAATCGTAAAGCTGTGGAAGCTGTAGATAGAACGTTGCGAGATATAAGACAAAATGACCGACCGATGGGAGGCTTAACGGTGCTATTCTGTGGAGACTTCAGGCAGACACTCCCTATAATACCCAGAGGAACGAGGGCCGATGAAATAGGTGCCTGTTTAAAGAGCTCTATTTTATGGCGTAGTGTCATATTAACTAATTTGAGCTTTAATATGCGAGCATATTTGGGAGGTGACGCAAACGCGCAGGTTTTCTCAAATTTACTACTTCAAATTGGTAACGGCACATACCCGACTCAAGAAGGAGGTAAAGTAACTTTAGTCGAAAGCCTGTGTTCTTCTGTTGCCTCACAGCAGGAACTCATTTCCTCTGTATACGGAGATCCATCAGAGATCTCGAACCATGACGCTGCTTGGCTATGCCAACGAGCTATTTTGGCACCTCGCAACGACCAAGCAGCAGCAATAAATTCTCAAATATTGGTACATGTTTCTGGAGAAAGTAGGGAATATTTATCTATTAACACGGTTTTAGAAGAAGGAGATGCCACCCACTATCCAGTAGAGTTTTTAGACTCTCTAAATACACCAGGTCTTCCAGCACACAAAATTTATTTAAAAGTCGGAGTACCAATCATTCTACTCAGAAATTTAAGCCCACCAAAACTATGCAATGGAACTCGGTTGAGAGTAACAAATCTCCAACGAAATGTCATCGAAGCCGAAATCTTAACAGGTTGCGGCTCCGGTGATGTTGTTTTCATTCCCAGGATACCCATTATCCCCAATAATTTTCCGTTTACTTTCAAACGTGTGCAATTTCCTGTAAGCCTCTGTTACGCTATGACTATTAATAAAGCCCAAGGCCAGACGTTATCCGTTGCGGGTGTAGACCTTACTTTTGATTGTTTTTCACACGGCCAACTCTATGTTTCTCTATCACGTGTTAGCAACCCAAACAACCTTTTTGTATATGCTCCGGGTAATTCCACCGCTAACATAGTATATAGAGAAGCATTAACGTAATCAACTATACCAAAGTCAGGACTCTTATCTAAATCATCAAAAAGGTGATATACTCTTATCTAAACGACGTTGTTTTGTTCTCGACAACCACGCGAACGAAGTCGCGGGCACAGCTAGTCTCCAATAATTGCCATGACACTCGGGTTTTCGCCTCCCCAACCCAATTTACTCGAACTGCCTCCTGACTGACCTTTATATGTATTAAATAAAATCAATAACAACATAAAAACTGGTATAATTTGCCAGTCGATAAACTACAAAGTTTATTACGGTTACTCTTTTACCGACAGATATAATAAAACTTCTTATACCGCTTTAAGAAGTGCCCATTGCTGTGAGAAGTGATTTCGATTTATTATCAATAAAGAGGGGCTCGTGGCTTAATAATAACAGTCGCGCGGGTCGATTTTCAAGGTTAAGCAACGGATTCCGAGGTCTGACCGTGGAGGGGTGACCATTCCATACCGGGACCCCGCCATGCCTCGGAAAGCACGTTAAGCCGTTGTGGATTCGTGGATAATGGTGTGGGTTACATGTATAAGTGACATTAATATGGAATCATTATGTATAACTGTATTTATAAGTAATGTGCTAATTTAAGAATTTTTAGTTAAGCTTGGCATATAACTTCTTTTTGTCCCTAACAAATAAAATAAAATCCCGGCTGTCATTCTTTGATCTTTGATAGTTGTTACAGGTACAAGCTCGAAAGTCTGACAACCATCCGACTAAGGGCAATCGTTTTACCCCTGGGTTGTGGAGGTCAGATAGGCAGTAGCTCCAGGTAAAATACTGGTATTTAGCTGCATCCGGTTAGACTGGAAGCCG